>CM040402.1:22800843-23238343 GCA_022702515.1 Ilyophis sp. 1 JC-2022 | reverse complement strand
ATTACTACACTATTTCTTCCTGTGTAATTATCTCCCGCCAGCTTGCGCAGTTCGCTGATTTGCTATGTCTGACTTTTGATGCAATTCAGTGAACAAATCAATGGAAATAAACATTCAACTAACAAAACCAAAAAACATTTGAACTGTAATGCGATTTGCATTCACCAAAATGCTTCACAGTATACGGTTAATAAAAGGCAAACTACAGACCAAAATACAACACGCTCCGAATCAAATGTCAAATAGCATAGAAGAGAGTTCAGAAACAAGTTGAATCCTGGAGAACCTGATTTAGTCTTCAATGGACTAAAGCAATGTTGTGGCATTTAAAAAGAAAATGTCGCCCAGCATTTTTCATGAACTTTGAAATCTTCATATTATATAAGTACAAAAAATTCTTAAATTCTGTAATCATGAATAAGGACAATTTGATTGGGACAATATGGTTATCGAACTGCTTTTGTTTTTCGGGGTTATACCTCTGTGCCACCTGCAAAGCAACCTACACCTCCACCATTTTGATTGTAGTTTATAGATATATTGAACCCTTTAGTGGTGTTCGGGTATGTGGGACCCAAGGGTTACATAAGGGTTAATTGGTTGGCATTTTTCGTATAAGGGTGTATCAGCTCCAGCAAGCCTGGGCCTATCGGCCGCTGGTCGGCGCCAGCTGTCGGTCAGCATTTTGTAGATCGGCACTACAGCGGTCCGTTGACGGCAGGGCCATTCACCAACTATCTTGCCTTCAACTTACCAGCCAATCCTCATCTCCTGGCTTCAACTGTTGGCTACAGGGGACCACAGCCTTGCCAGCGGGAGGTCAACACGGCAGTGACAATGGCAGCATTGCACAGGAGCCTGAAACAGAAAGGACAGGGGAGGTGGAGGGTCACATTTCACCAATGTTCACCAAAGCACCAGCAACGTTCTGGCTCATACCAACAGGGACCCAGGAAGTAACCGCCTATCACCACTGGCATTATTCCATTGGTTACCAACGTGCTCTCTGTTTGGTGGAGCTCCTCCGTATTTTTCCTACCAGCAAGGTGATGTCAAGGGTTATGCTAATCCTGTATATCCCGGTCTGTATGGTGGATGTGTGGAGGCAGCCAGAGGTGGAGGAGTGGGAGGAGAAATCAGGAAGGTGGAGAGGCATGGGCATTGGTCTCCATAAGTGTATCGGGGCCAGGGATTGGGTGATGGCTTTCACTAGTAACCAGTGGATGGATGTGTGTGTGTGTGAGAGAGAGAAAGAGAGAAAGAAAGTGTGGGGGGGGGGCGCTGATGTTCGTTGGAAAGGAGCAGGTGGGCATTAGAGAGGGGGGATATAAACATGGAGGCTAGCCGTGTCTGGACCAGCAGCTGGGTGTAATAGACAGTGAAGAATGAGAAGATTATTAGGCTTTTAGATAGAATTAGATCAACCATGAATGTGGTCAGTCCGAGTCAATCAAATGAACCTTGATACTTTACTATGAAGGTTATGTTAAATGTAATTACAAATTACAATGTCTTTTATTCTCTAGCACAGATTGATATGTACAGATGGTGCGAGGGCTGTCTTTCTTTAATTCATCGATTCCCATTTAAAGAGATACAAATTGCACGCAGCGCTCAAGCAGCGGATGCGTGCGCAAAATGCACGCGCGTACAAAGTCTCGCTTTTCAGAGCTACGTAATGAAATGTTAGTCGTACACGACCGTAACGTTACATTCAGAGCTCCAGCCCCTCCGCAATTTGAAGCGCTCACAACAAGGGGTCATTATGGGTGGGCTTCAAAGAGATTTGTGGAGGAAGGGAGGGGAGGGGAGGGGAGGAGGGGCAGGGGGATGGAGGGAAAAAGGAACGCGGGGCACTTGAGAATGAAAGCAGCGGTGGCTCTCAGGCTCTCAAAAAGTGGAGGACACCTGCTCAATTTATCGGGCTCTCCTCGGTCGATTAACAGCAGTCCTTGAAACTCTGATCCCGGTGCCTCAGGACTCTGAGTGTGTGTGCGCGCCATGCGTTTGCATGTCCGTGTGTGTGTGTGTGTGTGTGTGAGAGGCCGGCGGTTGGTGGAGAGGGGGGCACCTAATCTGTGGCCAGAGGGTAACCTCTGTACACCATTTCAGCCGTTTTTCACCTGCACTCTCAGAAATAAAGGTAGAGTGCAGGTACACTATTGGTCAAAAATTTTTGTACACCCACAATTTTCAAGCAGAGATTTTACAATAAAAATTGTCTAAAAAGTGTCATAAAAATAGCCACATAGTAATAACTGCTGAGCATATGTGTGCCATTTTTTCTGGTTCTGAAAGCTCACTCCAACACTGCTGTAGAAGTTCCCACAGACATGCTGCACTTCCGGGTTGCTTCTCCTTGACCTTTCTGTCCAATTCATCTCAAATGAGGTTGAATTTCCTTCTCTTGTTGGAAGGAAATCATTTATTTGCCTGTTTATTTAGCCAAATATGGCTTTTTAATGAACCACTATGAATCAATCAAAATTTGTCCTGAACTTTGACTAACAATTAAAAGCAAGAATTACTTTGACAAGTTTGGCAAGTTCAGCCATCATCAGGCAATCTTTCTCAGCAAACTGAATTTGTGAAAAAAAAGTGTAATGTTTGCGACAAATGTTGATTGAATACTGGCCTACATTTCCCATGTTATCCATTCCTACAACTCAATTTATGTGACAAAGTCAAAAGTAATTGCACCCCAGCTATAATTACAACCTCAGATCTTTATGTTTGCGATCCTCTGCAACACAGTACCACCTGGTTTGTCAGCAAGATGGAACACTTCTGGTATCTGACTTTAGCCCCATCCTTTCTGCAGCCTGATATTTTTGTTCAAGAGCTTGGAGGTTTTCATCCAGTATTCCAAAGATGTTGGCAAAAATGTTGACATTACACTTGTACAACACTGTCTCCGTTTGCTGAGAGTTATCTGTGCATAGCTGCCACCTTTTTAAAAATGTGATGCTTTTACGAAATAACATTTCTGCTCAAAATTTTTTTCGGGGAATCCGCTAACTAGGGAGGACCGTGGAAAAATGCGAAGTGTTTACAAATCTTCTCTTGGTATTGTCTGCTAGTGAGCCTCTGTCATCTTTGTCAGTAAGAACTATGATCTTGCATTAGCATGCGTCCAGCAAGGAGGGAAATGGATAAAAGTGTCTTATGGGCGTCATGGAAACCACATAAATGGCTCCTCAGCTCAACAATGGGCAGAGGGAAGACGAGGGAGGCCTTTTCTCCAGCTGGACATCTGTTGCTCTTCATTCGAAATTATGGGATGTTATGCTGATTATTTTACGCCCTGCTTCCCCCTTTGAAAACCACTGGCTGTGAAATTGATTATGTCATTTAGAAATACTTAGGTCTCTACCTGGAAAAAATACCCAGATAGAAACTGGGAAATTTTGATTATTACAAACTGTGCACAAAAATTCAAAAGTTTAATGCCACACTAATGTCATAATTATACTAAAAACATCAGTGGACCCCAACCCTGTTCCTGGAGATCTACCATCCTTTAGGTTTTCACTCCAACCCTAATAAAGCACACATCATTCAACAGCTAGAGATCTCATTGAGCTGTTAATTAGTAGAATCAGGTGTGCCAAATTAGGGATGAAATGAAAACCTCCAGGATGGTAGATCTCCAGGTACAGGGTTGGGGACCACTGTAAAACATGTTATTTACATGTTTAGCCATGATATTATATATTTATTTTTTAAATGAAGTGACAGACGCTGAGCTTGTTTGTAGCAGAGATCAATTGAACAATAATACAAATGTACATATGATTTCTTTAGCCTTATAGCCACAAGCGCTGAACTTGTCCAGATGAATTACAGTGTATGGAGACCCAGGCAGACGTGGCATTCTCTCTAGAAAGAGGAAGTACAAGAACAGCCATAACAGTCAGGTAACTGGAACAGAGAATATAATCAAGGGGGCAGCCATGACACAAAATGGAGAAAGGAAGATAAAGGTGTCGCAAACACAGAGATTATAATCGCACATGCTCACACCTGCTGCTCACACCTGCTGCTCAACCTTCATTGTGAGGGTAAAGATGCTCAAAACATGCGCAGCTTTCACTACACAGCATATGCGTAAATCATAAAGCATGAAAGTGTCATTCTTTGAAAGCAGAGGTGCGCAACAAGGGATAATCCGCTTCAGGGATGTGTGCCTTCTTCTGCTGTTAATTATTTAATTAGCTCAATCATATCTTGATCTGCCATTTGCATAAGCATCAGCTACAACCACAGACTGCTGATGTACCCTAAAGATTTTACAGTGCTCAAGTACAGGAGTGAACCAGCATAGTTTATAGAGCTGCCAGAAAACTAAAACTAAGGTAATTGGTTGGAACAAAAACCAGCACCCAGACCAGCCCTTCATGACCGGAGTTGTCCACCCCTGTTCTAAATGGATTTGAATTGACTCAAGTTTATATTTCTTCAATTTTGTGGCAAATGCAGTGGGGCTCGAGTTTTACCAAAGCTCAACGCGTGTCGTTACGGAAACAGAGCAAAAGTGTCGTCCTTTAGCGACCGCTGCGGAGGAGTGTTTCAAAATGGCTACTCAAAACGTCCACTTCGACGTGGGCTGAAGTTAAAGTGCAAGCTCTTCTCGCCGGTCAGATGGAGCCCTGCCGGCGGGAATCTTGTCTTATCTTATCTCGCGTATGAGGCTGGCGGAGATGTAGCTCCATGGGGCAGCCGGACTCATCGGCATGTATATGGCCTATATAATATATGGCCTGGTTAAAATTCATAGAAACACACATAGTAAGAGACATGAGGAAAAAAACAACTGGCCATCACACAGTTTTGGACTGTACTAGTGAAGCCGTGCAAGCACATCTGAGAATTTACACTGGGGGTTTCTGCCTTCTAACCTGAGGCGACAGCAATTTACCCGATTTACACACACACACACACACACACACACACACACATTATATATATACAATGTATGTGTGTGACACCTGGATGACATGTAATGGGTCAGGGAGTGTAAGACGATCACAGACCGGGCTCTGAAATGACGGATAGAAGGCGAACGCCACGGTCATGTGACACAGCTGGAGTTTTCGTCTCTCCCGCCGGCAGCTCCAGAAAGGGATATGGCCTTAAAAAAATTAAAGGGCCCAAAAAAAAAAAGACAGAAAGAAAAAATACAAAAATCTGAGCGTGGAGAGAAAAGATCTATCTGTTACCCATTGTTCAGGGCCAAGACGGCGGCCAAGGAGATAATGGGATGGGAAGCCACCTGCTTTTGGCCTTCACAGCCCTTCCCTCACAATAGAGCGGGGCCCCCTGTCGCTGGCTGCCCGCTTTAACTCCCTGTCCTGAGGACGGCGCGCATGGCTGCTACTTTAGCCCTGGAATTAGCCGCCCCCCCCTGTACCCAACACCTCGCCTTGACCTGCGATCACAGAACTGCGGAGGTATCGGAAAAGAGGACAAAGCCCCTGAGTGGTCCCATCTGGACCTGTCCGCATTGGACAGGCCCAGATTATGCAGATCGGACAGGGCGGGCAGGGAGGGGGAGTCAGCGCAGCTCCCATCGCAGGTGCGTTGTCGCGGTGACAGGGGCCCGACAGAGCGCAGGAGGGTCCCGTGGGGCCCCCACCTCAAGTATCCACATTGATTAAACAAATTTGCCACAAATCATTTTGTAAATGCCCAGTGGGGGCCTATAGAGCCCTGTGGAAGAGGCCCCATTCATGCGAGCGCTCCCCCCCCTGCCGGGCGGGGGCTCCCTGCTCCTGCCTCGTTTGAGCTCTGACAGCTCCTCACCCCCCTTCATCTGCAGGGTGGGCCCTCTGCAGCAGGGAATTATGAGAAACAAGGCTGGCCACAGAGCACACACACACCTAAACTCAAAAATACATACAGTATGTGTAGGATCTGCACATGCCCAACACACACACACACACACACACACACACACACACACACACAAACATAGAAACATATAAACACAAGCACACAAATATAAAACACATGCATGTGAGTATCCTCACATAAAAGCACAAACCTGCACATGGAATCCTCGCACACACAAATAGGGACATACACTAAAACAATATGAATGTAGAATCCCATACGCACACAACATGTATGCCATAACCATGTCACACACACACACACACACACACGCTCACACAGACAGTATAGCGTGTACTCACACCACAGACTTTCAGGATGTTTGAGGACACATCAATGTAGCTGCTGCTACATCTTAGAATACAGTTGCTATAATGCACCATGCCATAGTGATGCCACCATGCCGTGCAGCCCGCCATGTGTGGGAAGGCAGGCCACCCTGCTGAAGTGGGATTAGGGGGCGTACGGGGTGGATCGCTCTGGCGTGGCATACCGCCCTCTTCAGGCAGTCCGCACCCCCCACCCCCCCCCCCCCAGGCATCGAGTGCTACGAGAACAGCAAAACAAACACGAGGGACACCCGTATCTCCAAACGGGACACCCCGGGTTCTCTATGCTTGTAACTCTCCCCCCTATTCTCCTTCTCTCTTATTGTTCTAACAACTAAAATTTTTAAGACAGCCATATGCTCCATTGAAAGAATCACATTTTTGCAGCTCCGGTTAAGTGAATTATTCTCTTTGGTGTTGAAAAAAATATTGTCAGCTTTGGTGTTAAAATTTTGCAAAAAAAAAATCTATAGAAAGAATGGTGACTTTGATGGTGAATTTACAAAACCGATTTTTAATTGTCATTTTTTATTTGGTTGAAGCTTCATTTCTGTGCTTTGTCGAAGATTACAATGAAACCCTTATTTACACTGTATTTGTTTTGAAAAATGATCATCTAATTTAGTGCAGAGTGTGACACGATGGCGGTAAATCGTCATAAATCAAACACAATTTTGTAAGTTTCGCTCAAACTAAAACCAAAGAAGAAAACCAAGAAACACACGCAATCACAATTTCCAGTACACTGTGTCTGCGGAACAGAAACCGCTTCATGCGTGTTTGCGAACCGAACGCCATCAGAACACAGCCGCAGTCATCAGGCTGATGCTGTAGACAAACCCACTGTTTGTCCCCAGCTGAACGTGTTGAATATTTGTCCAACTGAACCATTAGATATGTTACTGATTACCGTGTGATAAACTGACACACATACAGTACAGCCGGGCGGAAAGATGTACTCTCCAATCAGCATTAAAAAGGTGCAGCAGAGCCAGCGTAACTTTGTGGACTAATATTATTATTAACAACTGACTTTCGAGCCTTGCAGGGTCCTGGTGCGCTGCCGTGGTGACCCTGTTTAGCAGGGGTCATGAACCTACACCCCCCTCCCCCTCCCCCTCCCCCTCCCCCTCCCACCCCCTCCTCTCTGGTGCTCTGACAGGGGGAAGCCTGGCTGTGTGTGGGAGGGTTTGGATTGAGTGGCGGCCCTACAGGGGAAGATAAACAGGAAACGGAACGGCCGGCCCCTCCTTGTCCTGCCCACCCTCGCTGTCACCGCCTTCTGCGTGCCAAGCGTCAGAGGCCGTGGTGCACAGACACACACACACACACACACACTTAGCCACACGGGGTCCCAGTGAGACAGGTCTGATGTGACTTGTTGCCTGGGTGACAGGGTGCGTCGCACAGGACATCATTTTACTATCCTTCCTGCACGACACGTCAGAATATCATTTCTTATGCCATATAAGTCATACTTACAAACAAGTGCTGCTACCTCACAGAGGCCTTATATAGACATGGACCATCAACAGGACCGAGATGCAGAGAAGTCTTAGAACTTCCTTCTCTTCTCTCTGCTTGTCCCTCGCGTGCTTATTATGCTAATCAGACATTGTCAAGACAGGCTAGGTCTGTAATTGGACTTTAATTACAAAATGGTGTTTCAGTGTGAGGGGAACACCCCTGGAGTGGGTATCAGCGACGCTGCGCGTGTTACCTGCAGAAGATGGGAGAAAGCCATCGTTAAACTGAATCAGATCAATCCCACTGACGAGCCGGCCCACGCAGTCCCCGGAAAATGACCGTTGAAAGAATGGATGCAAACTAACCGCCGCTTATGGCCCTGTCACACTATTGCGTATCGTACTAGCGTATGCCAGCGTATGAAAAATATCACTCATACGCTGATATACGTTGACATACGCTAGGGGTACGTTAGGCATAGGTTGTATACGTTTCAAGCACGGTCGCATACGGTGGCATACGCTGGCATACGGCGAGGCACAAAAAGTTTTTTTAAGCATGCTTAAAAATTTTGTGCGTATTCGGACGTATGGTTTATACACTAAGCATACGCTAGGCATACGCTAGCCATACGCTATTTTCAAGGGCTTTTTGTGCGTATGAATTTACATACGCAACTCATACGTTTCTCTCATACGCAATAGTGTGACAGGGCCATTAAATAGCAAAGGCACTGATTAAAGTGCTCAGTCCAAAAATGATAATAAAATACAAAAGGTCGGGACATGCAGTAAATGCTGGACCTCCATGCTAGACCTCCCCATTTACAAGAAGGTGGATTTAAAAAAACATTTTTATATGTACATTTTTATTATACACCTTAATTCATAAAGATTTACAAAACACATTTTCGATTTGTCTTGTATATATTTGTTGCTGTTCTCTTAACCAGGTCCCATTAGAAAAACAGATGAAATCTCACATAAAATAGCGAATAAATAGATTAGAAATGAGATTCCCTCTCCTTGGGCCTGCAGAGTTTGTCCGTGTTTCCGTCGCGTCTGTCTGTCCGTGTCACGGCCCTGCCCGCCATGCTGTGCTCCTGCAGCACTCAAACATGTGGTCAGAGGCTATTATTTTAACTGCTTCCAGTGACTTCAGAGCCGGCGTGACCCCGGAGTGCAATCAAGAACAGGAACGGGCGCATTAAAAGGCCAAGCTCAGGACAGCTTGGGTTACCATCGTTATGGAGGCTGGGCCAAAACAAAGCGCCCAACATCATACTCTTTTTTTAATTACAACACAAGAATGAAAACAAAAAAATAACCTCTGGTTCCCTATTTCTCTCTCTCTCTTTCTCTCTCTCTCTCTCTCTCTCTCTCTCTCTCTCTCACACTGTCTCTAACTCTCTCTCTCATACTCTCTACCTCACACGCTTTCACCCTCTCTCTCTTTCTCTCACACACTCTTTCTCAAACGCACGCTCTCTCCCAATCTCTCTTACTCACTCTCTTTCCCTCCTGATCGCTTTCCCTCAAATAACGTTCTCTAAAACACACACACACTCCCTCTTCTCGTCTCTCTCGCTCTCTGCTCAGCTGTCTGCGAGCAGAGCGAGGTCCGCCCAGCCAATGACGTCTCCGGAGGGGCGTCGCTTAGACGGAGGGGGACCCAAGCAGCGGCACCAAAACAGAAGAGCCCTTTAACTGCAGACGAAACCGTGTGTCGGACGACGCCGCGGACCGTAAGAACGCCGCCACGAGCACATCGTCCAGAAATTCCCACGAAAAAAACCCCCTGCAAGCAAAAAGGGGCGGCACCTCGAAATGTTTATCCGCAGGACACGTCCTGGGCCAAGCCAAACGTCAGAACGGACCCAGCTCGAGGTTCGAGTCCGGCCCGGACCGTTCCGGCCACAGGCTGCAAACACAACATCCCCGCAAGCACGCTTTAAAAGGTTGTTTTTATTTCAGTTTGAGAAGAAAAAAAATTTGAGGGGAAGCAGCAGAATCGTGGGGCGGTGAGGGTAGAGGCGACCGCTAACGTTTACAGCAGCTGTCAGTAAAAGAGACGCTTCCTTCCTGCTGCGTTGAGCGTCCCTGTCTGCGGCTCGGCCGCGGGAGGAACGGTGTCACGTGACCCCAGAAAACGCAGCGCAACAGCACCGGACTTCAGTTTCGTAAGAGAGGGAAAGGTTGGTAAGAGAGGGAAAGCCTACTGACATCCTGGTCGTCGGAAACGCGAACGCCGCCCCACAGGCCGTTACTCATAAGAATCGCCGCCCGACCGATGCAAGCGCTGCACGTTATTGTAACCAAGGGACACACAACTCTTCTCCCCCCTGAAGTACGGAATGCCATTTGTGTTCCACCTGCATTTGCAGGCAGAGCTGAAGAGGTGACTGGATGTTAACTGTAAAATATTTAAAGCTGTCAATAGAGGGCCGGAGTTCCCGGGTATGTGTTTCACAAGTGAGAAATACAGCGGCGATTCTTACCATTCTTAGCGAGGTAAAAGGATAACTTTTAAAATCCAATAGTTTCCAGGATCTGAAAGAAAAAACAAGCAAGCAAACAAACAAACAAACAAAAAAGATGTGTCCAATCTATGTAACTGCAAATTCAATAATGTGAAATAAAAAAAATATTTTTATCCTTTACGTTTAGAAAGTAATGCTTTGTGATAATGATAAACAACCAAAAGATTTCATGTGAAGAAGGCTGACGGCTTCCCTTGGAGAGGGCAGCATTATTGTCTGTTCCGTCCTCTACAGGTTTGCAATGGAATTTAAAAAATTGCCGGGAATCCCACGTCAGGTTAAAGGAAAAGCTGATGATTACATCTTTTTTTCCAGAATTCTCCTCTCAGCATATCACTTTCTCCATAGAATCCACAGCCATTGCTATTATCCTGAGATTGTCAAGCAAAAAAGCACACAGACACACACACATATACACAAGACATGCACACACACATATGACACATACACACACACACACACACACACACATACAACGCACACACAAACACACATTAAATGGAAAAAACAGGGGGCAGTGTTAAGTTAGTTGGACGCAGTTTCTATGCATGTTTAATTTCTATAGGGTCATGAGCAGCAATGGGTTTGCCTACACAATGAGAGAAATATACTACATGACTCCACCGGCAGATTTTCCCCATAAAACCCTTTGATAGTTTAGCCATCTGGCCAGAGTCCAAAAAATCCTCATAAAAGAGGCCCAAATAAGGTCAAAGGTCACCCCCTCCCTGGGTCATGGGGCCCTTGAAGGTGGGTTATAGTGGACTTTACTGAAGTTGTCAGGCGCGATCCCCCTGACAAATTAATGCGCATTCTTCTTTTTTTTTTTTTTTAAGTATTCAGTCACAAAGAGGAATTTTGTTGATACTCTATAGACAGGGCAGACTCAGATCCGTCAATGGAATCTTTGTACACTCTTCGAATGCAGATAATGTTTGCCAGCGTGGAGAGGACTGCAGCAATCAAGCTGTTAGAATGCATACGCTACAAACTCCACATGCCCAAAAAGGTGCATGCTTTGAATGATAATTAGCAGCATGTGTCTGTTTAAGAGGTCTAACCAGCAGCACTTTGCTAGGTAAGTCTCCAAAGCAAGATGATGATACTAGATTAAGCTGTACACAGGAATAGTATGGAACCAAACAAGCCTGAAACCATCACTCTGCTGCTAGATATGCAGTAGATATGGATGGATCACTTTAAAGGGTAACTAACCCCTAGATCACTTTTTACAAATCTGTAAACGTGTTTGTACGCCTACCTTATAATGAAACTTATTCATGCATTCTGTTATTTCAACAATTCTGAAATAATAACATAAATCAAGAGAAACTGGTAGAAAAGCATCTTTGTGCTGCCCCTAACGGTTGAAATTTCCTTTCTGCTCCCCACACGCGTATCGAGCAGCAGAGTGATGGTTTGAGGCTTGTTTGATACCTCAGACCCTTGATTACTTACAGCCATTTAGCCAACCATAGGTTCCATACTATTCCCGTGTAATTTACAGCTTAATCTAGTCCCATCCCCCAATTCCCATAGAGATCCATTCAAATGCAGAGAGGTTATAGTATTGCATGTAAGAGTACCTGAAAATAAGATATCAAGAGTATTTTGATATTTTTTTATCACCTGTTTACCTGTGGAATGTTCCAAACAGGTTTTTTTTTAACTTCCCAGTCTTTTTTTTGCCCCTGTCCCAACTTCTTTGGAACGTGTTGCAGGCATCAAATTCAGAATTAGCGTATATTCACAAAAATCAATAAAGTTGATAAGGTAAAACATTAAGTATCTTTTCTTTGTACTGTTTTCAATTAAATATGTAAAAGAGAATTTACAAATCACTGCTTTCTGCTTTTATGTGCATTTTACATACTGTCCCAACTTTTTTGGAACTGGGGTTTGTAATTGGTGCCCGGATTGTAGGTGCATCGGTCACAAAAACGGCAAAATCATTTAAGGTGGCAAGGGGAACAGTGTCAAACATTATGACAACATAATATGCCCAACACCAAAAAACTGTATCAGCAAAAAAGAACTGTGGCCATACGTCAAAGCTCTCTGACAGGGACAGACGGACACTTGGTAGGGTAGTTGCTAATAACCACAGAACTACAGCTCTAAAAATCACCACAGAATTTAATCAATCCATATTTGAACCAGTCTCAACAAAAACAGTTTGTCGTGAGCTTCACAAAGCTGGTATTTATGGCAGGGCCGCCAATCGGAAAACATTTGTATCCAAGGCTAATGCACAAATACGCATAACATGGTGTAAGGAACACAAAACCTGGACCCCTGAGCAATGGAGAAAAGTGATATAGTCTGATGAGTCATGTTTTACTATTTGTAATACATCTGGACAGGTTTATGTTTGGAGAAAGCCTCAGAAAGCCTTGCTGTGTTTTTCTTTTTGTGTGTTTGTGTTTTGCACTTCAGGGCTGCAAGTTTTTGTTTTTGTGGTTTCGTTTTGTTTTTGTGTTTTGCACTTCAGGGTTGAACGTTTTTGTTTATATGTTGCATTTGCACCTCAGGACCACAGGGTTTTGTTTTTGTATGCTGTATTTGCACTTCAGGGCCTCAAGTTTTTGTTTTTCCATCTCAAGTTTTTGTTTTTGCGTTTCATTTTTGTTTTTCCGTTTTGCACTTCAGAGCCACCGTAGAAAACAGAGTAAATGTACGGACATCTGAATGAACTTTGTAGTCACCGGCGTGCAGGAGGGAATAGTTTTTTTTTAAATAAACTGAGGAAAAAAATAACTTGCAGCCCTGAAGTGCAAAACACAAATACACAAAATGAAAAACACAGCAACAAAAACTTGCAGCCCTGAAGTGCAAAACACAAACACACAAAAAGAAAAACACAACAAAAAAAACTTGCAGCCCTGAAGTGCAAAACACAAACACACAAAAGGAAAAACACAACAACAAAAAAAACGGCCCACAAAAGAAGTTCAATTGCGGAACTTCAGGGCTGCAAGTTCATTTGTTGCTGTGCTTTGGCATAGTTTGAGTGTTTGTGTTTTGCACTTCAGGGCCTAAAGTTTTTGTTTTTGTGGTTTCGTTTTGTTTTTGTGTTTTGCACTTCAGGGCCGAAAGTTTTTGTTGTTGTGTTTTTCTTTTTGTGTGTTTGTGTTTTGCACTTCAGGGCTGAAAGTTTTTGTTGCTGTGTTTTTCTTTTTGTGTGTTTGTGTTTTGCACTTCAGGGCTGCAAGTTTTTGTTTTTGTGTTTTCGTTTTGTTTTTGTGTTTTGCACTTCAGAGCCACCGTAGAAAACAGAGTAAACGTACAGACATCTGAATGAACTTTGTAGTCACCGGCGTGCAGGAGGGAATAGTTTTTAAAAAAATAAACTTGAGGAAACGTGAACCATTTGCAACAACAAAAAAAAGTATTATTAATTCAAGTGCGTCACAGTTTGACTATGGTCCATGTGACCCAAGCCACAGAAATTTCACTCATGGAGTTGGCCACATGTCCATCTACAGTAATACCCGTGCCGAAACATTGCACTTGAATAAACATTTTTTGTGAGGATTTCAACCAATACTCCAGAGCTCCAGCTGCTTCATCATCTCCTGCTGCAAGCAGCACCTCATACAAAGGAATGCCATGCTCAAGGCTTTTCTGGCCTGCTAGGGAGAGGTGTCCTACCTCCAGACGATGATGAGTACACCAACACTCCAACCGGACCCCTCTCTGTACGGCCTCGTCCTTCCAGCTGGCTCTCCTGTCTCTTCTGGCACCTGGTGGCTTCTCCTTGTGGCTGGCCAGCTCCTCTCTGTTTCTGTTTCCTGATGGTGGAGCAATCAGTTAGGAAGGCAGATTCACCTGCTATATATATATATATATATATATATATATATACATACACACACACAAACTAAAAACACCTGTCCTTTTATTTAGCAGGTCTTGTGGCATATGCCTCAACAATGGCACTGATTCTATTGTAACTTCTTCTATCTCTGGTGGTGTTTGCTTGAGCTGAATGTGCCTTTTGTAAGTTGTAGTGGCTAAAAGCGCCTGTGAAAAGCCTACATTGTAAATTGTGGGTGATAGAGTTCTGTGCCGCAGCATCACTGGGCTCCTTGCCTCCAGTCATCATATGGAAACTATACGGCTTAAGACCACACTTTTATCAGGGCGCAGTCCATTAATGCGCCATCGACAACCCCGCAATTAACCCTGACCTGTTTCTGGCAGGGTCACCGTGGAAGCAGTCCCTGTGTAACAGGCTGTGGATTAGCCATCACAGGAGCCATCGTTCTGACGAGCGCCACCGCCGCCCGCACGTCCAGTCCGCCAGCTGAATCAGACACAAAGTCCCCATTGTTGCTTTCATGCGCCTGTATAAACTGTGAGCGGAGAACGAGCTCGCTCCGGGCACGGCACCCGCTTCTATTCCCTTGGGTCACTGTTAAAGAGAAACCGAGTTCTCTGTCCAGTGCACAAAGGGTTTCGTCCACATGTGCTGCATTTAGCATTAAACTACATTAGATTCATTCATATGCCATTTGCAGTACATGCAATGGACTGATTTGGGTTACATGGCGTGCGCCTTACTGGTCACGTGCATATAATAGTTTACATTAAAAAAATGGTTTGACTGAATGTTCTTCATCTTATAATTTTTTTTGTTAAAAACTACTGACTACTGAGCTTGCTGGGTATATCTGACAACTGACAGATGTATGTAAATATTTCATATGATTTTGAACTTGCTTCATCTTATTTAAAAAAATGCATTTATCGTTATTCTCAGTTTCAGTAAAATACAGGTGCACATATAGTACATAAATTATGTATTTTATATATGTATATGATATGCGCAATAGCTATAAAAATGTTCATACTAATGAGCTAGAAAATGAGGGCAAACAGCAGACTCAACAGACACTGAATTTAAGATGTTGCTGGCTTGAATCCCGGGAACGCATCCAGGACACATCCAGATCGCAGGATAACATGCAAAACTATATGTTCCCATGGATACAACTGGCTTATATAATTAACACTTACATCAGCAATAAAATGTGGCATCTTCTCAAAGTGTGTGGTCCTTTCAGAAAGAAGAATGGACCCGACCCTGTCCGGCACAGGAACTACTCGCCTTCGCAAACAAAGCCTCACGGTTCAGCTTACCCTAAGCCTGTCAGAAAAGTCAGGTGTTTTACAAGAACCAGGAGTTACATTTCAACAGACGCAACCAACCCTCGATTCAAGCAAATTTATATATTTTCACCCCACTTTACCCTGTGTTCTGTGTCGTTCTCAGTAAGAAAGAAACGGTTGAATAAAATGAAATTATGTGGAAAACGCTACTTCTGGTCTCAAATACGCTCACTTGACTTTGTCATTTCACTATAACTAAAATACAGAAAAAATCTGCAAAATAGAATTAAATTTAAAAAGAATGAAAAAATGGCCAAATAGAGATAATGGATGTACCTTCCATAAAAAAGAGAACACAGGATTCCATTGGCCCTGCAGGGGTTTAGAGGCATTTAATTTGTCCTATGAGAGAACAGGACGCAGGGAGTTTGGGTGGACATTCCAAACATTCACAAACCTGGCTTGTATGGGTCACTGACCTCGTGTGTGTTTGGTGTGTCCAACCAACTGCTCTCCCTGGGGTTCATCGACTAAAACCTAAAAATGTATTTCAACGGTATTCCCGATCGGCTCCAACTGTAAAGGAGTTAGCTCCTAATGAATCCAAAGCTAAGCTCTGGAGCCTGCATCCATGGTTTGGGCTTTGACAACTACATTGCAGTATATTACTAATGTAAGAGAACATACATGAATACACCTGAGATATGAGCAACAGCGATGTAGACCAGGCTAAATTACACTCTTAGACTACAGAAAATATGCTTGCAGTACCATTAAAGTAGAGTAGTGCCCTCCACAATTATTGGCACCCCTGGTAAAGATGAGTAAAAAGGGTTATAAAAAGTTCACTTTTTGGTGAATTAGCTTAATCTCACACTGAAAAAATGAAAAAAATCAAACCTTTAATTGAAGTAAATTTATTCTGAGAAAAAAAAATCCCTCATCAAGAAATTATTATTTTTAACAAAACCACATGTGCCACAATGATTGGCACCCTTAGAAATTCTTATGAACAAAATGCAACTGAAGCATTTTTTCATTTATATTTTACTTTTTAAAGTTGATCAGTGTTTAGGAAATTTTAAGCAGTAATCCATGACTTCCTGTTTCACTGGGGTATAAATATGATTGGCTGTTACAGCCGGTGACACAGTGGCCATATTCTCTTATTCATACATCTACATGGGAAATATAAGAGAACACACAAATCAAATGAGAAAAAAGTGTGTTGAGCTTCATAAGTCAGGGAATAACTACTCACCTGAAAATGCCCATATCTACCATTATGGCAATACTTTAAAAGTTCAAAGCAACTGGAACTGTTACAAACATGCCTGAAAGAGGACCCAAGTTTATTTCCCCCCCACGCACAGTGAGGAGGATGGTAAAAGAGGCAAAAAAATCCCCAAGGATCACTGTTGGAGAACTACAGAGGAAAGTAGCATCTTGGGGTCATCAAGTCTCCAAAACTACCATGCTAAGAAATTATTTGGAAGGCATGCCAGAAAAAAAGCCTTTCCTGTCATTTCACCACAAACGTAAGTGCCTGGAGTTTGCTAAACGCTACTGGAACTTTGACTGGAACTGTGTTCTATGGTCAGATGAAACGAAAATTGAGCTTTCCGGCAACCAACAAGGTGGGTTTGGCATTAAAAAAAGATGGCTATACCGAAAATAACCTGATCCCCACTGTTAAGTATGGTGGAGGTAAGTGATGTTGTGGGGCTGTTTTTCCTCCAAAGGCCCTGGGAACCTTGTTAGGGTACATGGCATCATGAACCCCATGAAATTTAAAATCTGAATCTAGCTGCCTCTGCCAGGAAACTAAAACTGGGTCGTCGTTGGATCTTCCAGCAGGACAATGATCCAAAACATACATCCAAATCAATACAAAAATGGTTAACTGAACACAAATGCAAGCTTCTGCCATGGCCATCTCAGTCCCCTGACCTAAACCCCATTGAAAACCTGTGGGCTGAGCTGAAGAGGAGGGTGCACAAGAGAGGACCTAGGACTCTAGGATGATCTTGAGAGATGGTCTCAGATTTTTTGCTCTGTATTCTCCAAGCTTATTAGATGTTATGGGAGAAGACTCAGTGCTGTTTTATTGGCAAAGGGAGGCTGTACAAAGTATTAAATGCAGGGGTGCCAATAATTGTGGCACACGTGTTTTTTTAAAAAACAATTATTTCCTGATGAGGGATTTTTTTTTCTCAGAATAAATTTACTTCAATTAAAGGTTGGATTTGTCAAATTTTTTCAGTGTGAGATTAAGCTAATTCACCAAATTTTTTATAATTCTTTTTACTCATCTTTACCAGAGGTGCCAACAATTGTGGAGGGCACTGTATATATAGTATAAAGTAGACTGCAGTATCTACGTTAACTCTTGTGTACTGTTTACGTATTTGCACCTGTGAAGTTTTTAGCCCAGGTCAAATATACCCAGGATATTATTGAGATTTTAAAGCTATACAGAAATAAAATTTATGCAAAAATGCTCAATATACAGTATATCATTTATCTCAATTCCAAACAATATAACCAATATAAAGTGTGTGGTTAATGGATGCCATTTACCTCTGCTAGATTGTATTGCTAGAGTGAATGTGTCATTTAATTTTGTTATAAAGACGTGATTTATACAAATCCACTATACTGAAAGCATGGGGGGCATAAATCATGTTTATCTGTGAAAAATTTAAATGAAAAGAGGTTTTCATGCAGTAGACTATTCATATGTATTGTTCTGAACTGACATTCTCACTTATTTTTCATATTGACATTAAACTCAAAGAAACCATAGAAGCAAACAGACATAAAGCAGATGACGAACAACAAATATAAACACAAAACAAGGACCAAAATTTACACTCCTTTAGTCACTGGTTATGAAATATGTCTCTCAAAAGTGTCATTCCTCTTTTACTAAAAGTTTAAAATGGGTCAATTTATCCCAAACTGAACACAAGGGTTAACAATACTGCAAGTATACTCTCTCTGGTCTGAGTGTCATTTAGCCTGGTCACTGTTGCTCATATCACTCATATAAATCTTACGCTGCGTTCTCACAGCGAGCAACTGGTCGCTGAGTCGGTCAATTCTACTAGGCTGGGGGTGGGGCAAGAGCTTCCCGTTGTGTCATCAAAGTCAGTTCATGCAGCTACAATTTTTTGATACAGAGAAACAACGGCAGTAGCCTACGTATAACAAAGACATATTTGCGATGCATCCTATTCTTTATAGTTATGTCATGACACTGATAATTATGTGTTCTCGCTAGCTAGCGATAGGCTAGCCTATATCTATTTCCGTCGCAAGCTAGCGATCTTTATCTATCTATCTAGATACATAGATAGATTTATGTATAAAACTCAACATGTAGTTTGGGCTCAATGTGATATTGGTAGAACAGCCACATAATCCTTTAAGGTTATGTTATACATTGAACAGGACGTGCAATTTGAGCGAAATTGGGCGGAACAATTATTCACAAAATGGATTCGTGTCGGTTGGAGAAATATGAAGCGTGGAACTCTGATTGGCTGTTACAGCCGATGGTCGCTCAAAAGTTAAATTGTGGGCAACATTTATCGGCCGATTTTGGTCGCTCAGTTGCCTAGTTGCTCAGGTCGCTGACCGTCGCTCAGCTTCATGGAGAATGAATGGACTTCCGGCGACTGGGCGACCGAAGTTGCTGGATGTAAGAAGGCAGCGTTATGTTGCCCTTACAAGATTGACTTATGCTCTCTGACATTGCACGCAGCTCTGGAAGAGAGCATCAGCTCTTGTAGGGCTGCATTCAGATCCAATTTAACACACAATCCCTTCCCTTGCTCACTTCCCTCGAGGAAACTATCTTTTGACGCAATTTGCTACATGCAGCAAGCAAACTTAAAATGTGCTCTGCAAGGGAGGATTGATGAGAAACAAACAAAAAACAGAACTGAACCGCCCTCGCAACATTTGTGTAACACCATAGATTTGAAATGTGACTGCCACATAGTTCTGTAGTGACTGCCCACTTTTCCCATGTGGAGCATTGCATTGTGGGAGTCCCTTCTTGCTGGAAGCTTGCATTGTATACCCTTGGTGGAAGGGAGAATAAATGAGGGAGCGAGGGAATATAATTACTCCCTCCCCTTTCTTTAAATTGGATCCCAATCACACTTGGTGTGTCTGCCATTTTTCATCCTGGCATTTTGGGGATTCCCCCCTTGAAGCAAGGGAAGGGAACGACAAGAAGAAAGAATACAATTTGGATCCGAACGCAGCCCAGGTGTAATGCAGTTGGCTATTAATTACATTAATAATGTAATGTAATGCAGTTGGCTGTGGCCCCAGGTTCGAGTCTGGGTTATGACAATAGCCATCCATGACTGACAGTTTACCAGGAGCAGGACACAGCTGTCAGGGTAGAGTGGTCTTATGCTCACCAGGTTCCTCTGGCTATTCTTACCTATCAGGAGTATTATTCTACAGGAATAATACTCAAATATCGCTCTGTACTGTTGGTTATGGTTTTCCTTCCTACCTGATAGTTAATTGATTGATTGAAGTTACTGATTGGCCAGAAATATTTTTCACCTGGTGTCCCAGGTCTACATCAGTCTCTAATTAAGAGGAAAGAATGTAAACCAGCATTACTCCTAGCCTCAAAGGCTAGGTCTGAGTATCCCTCATTTATAAGACAGTATAAGAAATGAATGCCAGATACAATTCAGGCCAGCTACTGTAGAGGTTTGTAAAAATAGTCTTTGTTGTAGTCTTTTGGTTAGTCTTTCTTGTAGCTGTCTCAGGAAGCATTGTTTTGATCTGCAGGAAAGTTGCATACAGGCGGAGTTCTTCCTGTGTGGCAACAGGTGACAAGTGACAGCTCCATCCAGTGGACCACAAAGTTTAAGAAAGGGTTGAGAGACTGTCAAGAACTTGTCAAATGTTCCTGTGCCCCCATTCAACACTTACTCTCTATGATATAGCCATCCTGTTCATTACTCTTCCCGGTTGTGACTCAAACTAAACACCTTCTTTGTTCTGGCCAAAATGCTGTCAAAAAGGCATTCTTAAATAACGACTGAAAATGAGCCACTTTGCCCCGACAGTGCGGGCGAAAACAAAGAGGCGAGCATTCCGCAAGCCGAGGCCGGTGAGTTGCCGCCGAGGCCGGCGCTCGTTATCGCGAGGAACTCCACGCTCCATTCAGTCACAAAAAAGGAGCCAGTGAATGATGCGCACGGAAAGGCGTCGCGTTTCAGGGCGACGGGCGGGGGCTTACGGTCCATTAACCGCCGGGGAGGAACTGGATTTCCCAGGACCCTTCGGCAATTAATATCCTGCCAGTAACAAGTGTCCAGGAGAGGGGGACTAGAGTTACACCTGGACGGACGCAGGGACGCATCGACCCGTTGACTGGTGAACTTCCTGTCATTTGGAATCACTAGCCTGGCTGTGTGGGGTTGGTGAGGTCACACAGTCCAACGAAGCTGCGCTATGAAATGAGCGCATGTTACAGAAGGAGAGTGAGGCCACTCGTCACATCATCACAGACGAGAACATCAATAATTAACATAAGGTCTCTCTTTAAAGTGGACATGAATCACTTGGTAAAGTGGCTCTGGTTCGTTCGCTTTTTACCTTCGAAAATGAGTCACAGACTTCAAAAATTCGATATGACCGTGTGTTCAAATCTCAAACCGACGTGTATTCGCTGGAAAAATAAGTTAAAATTGGCTTTTTTTCCCCACTCTTGGACGAACTGCGGTAATGACCTCACTAGGTTGGTTGGTCTCGGCTGTTCAATGTATTACTATGGGGAAATAGCTGACTTTCAGTGAGCTCACCAATGTATCGTAAAGAAAATATAAAACAAAAAACGCACAGACGGTCCACAAACAGCTTCTGACCATAGCTACTAATGATGTGGCCTGACGAGCCGGCAACTGCTGCGCCGCTGCATTGCGTTGATAAACGGTTTGGGAGCTACAGTCGTGTCTAGCGAATATTGCCTATAGAAAATAAGCGTTAGCTTGTGATACTAGGTTGCGGGAGGTATATATTTGCAGGCTGTTAACTAATAAATATATCAAGGCAATGAAGCGGCACTGCATTTGCCGGCTCGTCACGCCACAGCATGGTCAGAAGCAATCATATAAGTATAAAGTATATACATTAAGTATAAAGTGAGGATGCAATGCAGGTGCTGGTATGCTCCTAGTTCCGTTACTAATTTCTATTCAAAATACAAAAAAATTTATAATCATGGTAAAATGCCATGAAGTTTCAGGATGCTAATTCTCATGCTTTCCTACAATCAGCATGAGAGAGAGACACACACAGAAACTAATATAGACACATACAAGACAGACTCTCTCTCTCACTCACACACACACACACACACACACACACACACACACACACACACACACACACACACATTTTCCCACAGTTCTTGTCTGGGGGCCAGTGTCACTAGTGGTGGGGGTGGGTTCATTACAGCAAGCGGTTATTAATCTTTCTTAATTATAGGTCTGTGTTTAAAGAAACTTCCCCTGTGGTATTTTTATACTGGTGCCATGTACTCACTCAATGAAAAAAAAAGAGTACCTACAGCAAGGTCTGTTCTTATGACAAGTGTGTTAATCACCTCCAGCGCATTATATCCAAGAACACACAGGAAGGACCACAGAATGAGGGCTGTAACGCTACACTGCTACTCACAAGCCTGGCCCGTTCAATCCAGGTCGGTCTGACATAGAATAACACTGTGCTTATAAATAACTGTTCGGCATTATGTGCTCTTTAGTCAAAGTAATGTCAATCTTACAGAGCTTTACGAATGCTCTGCATGCTCTTCAGACAAAGTCATGTCAATCCTATAAGCATTACTGAGGCATTATGCGCATGCATGTTAGCGCGATGTAAAACAAAGCTGGGCTGCTGGACCATTTTTAAACTTCATTTGCATGCTGTGATATAACTCAATAGGTGCTGCTATAAGTGTTTTCTTAAGCAGTATATGATTGACACAGACCATTACCCAGGCATGTGTGCATCTCAGCACTGTATTTTTAGCCTTGTGCTTCACTACCAATGTACTACTTGCTATTATTTGCGCCTATGCCCTGCCCCAGTTACACAGATACATGTGACATGCAATTCACAAGATCTTGCCTCCACGACCTTGCAAGATCATCTGGATAGGAACGTTTACTAAATAAACCGTAAACATTGCAGAACCTGGAGGAAAGTGAAACACTCCTCCTGAGGACTAGCAGATTCACAAGTTACATGAGCTCTGCTCTATTTCCTGTGGAACTTGCTGCTTTTACAAATGCGGGTAATTCATTTCCAAGGGACCCTTCTTTACGACACACAAGCTGCGATTATACACTCTGTCTGAATTTTAGGTTCTTGGAAAAGATCGATAATCTGCGACACCGCGAGACGCTGCAATATCTGTTATTCTGTGACGTCCACGCCTTGCGGACCATAAGTGATTTTAGGAGTGACGTTGAGGAGAGTGAAGGCATCTTTCCCGGCACACATTCCAGACTTCGGGCAGGGAGTGGGCTGAGGGGTGGGGGTGGTGGTGGTGCGGGGGGATATTTTTAAGGAATGCTCTTCTCCCAGTACTTGCGTAAAAGACATTCAGATGGTTGGAGACCCCCCCTTTCTTTTGATAAGTGAGTGAGTAGAGGAGGGAGTGGGGGAGGGGCGTTTCGGTTGGAAGGAGGTGGGGGGTGGATGCATCCACATGAAAAGGCCAATCAACTCTTTTCCTTTTTTCCCCCTCATTTGCTCCGTTCAGCTGCTGTAGCCTGAGCTGTTGGTGACCGCAAATAAGCTGGTCCCCAACCCCACTTTCAGACACACTCAATGAGGGTAACCCTGCTTATGCACCAAATCCCTAAGGTCGCGTCATGTCTACTGCAACAGTGCTGCATACCGACACATTCACATACCAGCCAGAATGGTGCCGATAGACAGGTGTGTGTATATACAGTGCTGCTCGAAAGTTTGTGAACCCTTTAGAATTTTCTGTATATCTGCATAAATTCGATCTAAAATGTGATCACATCTGCATCTAAGTGAACCAAGCTCAACAAAAACACAAAAAACATGATTCTTTTATAATTTATTTATTGAGCAAAATTATCCAACATTAAATGCTTTGTTGGCAAAAGTATGTGAACCCTTGGATCATATGTATTTTTAAAGTATCATATTTCATATTTGGTCGCATATCCTTTGCATGCTGTTACTTCCTGAAGTCTGTGACTCATAAATATCAAAAGACTACAAGCGATACTATAACCTCTCTGCATTTGAATGGATCGCTATGGAAATTGGTGGGTGAGACTAGATTCAACTGTAAATTACATGGGTACAGTATGGAACACATGACTGGCTAAATAGAATAGAATAACTTTTATTTCCTGCTAGGGAACTTCAGTTGTAGCCCCAGCAACAACAAAAAAGACATAGACAGTGGGGCAGACCCACAACACACAAACAAACATATTAAACAAAGACATCCAACAGAATCATTACATCAATTCAGTGAATTAAAGTGCAATGCAGCTATGATTGAAAATAGTCCCCGCTGTCCCGAGATGCCCAGTGTCACCAAGCAGTCCAACACACAAACTCCGCCTCCACGACTCTCCTCCATACACGCAGCATCGCAGTCTCTGTACACCGCCGAAACAGAGCACCGAACTGCTTCAATCTTCCCAGTCATCTCCTCACTCCTTCCCTATTATGTTCTTCTTCCCTGCTTGCCTTTTGAAGATTGCCTGCACTCCCGGATCAGCCCCGACATCTTCAACTCCGGTGAAGAGCGATGGTGACTTTGTTGCTGCTGTCTGCAGATCCAACGGACATTCCCGAGCATATGTTGTGAATGCGTCTCCATGGTGACAACCACAAACAAAATTATATTGACTAGACAATTAGTCAATATTATCAAAACGAGCAGCAGGAGTGCCCTGAAAAATCTCCAGCCTGCTTCCCCGTCCGACTACAGACACACAGCGCATGAAAAAAACAAAAACAAAAGTCCGACAAAATACATAAAAATTAACAAACACGAACACGAGAGACAGCTGGACTACATGTCGCCATTACAGCGCCATGTGACGTAAATAGCTGTAAGTCATACAGGGTCAAAGGTAATCAAACGAGCCCAAAACCATCACTCTGCGGCCAGATATGGAGTAGATGTGGATGGATCACTGCAGGGGTTATTTCTCTGGACTCATTTTCCTATAGAACTCTATGGGGGAAAAAGTCAGGAGAAGAAACCTTTAAAGTGATCCATCCACACATCCCATCTCGCTTGTAACAGTACCTGAAAATAAGATATTGAGAGTCTTTTGATATTGATGGGTCACAGACTTCAGGAAGTAACAGCATGCAAAGGATATACGACCAAATATTAAATACTTTAAAAATACGTATGATCCAAAGGTTCACATACTTTTGCCAACAAAGCATTTAATGTTGGATAATTTTGCTCAATAAATAAATTATAAAAGAATAATGTTTTTTGTTGAGCTGGGTTCATCAAGTTTTAGGACTTAGATGAAGATGTGATCACATTTTAGATCAAATTTATGCAGATATGTTCTATTCTAAAGGGTTCACAAACTTTCGAGCAGCACTGTATATATTTATACAACGAGATTCAAACGAGTAACGTGATTGGCGTGAGACGCGTTCCACCAGTGCTGGTATTTAGTATAAACCTCACATAGACGCGTTCTATAGAGCGTTGGCTAGGAAGCATAAACAACAACAAAAGCAATGGCAACAGAGCTAGTAATTTGGTGAATCCGAAATAAATAATGAGTTAATCAAAATTATTGTTTCAATATTTTTTCATTACTTACTAAACGTTTATGGTAACATTGTTGTATATAAGCAATAGATCACTGGAGGATTTATGCGTTATTGGATATAATCACTGCAGGGAGTACTTCGCAACTCGACCGCAGACGTCACCGCAGTGATTATATTATACAGTGCCCACCACAATTATTGGCACCCCTGGTAAAGATGAGTAAAAAGGGTTATAAAGAATTCACCGTTTGGTGAATTAGCTTAATCTCACACTGAAAAAAATTGAAAAATCCAACCTTTAATTGAAGTAAATTTATTCTGAGAAAAGAAAATCCTTCATCCAGAAATAATTATTTTTAACAAAACCACGAGTGCCACAATTATTGGCATCTCTGCATTTAATACATTGTACAGCCTCCCTTTGCCAATAGAACAGCACTGAGTCTTCTCCCGTAACATCTAATAAGGTTGGAGAATACAGAGCAAGAAATCTGAGACCATTCCTCTTTACAGAATCTCTCTAGATCATTCAGAGTCCTAGGTCCTCTCTTGTGCACTCTCCTCTTCAGCTCAGCCCACAGGTTTTCAATGGGGTTTAGGTCAAGGGACTGAGATGGCCATGGCAGAAGCTTGAATTTGTGTTCAGTTAACCATTTTTCTGTGGATTTGGACGTATGTTTTGGATCATTGTCCTGATCCAACGACGACCCAGTTTTAGTTTTCTGGCAGAGGCAGCCAGATTCAGATTTTAAATTTCCTGCTATTTCATGGGGTTCATGATGCCATGTACCCTAACAAGGTTCCCAGGGCCTTTGGAGGAAAAACAGCCCACAACATCACAGAACCTCCACCATACTTAACAGTGGGGATCAGGTTATTTTCGGCATAGCCATCCTTCATTTTACACCAAACCCACCTTGAGTGTTGGTTGCTGAAAAGCTCAATTTTTGTTTCATCTGACCATAGAACACGATTCCAGCCATTTAGCAAACTCCAGGTGCTTACGTTTGTGGTGAAATTACAGGAAAGGCTTTTTTCTGGCATGCCTTCCAAATAATTTGTTGGCATGGAGGTGACGTCTAATGGTAGTTTTGGAGACTTGATGACCCCAAGATGCTCTGTAATTCTCCAACAGTGAACCTTGAGGATTTTTTTGCCTTTTACCATCCTCCTCACTGTGTGGGGGCAAAATAAACTTGGGTCCTCTTCCAGGCAAGTTTGTAACAGTTCCAGTTGCTTTGCACTTTTCAAGTATTGCCCTAATGGTAGATATGGGCTATTTTTTAGAGGCATTCCCTGACTTATGAAGCTCAACACACTTTTCCCTCATTTGATTTGTGTGTTCTCTTATCTTTCCCATGTTGATGTATGAATAAGAGAATATGGCCTCTCTGTCACCACATATGTATACCCCAGTGAAACAGAAAGTCATTTATTCTTGAGTTTCTAAAAACTCTGATCAACTTTAAAAAGTAAAATATAAATGGAAAAACTGCTTCAGTTACATTTTGTTCATAAGAATTTCTAAGAGTGCCAATAATTGTGGCACACGTGGTTTTGTTAAAAATTGTTATTTCTTGATGAGGGATTTGTTTTCCTCAGAATAAATTTACTTTAATTAAAGGTTGGATTTTTCTCATTTTTTCAAATGAGATTAAGCTAATTCACCAAAAGGTTAATTTTTTTACAACCTTTTTTACTCATCTTTAACAGGGGTGCCAATAATTTTGGAGGGCACTGTATATACACATATACAGATTGGTGACAAAAATAAAATAAAAAAAACAACATAATGGGTGGGTAGCACCAACAAGGTTTAATTCTTAAACTGGATTAAATCAAGGTTTATCTGTTAATCATGTTGCACCAAATTCCAATCCTAGTTAATCTAAGTTTTATTTTTGAATTTAATCTTGGTTTAGATTTTTTGCTTTAAACCTAGATTAAATTTATTCCTGTTGCACCAACATTTTAAACTCAGATTAAGTTAGGGATTAACTTTATGGCCCTGTCACACTATTGCGTATCGTACTAGCGTATGCCAGCGTATGAAAAATATCACTCATACGCTGACATACGCTAGGGGTACGTTCGGCATAGGTTGTATACGTTTCAAGCATGGTCACATACGGTGGCATACGCTGGCATATGGCGAGGCACAAAAAGTTTTTTAAGCATGCTTAAAAATTTTGTGCGTATTCGGACGTATGGTTTATACGCTAAGCATACGCTAGGCATACGCTAGGCATACACTAGCCATACGCTGGCCATACGCTATTTTCAAGGGCTTTTTGTGCGTATGAAAACTATTTTATGAATTTACATCCGCAACTCATATGTTTCTCTCATACGCAATAGTGTGACAGGGCCATTAAACTGACAGTTGAGGTAGTTTAATTAATGCAAATAGCATTTCTTTAGACCGATGGAATAAAAAGTTCCTTGCAGTTTCTGATTATTGTTCTTAATTGTGTACTATTTAATGCCTGCATTCCTTTCTTCATGATTAATTGTTTGTGAACAGTAAATAATGTCTTGAATAGGAAATGTAGTCTTGACATTTAACAGAAAACTTATTTTTTCTGCTTCAGGTCATCATTTATGATTTTAGCATTTTCTATTTACAGTTTTTTTTAATTCAAATGTAGAAATTAAAATGAGTGACAAAAAATATTGAACTTTTTCACGATATTCAAAATTTTTGAGCTGCACCTGTATATATACAGACGGTGACAAATTCATGGAAAAAACCAACATAAAGTGTCTTAGTAAGGTGTTGGGCCACCACGAGCCGCCAGAACAGCTTCAATGGGCCTTGGCATAGATTCTAGTCTCTGGAACTGTACTGGAAAGATAGAACCATTCTTACAAAAGATATTCCCTCATTTGGTGTTTTGATGATGGTGGTGGAGAGTGCTGTCTAACACGTTGGTCCAAAATTTTCCATAGGTGTTCAATTGGGTTGAGATCTGGTGACTGCGAAGGCCATAGCATAGCATTCACATCATTTTCATACTCCTCAAACCATTCAGTGACCCCTCTTGCCCTGTGGATGGGGGCATTGTCATCCTGGAAGAGACCACTCCCATCAGTAAAGAAATGTTTCATCATAGGATAAAGGTGATAACTCAGAATAACTTTGTTTTGATTTGCAGTGACCCTTCCCTCTAAGGGGACAAGTGGACCCAAACCATGCCTGGAAAATGCCCCCCACAGCATAACAGAGCCACTGGACCCCCTCACTGTAGGGGTTTTTCCTTTAATTTGTCACCCGTCTGTTTATATACATATATACATATAGATAATGATAATGACTCAATTTGCGATATTTGCTCAACTAAATCTGTTAAAGAGCACAGAGCAGGATGCTGCATGTTAAAAGTTTTGTGTAGGCTGTCTGAAAACAGAAAATAAGACAGTAACAAAAACAATAAAGTCATAAAAAACTCAATTATTTACTCAACTGTCAACACTATGCCTTGCTGGAATTAATTACCTGACTGACTGAATTTGTCAGTTTAAAAAATAGTTGAAGAGTACATTGAACATCCTTGTTCACAGATTCATTTGCATGGTGCTACTCCATTAGCACTACAGGTTTACTCATAGCCCAGTACAAGGCAGTTCTGGGTCCTGTGGCTAGCTTTTATAAACGTGTCTGCTGCTTCCTTTTCAACAGTTTGGCCTCTTGTTGCCCTCTCTGTTAGCCCAGCGGGAGATTTGGGGGCGAGAATGCCGCCCAGAGACCCGGTCAAAGAGGACCTCTTCTGAAACGAGAACTGTGCACCTCTGGTTCGTCTGGGACAGCCAGTACTTCAAACACATGTATATGAAATATGTATTTGCACGCACACATGTAATACAGGTTGTTTGGCCCTGTTATTTTAGAAGGTTTGTACATCCGTGCCACCTGCAGTGCAACCTACGTCGCCACCTTTTTGATTGTTGTTCCTAGAAACATTTTCTTTTGCCATTTTAGTTTTTGTGACTAAATAAATGTATTATTTGGCCATCTGCCCTCTTGTCTCTCCCACATGCTCATGATTGCTGCCTCCTATGGGACCAGCCAACGGGACACATCTCCCAGACCGGCACGGCCTCTGGCGTAAATTCAATCTCCTCTTCAAATTAACGGCCAATCAGCCGGGAAATTCTACAACGGCCGGAGTTAATTATTACCGCCATTTCAGCTTTGATTGGGGGGAGGTTGCAGCAGTTCAGGGAGACTGTCTGGAATGTTTGATAAAGTGTGAGCTTTAATGTATAACTCTGGGTCAACAGAAAAAGAAAATTCACATGTGAGGGAAAGAGACTGGTCAGCTACAGCATTGTTGGTGTGGCAAATGCAGAGCCCTGGATATGCACTATTTCCCCAGTCAGGAGATTCTCACTCTAAAGTAATCCTTGGGCCTGCACAGAATGGCTTCACAGGGTTTTATGTTTTTTTTGTTTTTTTTGTCTAAAGCTGACTTGTGCCTGGATTTGTTTATTTAACGTCAACAGTTATCAGGTCTTCTGCTGCAGATTAGCATTACCTGGGTAATCTCAGAACCGACATATTCATAGCTTTATGTGAGACTCCTGCGCTCCATTGCTTTGCAACAGCGCCACAGGTGGAATTTCGGGTGCACTGCACACAATGCAAATTAATGAATGTCACAGAGGCAAGTAGAAACGCGAAAAATGGAACACCTATGATTATGACATCACGTTGGATTGTGCATGGTATTATCATGCCTACTGATACCTTGCCAAAAATAAATTATGAAGATGTGAAAACTATGAAGAGGTGCTTTCCTTTCTGATATTTGCATTTTGAGGTACTGTTTCACACTTTCTATTCACTGTACCCCAGCATCGACAGACATCTGTAAAAAAAAATTCAAAACATAAAACATTGTTAATATTAATTAAACAATATTGCTGCAGTATGCTGGGAAATCTGTTGCAATGCAATTAGCACAAAAGGTTGAAAAATAAAGACTCAAAATTCTGTTTGCAAGGCTACAGCTGAATCAACAAATCTATCAGAAATGAAAAGCGAGCCTGTTTGTATGCAGAGGTCAATCTGTGATAAGGAACAGATCTGATCACAGAGTCAGAAATAGTGCTGCTGATTAAGTATTGATGGCAGAGAAACACTCGAATAGAATGTTTCTGGTATTTAACGCCATAAATATGAACAATTATGTTTGCGCTGAGCCCGTATTATTTATGGTGGAGATCCTTTGTGTTTGGGGGGCACAATTTGGCCCTGAAAACAGGATTGGTCAAATATCTCATCAAACAATGAGCTGTTATCTTCAGCCAAAGTGGCCGTGTTGGGTGAGAAACCCAGCCCAGGAGATAATATCCGACAATTAAGATTGTGACAATAAAAAAACCTTCATGAGTTCTGCAGCAAGAAAGCTACAGTGCTTCTGGAGAAAACCCTGGCCCATAACCAGTCAATATCCAGGGCTTTCTCTTTCGTTCGGAGGGGTTTAATGGCCTTATGATTTTGACAATCCCATTCAGGCCCCACTCCCCTTCTCTGCCCTATCCTCACCCCTGGCAGGGGGCTAATTAAAACAATTTTGGGGACAAAGGACAACTCCATGGCGCCCCTCTAACCAGCAGTGCCACTGATAGGGTGGCAAAGGAACACGGTTGTTAAAGATTAGTTCTCCTTCAGAGCTATAGTTACCCTGGAGAGCTGTAGCTGGACAGGCGGGTCGATCCGAGCGTTCGGCGCACACACTCTGCGATGCGCCCACCAGGCTACGCCCAGCCCGAAAGGGCGTAACCTTTCCTTGGGGGAAAAATAAAGGAAAAAGTAGTTCCGAGCAGTACACGGCATAGCATTTTGGTGTCTTTAATATTTAGTGCAGAGCTCACTGTTGAGACTACTTCATCAACAATACAGCAATCACAAATCCCAATACAGTATAAAGGTACTGACATACTGTACAGAGTGAGAATGGTCACTTTTACTGTGCAATGATAGCTTATCATCCGAAACATACTGGATTCGGAGTTTGCTTTTCAGGAGGCAAGCTAAGCTCCTTACTCTGTGGGAAAACATGTTGTGCGCACGCTACAGTTGGTGACGTGTCTGCACGCGTTCTGTGCACAGGCTACGCAATTAACACCTTATTAAAAGCGCACAGGACCTGGCATACGGTACGAGTTACGTACTTCTGAAACAGCCGTGCTGGACGTGCAGAGGTCTGCTGCCAAAGGTATGCTACCACGGTAAATGTTTAAAAAAGAGAAAGTGATGTGACCATCAGAATGAACAGCCATAGCTTATTGTATGCTGAAACTTACTTCTTTCGTAGTTAAGAGAAAGGCCAGGGATACGTTTTCTTACCTGGGAAACATTGAATAACTGCCCAGAAACAAGGGTGTTGGAGTCTGGGCATAATGGAAAAATCTGGAGTTTAATAACAGAGCGGAAACTGATTCATGTTCTGAGGTTAAGGAATTGTCCTCTCTTAAAGAAGGAAGAGGACGTTTCACATGAATATAGCCATATGTTATGGGTGAGATTTATGAAGAGTGTGTTGGATGAATGTTGGATTGAATGTCATGTGCTTTAAAAACCCTAACCCTCTAGTTTTCACAGCCAGGAATGCTGGAGAGCACTCCAAACATCCATATCTGTCAAGTTATTTAAAAAATACCTGACTTAATTTGGCCATTTTGGGTTTCATTCTGAATATTCCATGTTTTTATGGTATCCCCCTGGTGGTTGACAAAGAGTAGGTGCTAGAACATAAACTCCCTCCTCAAAATTGGGTACAGGGTGAACAGATGAAATTCTAATAACCTGGGAAGCAAAACTGACAGATGTTCGTTCTCGAGGAGTGTTCGACTCTGAAATAAATGTATCAGCAGTTATGTGGTCAAATTTGTTCCACCTGAGTAGTGGGTTACACCACGGCTTCAAGATAATTTATTTCATGACTCCCTCATAGAACATTCAATCATTGGATTAAATCATTACAAAACCCACACATTCGTTTTATAAGTCTGTCACACCCGTTTAAAAAAAGGTTAAACAGCACTTAATAAAATTCAATAGTCAATGAGCATTTTCATATAACCCGCACCCCCCCCCAAAGCACACTTAACAGTCAAGGCCGGATGACCAACGCTATGATGACGTTAGAACATTTTTGTAGCAAATAATTATTTGGGTGGGTGCAGTTTCTAGGCCCCGCTAATGGTTATGTTTAATCAGTGTTCAACAGGCAGAGGCCATGGCTACAGCTGACTAATCTCCCAGCAGCCCCCGCCCCGCTCGTCCGGCCCCAGCCTCTGGTCAGTCGGAATGTCTGCTGGCTGACTCACGGCCATCCGGGCCGAAAATTACAGCTTCAAACCATCCCCCCCGTCCCCGTCCCCGCCCCCGCCCCCGCCCCCGCCTGCAAACTAGACGTTTTAGTCGCATGGCTGTGCACAGCGACTTCATTAAGTCTCGACTCATAGCCTAAATATGGGAGCGTCCGCGTGGGGCATAGTAGACGTTACCGGTGTGCATCTCGCGTCAAACCCAAACCCTGCGGGGCAGTGGAAGAAGCTTCTGTGGAAATTGGTTTATTGTGCACCGCCATTAGCTTTTAGTCTTGCTTTTTTCCCCCGTTCCTGGAACAGGAAAATAATGATGATGATGATCTTCCTAAGGGCTCATGCATATTAATGCCCTTGGATGAACTATTAGCATATAAACCAGTTGCAAAGGATAAAAGACTGGATCCATTGAATAAAAAAAAGAAAAATAAACAAATGTGAGCACAGGTTTTGAGTCTTTCAATCTGGTAAAAGACCACAGATTGCCACATATTTATGGCAGGGTATCAATTCAGCTCGACTGCCTGTTAGCTGAACGCTCAAAGTTCAACCTACTGAAGGCCCGTTCTAAAACAAGAAATATCCTATAGCCAACTTTTGAATATAATAAATTTACTTTGATCATACATTGTATTCCTGCTCGCCATTAATACGGAAGCATTTATCAATAGTTTTAAGAGGTGCTCATAAACACTCAGTATGCAATGCACTTACACATGCAAAACAGTTTTTGAAATCTATTCAGACATTTGGAGCATTTATTCAATTCATTAATTAATTTATAATTACTTTCTATAGTTACTGAGTAGACAAAAGTTTTTCCTTGGCTATGTACATTTAATTAAGAGCCCTTTAATGAGACTAGGCCCGTTCAACACCAAGGGCCACACTTCTTTTTGATATTGTGTGAAATCCAGAACTGTATTTATAACTTCACAAAAAAAGGACACCTTTAACTTATCTTTCAATGATGGCAAAACACAAACCACAACAGCCCTCTGCTCGGCTTAACAACACCAGCTCAGCATCTGCAAGCAATTTGTGCGCTTGGTGTAAATCTGGATGCATTTCCTTGCTAATCAACAAGCAAATGCTCTGTAGTTGCATCACCCCCCCTCTGACATGTCTGATACATCTTTGGTGATATTCCGTTTTCCTGCACCAGCCCGGACTGTTGCTGAAGAGCATTCATCTCGACAGGAATTCTTTTGCGGCCGGAGGTGTCGACGGTTGGGGTCTCATCCGCGCTTTAAAAGCCGCTGCTGTTATCTATGTAGCCCGGGCCATACTTATCTACCGAAAAGGAACTGTATGTATGGGGAACAATAGAGGTGATTGAGTGCTTTCCACAATTGGTGTTGGATTACCTTTGGCCTTTTTTAATAGATGATATCTGTCCGGGGGTGGAGGGTGACGGGGGATGGGTGGATGGGGGACAAGCGGGGGGAGAGGCGTCTCCAAACTTTTTGCATTTGATCCTTATCAGCTGAAGCTTTTCAGAAATGGTGCTTCTCCTACAAGCACAGAGCTGCATGCTATTAAACTGTGCTAACAGAAAACACCCCAAAGCCCCTTTACAGACAGGTGAGATCAATCTAAACAATGGGCTGCTTAAAGAACAAAAAAAAAAGAAAAAGAGAGAAGGGAAAAAAAAAGAAAAATAGCTTAAGGAATCTTCCAGAAGAGGGGCACAACAGCAGTGTAAACAATTATCTGGACAAGCTGAGGACAAATTGCAGCATACCAGCCCCAAGAATTTCAAACATGGCTATTAAAAACATAGAGTACATATGTGTTTGTATATATACCTTTATATATTTAATTTTTTTATACTGTATGTAAAGACTCTCGATATCATATTTTCTGGTACTACTTATTATCTGGGAAGCGATACTATAACCTCTCTGCATTTGAATGGATCTCTATGGGAATTGGGGGGTGGTACTAGATTTAGCTGTAAATTACACTGGACCAGTATAGAACACATGGTTGGCTAAATGGCTCAAAGTCATCAAGGGTCTGACATATCAAACAAGCCTTAAACCATCACTCTGCTGCCAGATATGCAGTAGATATGGATGGATAACTTGAAGGGTTTCTTCTCCTGACTTATTTTTCCACAGAGTTCAATAGGAAAATGTGTCAACCCTTAAAGTGATCCATCCATACCTACTGCATATCTGGCAGGGGAGTTATGGTTTGAGGCTTGTTTGATACCCTTGATGACTTACAGGCATTTCGCCAACCAAGTATTCCATACTGTTCCAGCATAATTTGCAGCTAAATCTAGTCCCACCCCCAATTCCCATAGAAATTTATTCAAACGCAGAGTTATAGTATCGCTTGTAGAGTACCAGAAAATAATACAAGTGAGTCTTTTGATGTTGTTGGGTCAGCCGATATGGAGCCTTTCAAACTCAAAGTGCTAGAGTACAGAACCAAAATAACAAAAAATGTGTCACTGTCCAATAAATTGCTCACTGTATGTAGATATATGAGAATGAGACGAAACATTTTGTTCATCCTTTTACAGTAGTGATAAAATACTTTGGCCTGACGGAGAAGAAGATGCAATTGCGGGCGTGCGGAATACAAGCATATGCACAGGTAGGACTCATCTCAAAGACTGAAGTCAATTAAAGGAAGGCTACATTTGCCATAATCCAAAATTCCACGGAAAATGGAATTTTTCATTTTCAAAATGTGTGGTGGCTACACATTTACATTTAAGCATTTAGTAGGCGTTCTTGTCCAGAGTGTCGGACAGTTTTCATTATTATCTAGTATTCAATTATATTGACATATACTGATGCAATTCAGGTTAAGTACCTTGCTCATGGGTACAATGACAGTGGCCTAAATGGGAATTGAACCTGCACTGTCTATCCATTATATGATACCAAGACCCGATATTTACACACGCCTGCAGGAGTACACCCTTATGGAAAAGGGAAAATATATTGCAACATTCTGTAATTATATTGAATATACAATAAATATGTTATGCTAAATATACCGTAACATAATGTATTTTTGAAAATATGTTGCTATATCTGAATGCAACAATAATTGTATATTTGTCTATATATAAAATGCTGAAATATATTTTTGATATTGATTATATATTTTCTGCCACTATATTGCAGAATATATCCATTTGTATTCCTGCAACAGAACTTTCCAATGAATAGAGCATTTCTATATTCAGTTCTGAAAGTCAATTTTAAATCAGAAATCTTTCAAAATGGTACATTTTAATTAAATATGAATGTGTATGCAAATGTATTTGCAAATTATTATTATTATTGCTATTAAAGTGTTCTTATGAATATGAGCTTTTTGCAATAATTAGATATCTACTATTTATTTATTGTCAGCAGAAGCAACAACAATCTGAAATCAACTGGCTCAGTTTGGATTTTTTTTCCTGAAGTGTCACATTACTTCAGACCACCAACAAATTCAATAGCTGAGTGTGTGTGTGTGTGTGTGTGTGTGAGAGAGAGTGTATTGGGAGGGGGGGGGGGGGGTGTTACAAATATGCTAATTCCGCAGATGTTTGCAGTCCTCAACACATTCCTGCCAGGCCTATAAAAACAAAGCGTCTCTCTCTGTCCCATGGAGACCAGAGCCTCAGTGTCTCCCTGCACTCTTTCATTAGCGCCAACACTACACTACGATCTGAGCGAATGTGGCGGACGGGTCCCGAGTTCGGCCCGAGGAGACGCGTCCCGCCGCAGGGTTTTCGGAGTTCCGATTCAGCCCGGTAGTACAGTAACCCAATCCCTGTGGACCAGGGTGGCGTTTGTGCTGCGTTTCCCTCCGAGCATTTAGTGGTAGCGGGGGAAGGTCACTGCTCCCACCCTCCCTCTCTTTCCTCTGAGAAACTTTCCATGACACGGTGGTTTCGGCTCCAGTACTGTCCAGCCACAGGCTCAAACTGGACATCTGTCATCGCGCCACCAACAATGACACCCTGGGCAAGCCGTGTCATGCGAGAACACACACCAGGTCATCCAACACTAAAGATTTATTCTTATGTCAATAAGCTGGTCTGTCTTCATGTAAATGAACACAAATATCTCTCTGTCCCCCTCCCCCCTTCTCTCTAGCCCCTCCCCTAAAACTTTTCCATTGTTTCAGACTGAAATTGAAATTTGACTTTGGGCTATTCTTGGAAAATGACTACTGGTAGTTACTGCAATTCTCCCTACAGTTAGTTCAGAGTTTTGGGGAAAAGTCTATGGGCACTTGAGAATGAACCCCAAGGAAAGTGACTTAACGGGACATTCCAAGCTAAAACCAGGTCAACGACCTTTACCAGGGTGATAGAGAAACCATACATATGTCCAGCTACGCACTTCTCTTGGTTTTTTCTTTTCATCAAACTGTTCCAGGAATCTTTTAACAATAATAAAACCAATGATTGATATCATCTAACCCAATCGCCAGGCTTTCAAAAAGTAAAAGAGCAGCTGTGTAAAACGTGTGTATACAGTAAAAATAAATTGAAATAAAATATATTACTATAGATATCTTCACAATATATGGGAAAATATACACATTACTGATTTCGAATATGGCAATATATTTTTTTTTAAACAATGCAGTGAAATATATTTATTGTACGGTATCACCATGGTATTTTTTTAAAGGTCCCCATATTTAATACATACAGTATATTGTATTCCACTTCTGTTAAGGCTATCTGCATCTGGGATGATTAGTTCTGAGATTAGTCTGACCACCAACATGCTGTGCGACTTCTTTCAGCCACACAGTGAGGGTCTTTCACTCTTAATGTCATTCCTAATCTCCTGAAAATGCTTGTGCGAAAGCAAAACCACACAGAGTAAGGTGTCAGAAGAGACCATTTTAGAAGTAGGATAACAAACTATAAACGTCCTATTAATCACACCAATGAAGATAGAGTAGACAAAACTGCTGACACAAGTGCCGAGATATCAGATTTCAGAACTACTACTGCTTTAGTGTGCTAAATATTATGACACACACACACACACACACACACACACAAAACCAGCTGTAACACAGGGGAAACAGCAGGCTGTACCAAAAACATTGAGGAGTGGGGAGGGCAGTCCACTCCTTTTAAAAGGCCCATAAGTTTGTGCATTAAAACCCAGGAACATACCAACTAAGCGTGCCTTTATTTGTTATACCGTAAGTCAGTTCTGTGAGGGCCAATGACTCGTATGGGCACTTTGTCCATCCACCTGCATGCTTTTTACCCAGGGTTCACCTGGGGTTCATTTTTTATTAATCCTTCCCAGAAACATTGAGAAATATTTCTATCTAACATTTCAAAATTGTTTTAAAAATGTGTTAAAAAAATGCTAACATGAAATGACTTTTTTCAACAGAGTAAATCCAACACAGATTCAACACAAAAACACAATTGGATTTGAAAATTCTAACGCTCAGCTGCATTATGATGGATGATGATGATAGACTGCAGTCACATAGTGCTTTTTGTTTCTTGGTCTAAAGGTGCTTCACATTGAACTCACCTCAATAAGCACTAAAGTGTAGCAACCCACCTGGTTGATGCACAGCAGCCATTTTGCACGAGAAAGCTCAACGGACAACAGCTGAGGGAGGACATTATAGAGCCAATTAAACTGGGGATAATTCGCTGGCCACGTTCAAAAAACCAATTTGAGAATTTTGCCAGAATACCGGGAACCCCCTACTCTTTGCGATAAGTGCCATGGGATCTTTAATGACCGCAGTAAGTCAGGACCTCGGTTTAAAGTCTTATTTGAAAGAAGGCATCTTTCTGAACTTGGGCAGTGGGGTTTGTTTGGTCCAGAGGAAAGACCGCCCCCTACTGGCCCAGGAACACCACTTCCAGGAAAAACGTATTTTTCCCAGGAGGTCACCCATCCAAGAAATAACCAAACCCACACCAGCGTAGGTTCATCCATTCTGTCGAAGCAGAATATATGGTGCCAAAGCTCCTGTCATTTTCAAAAATTATATTTATTTTAAAAAATGACATAACTCTGTGATATCTAAAACTAAATGTATCAGCAATTTAAACATAACTTCATGGTCCAGCCCCACCCTTCTGGAATTGGAATATAATAAAAATATAATGCAACAAAATAGTTAAATAGCATTTTTACATATTATTAAGATATTAAAATGATTCACAATATATTGTCAATTGTATTTCCACTTTCATATATTGCGATACAATACACTGCTGTAAAATATATGCATCAGTACATTTTTGAAAAAGTCTATATTTACTATATATTGGAGTATATTGCATTTCAGTAAAGAAAGTTGGGCATCCATGTGAAAATGATCACTGACATTGTTGATAATGCCAGTGTTGAGTAAAAGTGTTTAAAGCAAAGGTTCCTTTCCGGGGGTTCTGAGTGTTTACTGAGCTAGCTGGCACCCACTTGCCTCCTGGACCAAAATACCGTGGGGGAGTTTAAAAACTGCAGGGGAGAGATTCACACGTTCGCTCCATTTTTAGAAAATGGGAGATGAAACGACACCAAGCGAAATAAAACAAAAAGAGACGCAAAAACAGACAGCAACACTCTCTTGCTCTCCTCTGCACTCCACAATTGAGCGGTGGATTTGGGGATTTTTGAAGTCTCGCAACTGGAACAGGAGGAGATGAAACGGACGGGACGCGACGATTCAGAGTTTCTTCTTTTTTTGGGGGCCTTTTGTGCGCGCGAGCGTTTGGTTAAAAGTGCTCAGCTTCAAACGAAGAACAAAAGAGACGTTTCCTGCCGAGCAATTAGGAGGCTCAATAAATATGCAGCTGAGGGGGTGGGGGTGGGGGGTGCCACTGGCCCTTTCAAAATCAAAGCTGAATTCCACAGCTATTGTGTCGTCGTCGTCCCCCCCCCCACACACCCATTTTTTCCTCCAAAAATAATGGGGTGCATAACTTCTAGGATGGTGTTCTGGCAGTATGAATACATGAAATAAAACGACATGCAATAACATACATATTCATTCATATATGAAGGGAAAAAAAATATTTCTGTCACTGGAGAGAAAAACCCCGCAGGTCATTTTGGATGAGGACACAATCAGTTTTTGTGGCGTGAATGAGCGAGCGGGTCAAAAACAGCGGGCCTAAAAAACACGCAGCGACTCGGAGGAGCACTGAGTACACAAGCAGACAATGCCTTTTATGTGCAAATCTCAGATTTCCAGGCTGTTTTCTTAAGATGAGGCGTGTGTGAGTAAAGAAAATATTTTGCTTGCTCGTGGCCATCTGTCTAAAGTGATGGCATCTCAGTGAGGTAAAAGCCCAACGGCCAGTTTGTTTGCTTCCTGCATGGAGTCTAAGGCAACGACTTGTAAGTGCATTTACACAGCTCCCCAACTTAAACGACTTTGGTTGGAATTTGGAACGACCGTAAGACTAAAATACCTAAACTTAAAGAACTTTGGTTGGAACGACCGTAAGACTAAAATACCTAAACTTAAAGAACTTTGGTTGGAATGACCGTTAGACGTATTTTCCCTTAGTCACTGCTCAGGCCCTCAAGACATTAACATTTTAAATAATTTTTTTTTATCTCAGAAATGCCTTGTACCTTTTCACATTTCAGCTTGAGTGTAAGTCGGTATGTATTTAAAAATGTGTTTATTTGAATCTGGGGGGAAAGTGTCTTGTTGTATACAGGCAAAATGAATGAATGAATGCACACGCACATCCAATAACATGACCAATGATTGGTCATGGTAATTGTTTTGCACCAATCCTTTTGGCCCCAAGTCTTTGGCTTTGTCTCTGTGAAAGTGTTCCTGAGGGTTTGCTAGGGTGGCACCCACAGTGTTGTGTGCAGCGAGAGCGTGCTCCCCAAAAGACAGCTTCTGAGGGAGAGCTCTTTAGTGGACAGTGCTGGGATAAAAACAAAGGGTTAAACAGGCAAAGCACAGACTGTGAAAGCATACAGAGAGAGCGCTCTGCTGACTGGAGACAATATCTATACACACACACACTCGCACGCACGCACGCACGTGTATATGTGTATATGTGTACGTGTGTTTGTGTGTATGTATGTGTATGTGTGTTTGTGTGTATGTGTGTATGTGTACGTGTGTTCGTGTGTATGTCTATGTGTGTTTGTGTGTACGTGTTTGTGTGTATGTGTACATGTGTTTGTGTGTATGTGTACGTGTGTTTGTGTGTATGTGTACGTGTGTATGCGTATGTGTGTTTGTGTGTATGTGTACGTGTGTTTGTGTGTATGTGTACGTGTGTTTGTGTGTATGTGTACGTGTGTTTGTGTACGTGTGTATGTGTACGTGTGTTTGTGTACGTGTGTATGTGTACGTGTGTTTGTGTGTATGTGTACGTGTGTATGTGTGTGAGTGTACGTGTATGTGTACGTGTGTTTGAGTGTATGTGTACGTGTGTTTGAGTGTTTGTGTGTATGTGTACGTGTGCATGTGTACGTGTGTATGTGTACGTGTGTATGTGTACGTGTATTTGTGTGTATGTGTACGTGTGTTTGTGTGTAGGTGTACGTGTTTGTGTGTATGTGTTTGTGTGTATGCATACGTGTTTGTGTGTATGTGTATGTGTTTGTGTGTATGCATACGTGTTTGTGTGTATGTGTACGTGTATTTGTGTGTATGTGTACGTGTGTTTGTGTGTAGGTGTACGTGTTTGTGTGTATGTGTTTGTGTGTATGCATACGTGTTTGTGTGTATGTGTACGTGTTTGTGTGTATGCATACGTGTTTGTGTGTATGTGTATTGTGTGTATGTGTAAGTGTGTGTACATGTGTATGTGTGTATGTGTATGTGTACGTGTGTATGTGTACGTGTGTTTGTGTGTATGTATGTGTGTTTGTGTGTTATGTGTGTATGTGTGTAAGCTGGATGCACAGTACACACCCACAGCATTGTCGAGGCCACAACTTATTTATTCAACTAACCTGGGGGAGGGAGGGGTGGACCACATGGGCCATTTCAATAGGTCCAGATTGGGAATTCAAGCACAGTGAGGGCTTAACACCTCTATTCTTTCCGGAAAGTTCCACGGCATCCTTAACGACCACAATCAGGGCCCGTGTTTAACGTCTCATCCCAAAGATAGCCTTGTCTCTGAAGCCTATTGTGGGGTTTAAACATTAAACAGAAAATGCTTTCTGCGCTTTCCCTATTGGTTCATTCAGAACAGTTTAAAATGTTTTTTTTTTTTAAATTGCTCATTCTTTCAAATACAAAGAAGCTTGTAAAAATGTCACATTTCCTGTCGGAACCCAGGCAGAACTCAAATAAGAACGACGCAAATCACTGGCACTATATGAAAATCAACACAAGGTGCTATATTTTAAGTGCTTCCACAATGGAGGACATTCAGGAATCGGCTAAATAAAAACTAAGGCCTATTTAATACAGATGCTGTGCCTATATATCACCCATGACCACCCTATATATTACAAGTAAGTTTTATAAGTTTACTTCAAAGAAGTGCACTAAGTGAAAGACTCCTGAACAATTCTGCAATAGAACCAACACATACGCAGAACCCCAACTGCAATAGAACCAACACATACGCAGAACCCCAACTGCAATAGAACCAACACATATGCAGAACTCCAACTGGTTTGTCTCAAAAGAAGAAATATTGCTATTATCTCATGAAAGGCAGACATTTCGATTCAATTATTTTTTCCCCCACCTATTATTCCCACCTTTTCCCCCATCTATTGTTCCTCATTCCTTTCTACTTTCTTTTTGTGTACTACTTTGATCCAATTTGTAAAGTTTTACCATGGCAACCGACCTGCATTGCTAGACAATGTATATGCCAATCAAAATACAGATAAAAAATAGCGCTCTAAAAATTCTGATGTATATAGACGCATTGGAACAAAAAATAAATAAAACAGCATACCTACTGGTTTATCCTCAAAAGTATTCAAAATACAGCTTGTAGTTGAAAAATGTACTTTAAAAATGGCTGCATCTCATGACAGGGAACGCTAATTAAATTCCTTTCCCCTCTCTATCATTCAACATTCTCTCTCTCTCCTCACTATTTTCAGCTATATTCAGACAAAAACTAAGTAAATTCATTGATTCTTTTTTTATTGTAATCGGGTGAGGCTGCATTCACACACAGTCTCACAAGGAAATAAAGATGTGCACCGGTTTGGTTGACAGGACTGTCTCTCTCTCTCCCCCATCAAACTTATTTAGGATATATATATATATATATAAACAGGGCATATTCATCCCGGTGACCACTCACCAAAATAGGAACTGTGGTGAGGCATTCCCAGTAACTTACATAAATGCAATTTAAAAAGTAACAAGCTCGTACTGTAGCCCGTATTTAAATCCTGACCCGGTACACACCCTGTAAACGCACACACGTTATTGTTTGTTTAGTCTGCCGAACGACGATGCTGAATGCGATTAGTTTTGTTGCCAGGGCAACACGGTAAATACCGCGCGTGTGCGGTTTGGGGGCCAAACCCCCGGGGGCGACCCGTCACGCTCATCTGTTCCAAAAGGCAATCTACGCGTGAATCAGAAAAAAAAATACAGTAACTTGAACGGGGGCCAATCGATGCGGCAGTGAGGCTGACTAGCAGCCAACGTGCAATTAAACGGCTTTACGGCCGATATACAATTAACTGCCTTTGTTTACCCCAGCAATTGTTGAAAAGTCCAGATTTGTTGGTGTGTGTTTTCAAAGAAATTAATCAGCTGGAAGATGCAAGGCCTCAGGCTCTGCAGGGATCAAGCCTTACTTAAAATGTCAATGCCTTGACTGTGTGGACAAAAAAAGACAAACATTTAAAAAACGTGCTGACACCAACAAAACAATCCATATGTACAATAAACAGAGCGGTTAATTGCACATAATGGCACACAATGTCATTTGGCAAAGGAGGACTCTGGAAAAAATTGAATCCAAACAATATGAAGTCAACTGCACTGCGATTGGTTCAAAATAGTTGGGACATTACTGCAGGATGAACGAGATTAAAATCTGATCCAATTAAAAAAAAAAAAATATACATACTTTATTTTGTTTTACAATTAATCCGTGCGGCAAAAAAAAAAGGTTTGATCTGTTTGAAAAGCCCCCACTGCTCCTGTCGTTTTAAAATGACAGAACCTTTCAGCGTAACCTTGTCATTTCATCACTAACAAATGCTTTTGTCAGTGATGTTTATTACTTGACTTAAAAATCCAAGGAAGACTTCTTCAAATTTCCTGCCATTCTCTTGCCGCGAGCCTCAGGTTTGTCTTTCCGGGAGCTGTTTTGGGTCAGTGCAGGCTGGCTGAGAAGTGCCATTTCTTTAACCAGCTGTGGGTGGAAACTCCTTTTTTTTTGGGAACCATTTATGACCCCATTCAAAGACTGACATCCCAAAACACAGGAAGGAAGGAACCGAGAAGTACCATACAGTATCAAGAGGTCTGTGTCCACTTCCTGCAGCCTTTCTAACAAAGCATGTGTGCACACACACACACACACACCTTCATGCAATGTTAAGTTTGGACCACAGTGGGTGATAAAGTTGAATGCACGTGTGTTTATTTTTATTTTTTGGAGGGGGTTCAGCATGCAAAGGCAATGAGAGGGGCTTTTCCATATTTTAAATATTTTCCATAATTTAAAATATTGTGGTTGTAGTTAACAAAGCGAGTCCTTTTTTTGTTTTGGAACAACCTTACAACTTTTGTATTCCAAAGTGATCACAGTCTTATCACTTAATTTACTGTTTCCCTCATCTTTACACAGGAATTTTTTCTGGCAGAAAAAAATGCATGTTATATCTCCCTGGAGTTGTGGGTGTATGGAGAGAATACTTGGCTTGTTTATGATGTCACATCTAGCTTGTGGGGGGGGGGGGGGCTTCTCTCCCCTCCCCCTCCTCCTCAGGAGAGCTTGGGATTAGTCTCTGGTAGTCTGCAGATAATAGATCAAAGAGATGCATCAGAAATCACGTCTTGTCTTTCCCATATAGCACTCACGCTGGAATGTTAAAAGCTCTCCCCAGCCAATCAGCATGGGCAGCTCTCAGCCAACCACGCCGGTAGGCGCAAACACAAGTGGCCTCGAGTTGAAAGTCACAGTCCAGTTAAGAAACAGGATCTATAGCAAACAGATATTACATCAATGCTATATTATATTTTAAGAAAAATTCCAACATTTGTTTTTGCCAACAGGCATCAATCTTTTTGAATATTGTGATTTATTGCAATTTATACCATAAATATTCTACTATGTAACCCTTATTTTTTCCAGGTTGATGAATTAAAAACTTTTTTTTAAAGAAGGTTAATATTTAACAGCTGCATTTGAAAGAGGTTCATATAACACAATCATGCAGGCTCCGTTCCTTGATTTGGAGTTCCTTATTGGTGGAGAAAATACTCGTCGGAGTTTGGACATTTACTGACACCTATAGGCAACACTGGGTAATTACACAAGGATGCGGAATCTTTTCCTCCCTCGCAACACAACAAATGATAGATTACTGGAATAACTCAAAGAAATGTGTGACTGGACAGTACAATCACACAGCTAGCAAGGCTCTTTAATCACACTTGCACACTACCGAGGGGCTTCCTTTTAGCAAATGTGCGATCATTGTGACATTTTGCCAAAATAAGGAACAAGATCAATATAACCTTTCAGAATAATGTACCAATACATTCAATTGTATGACGTTTAACAGTGTTTACTTGTCTTTTAATTCGCACATGCTGGGATTACTATTTCAGAGATTTCCTCTCATTTTCTCAAGTACTCTTTCATGTCTCAACGACAGTTAAACTATCGCTATAACTACAAATTCGGTTTTCACCCCAGTCTGATATTAATCTGTCCATTGTTTTTCTTGAAATATTGCGTGACAATTTTAATTATCTCTGTAAGAATTATGACTAGTGTTGCGTTCCGATAACTTCAATAACTTGGATAACAATCACAAGAGAGAACCACAGACATGGTAGGCTACAAAGACTCCCATTATCTGCAAACCACCCGAGAGAACATCAATGCAAAAAAAATAAAAACGGCTGAATCTGTCATTAATGCACGTTGCCCGTTTCATTTCGGAGTTATTTCGATAATTCAGCAATATAAGAAAATGTCACACAAGTCACTGTATCCTTAGCACTTAAACTGAGATTGGAGGAGATTTCCATATGCAGTTTCCCAGTGTCCGAGTCATCTTTCTCCATGTTATTGTAACATTAACATGTTGTCCTTATATCACTGCAAACAGTAATGACCTATTATGAATAGTAGCTAGATTGCTAATTGGTATTATTGTTAACGTTACTTTATTCAGCGGCTAGTTCTTGGAAGAAGGGCATGCTTGCTTACGTTTTATGTCGTATAGATCACGTTAGCTCGAACTGATTACACGGCTATGTTACCAAAGCGTAGCTACCATCTGAAGCCAGATGACGCCTGGTTCAGGCTAACGCTACACAAACTCAGTGTTATGCAACAACAGAAAAGATTTCGTTGTTTTACCTGGAATTTTAGATAAAATTTTTACTGTAATGTTAGCGATACCAATCTGCAATCCTGCAATTTGTAGCTAGCAGACTTTCACGTTCACAAAAAGTCTGTGGGGTGGGTGTGTGTCTCTTTCTCTGTGGGCAGGGCCAAGGATGTTGACAACAAATGTAGGGAAAAACTACATACTCTAGCTTTAATTCTGAAATGTTACAACCATCCCCCCTATTAAAGGTTGCTTTCAGCACTTTTTTATGATTATTTCTCAGCATGCGTAGACAGTGGAAGAGGAAGACAATCAGAGGTGTCCCAGCAGACATACTGAAAAAGGCTGCAGATGAAGTCAGTGAGATCAGTCGCCAAAACCCGTTCCATCTGCCACGTGACATTGTTCCGGTATTGCAAAGCTTTACAGAAGCTTAAAGAAATGGGCTCAAATGAGCAGCCCCCTGTAGGCTACAGAAGTAGTAAGAGGGTATTTGACAAGGGACAGGAAGAACTGTTATCAAAATATTTGATGGAAGCAGCTGATTTGTATTATGGCCCAACACCCCATGATGGAAGAATGTTCTACGTGCAGATGAGCCAGTTAGACAAAGTAAAAAATAATGAATCAAAAAAGATGCTTTAAAAACATAAAGAAATGAGTGAAGTTCAAGGACAGTGCTATTTATTAAAACAATCATTGTCCTGCATATTGAAAATGTACAGGCCATTGAGTGACACCTCTTCCCCATAATGAAAAAAGGGGAGAGGGTATCTTTTGATTGTCACAGATTTTCATGCATATTTTTGAGAGATAGTATTTACTTTTTACTTAATGCTGGTAACTCGGCTGTCAGAATGATAGCTGATGTGTTGACGTGGCGTTTTAGTAAAAGTTGATAAAATTAGTTAGCCGTATATAATCTTATGACATTGACTGCTACAAAATTAAAAACCAATAAAATTTGTTAAGATCAATTGTAATAAAAGGCGATTACGAAGAATAAACGTAGTAAAAACGACCGGCGATACTCAATTTGTTTTCTCCTTCTGATCTTCGTCCATTTTCCAAAGCAGGACCAGGAAGAAGAAAAAATCAGAAATTCTGACAGACACACCTGTTAAACAGGCACTTGAAGAAAAGAAGAGGAGCTCTAAACAAGGTGTGAGAAAAAGAATTACCTTTCCATCTGAAGAGAAACAAAATTTAAAAAACAACACAGAAAAAAAAACAAGGAAAGAAAAGACCAAATGATGACACTTCTGATGACGATCTTTGCATTGTGTGCATGGAACATTTTGACAACTCAAGACCAAAAGAGGTGTGAGTCACGTGTACATACTGTCAATTCTGGGCCCACAGACCCTGCACTCCCAGGGAACCCATGTACATTTGTCACAACTGTGACACTGACTAAACCCTTGTGTGTTCACTTGTGTATGTAAGGGCAGTTGATTGCCATATTTACTCACACACACACACACATGCACGCACGCACAGCACTAACACACACACACACGCTCACACACACACAAACACATGGTCTGCCGGTTGACCAGGCCCGTAAGCTGAGTGGCACCTGTTTTGTACAGTTTCAGAGCTTTCCTCTTTGTGTTACTCCTGCTCACTCCATCTCCCTCCATCTCCCTCCCATCTAACCAGAATTCCACAGTCTCAGATCCCATCAGCACCCCCACACACATACAGTGTTATGTTATTTTGGAAAGTTTGGAGATTAAGAAGTACAATTCATTTTAATTAAAAAATGTTACAATTAAAAATCTGTGACATTATAAAAAAAAGAAAAAAATAGATTTTAAGTTCTCAAACGTTAAAGACTTTAGAAACATGCCAGTTTATGTTTCATGTTTAAGAAAACTGCATTTGTTTTATTGAAAAGAATGCACTTTTAAACTATTCAGATATTTGTTATTAAAGTTCTTGTGTAAATTTCATTGTGGGGGCCTGATTTGAATAAGTTTTCTGTTCCTGTTACATCTATCCCCAGCTAGTGTTACAACTAACCCTAGTTAAGGTGGTAACAGGGGAAATTTTTTCTAAAATTCTTTATATTTGACATTAACTCACAAATTCTGTGATATTGTAGGAGATCTATCAATGACTATTATTTGTATAAGACAAATATGGGTAGCTTGTATCAACGTTTAAGAGCTCTAGCACAAACACTCCCTGAGTTATGCATGTTCGAACCAAAAGTATTTACAACCCTACCCGGTCTCCCTATGTGAGTTCATAAAAATGTTTTTCCACCAAAAATCTGTGTTCCATCATAGCAACAAGCTAAAGCCAACAATAACCCGATCATATGCAAGCAATACTGCATGGTAATCAACCAGCACATCTCCAACCTACATACTAATGCCCATCATACCTTCACTTGAGGATGAGTAGGGTGACAATGTCACTGCTTGAATTGAGAATAGAAACAGAAAATGCGGTTCAGAAAACAGGGATTTGAACGCCTGGATTCAAAACTTGCAGTGAAAAGGATTCAGTCCTACACTGCAAGAAGCCTCCCTTGCACCAGAAATGTGCGCCCTTGTAATAATTAGCCTCATTTATAATTTCCCCCCAAATGCCGTTTCCATGGCAGTCAATTTTACGCAGATTTCAGGTCACAAAATTTCGTTAATCGGCAGGTTTTCCTCGGCCTACCCAAACTTTGAGCTGATCGATACCATAAAAGCCAGCAGAAGTTGACAGGCCGCAGTTGAGCTGGGGAAAGCTATTAGGGTTGAAAGGGAAATCAATATCAAACTGTCCCTGGGAGAGTCCTCTTCAAGTGGAGCCTTCACCGTCCTCCAATTACTACAAGCTGAAGACGGCGACGCAGACAGAGAGCAAGGCTAGAACGAAATAACAATAAACGCAGAGCGCTGAAGGCACTTCCATTAAAGAAAAAAAACCGGACAAATACTTAAGTGAAAAAAAGTGCCACAAAAATTTTAAGGCTTGACCTCAATCCACCCGAGAGGCAGTTCATTAAGGCAGCGGTTCCCAATGTGTCGTAGAATGGGCTGAGGTGGGTCGCGAGATGACTCGTTTAAAAAAATAAATAAAAAAAACACTGAATTGTATACTTGCCGTTAACACCAGTCAAATGAAACGCTGCACCTGTTACTTACACTGCAGCAGTTACATTGCACAGGCCTTTCTATTGACGTGTAGAAAACAGACTCGGTCAGATTGTATGAAGGGGTGGGAGAGTTATCATGGAAAGTGGGACAGGGATGAGAAAGTTTGGGAACCCCCAGACAAGGGATGTCGTTCATTACCATGAAAAAGGCGACTTCGATAACAGGCCTTACTTCAGGAAAAAGGCTCTGCGGGGCACAAATGCATGTTATCTTTGCAGCGTAGTTAAATCTGGCAACCCTCCAAAGTCATTATCTTCCACAAATTGTTATTCCTCTGAGCTCACTCATCTCCTTCCCCCCAGAGCGCACCTAGAAAAGCCAACGGGCGGCTGCAGAGCCTATAACCTGGAGGCGAGATGGCCAGAGAACGAGGACACCGCCGCAGAGTTACGCTGCTGGTCTCGTGTCGGTATCTCCAGCATCACACTCTCTGCAGATGCAAAGCTGCGGGCAGGGACAGGGGAAAAGATGAACGTAGGTGTCAGTGTGGTCTAACTGCCTCCAGTTACAGTAACTGTGTCAAGCAAATGTGACATGTTAAATAAAGACCTTTTCCACCTTCTTCTTTAAACACGCATCGTACACACACGTATGCATACGCATATTTAAATATATCAAAAAATGTGGAAGTGAAATGTATTCGTGGCTTTTGGCAAACCGCACACCCTGAACAAAGGAATTGACCCTCATTCTTTTGCCTTTGTTAAGTTTAATTGTTGTGGAGCCCGGAAATAATTACGTTAATCTTGTTACAGGCCAACAAGTGTCACGCACGCTTAAGTAGTTACTTATGGATTGTTTGACTGTTGTTAATTGACTATAGTTAGCAGACGTACCTGTGTTCATGTATGTACATATATAACGCCAGGCACGCTATACTGGAAGGTACCAACCTGAAGTGACAGCAAAAATCAGAGCCATTTATTTAATGAGGTCTGATTGTTTTGTTTAGCGTGCAGTTATCCAAAAAGTCACGAATACAGTTTGCTTTCGTGGTTTTTTATATAAATTTCTTGCCTCAACTAGCACCTTATGCAAAGAAGCAGGATGCACACAAGGTTTTGTTTCTCCCACAAAAAAGACAAACTGTACACACATCTACAGTGAGCACCATAATTCATTGGAGAGTGACACTTTTTTTTTTGGTTCTGTACTCGAGCACTTTGAATTTGAAAGGATACAATGACAATGTGGTTGAAGCGCTGACTGTCAGCTTTAATTTGAGGGTTTTTCATCCATATCGGATGAGCCGTTTATAAATTATAGAACCTTTTGTACAGTCCCCCCCATTTTCCGGCATCAACAAATATTGGACAGTTTAACATAATGTAGAATAAAGTGATCATTTTAAATATTTGGTCGCATATCCTTTGCATGCCATGACATCCTTATGTCTGTCACCCAACAATATCAAAAGACTCTTGATATCTTATTTTCTGGTACTCTTACAAGCGATAAGTTCTCATCATTTGAATGGATCTCTATGGGAATTGTGGGGTGGGACTAGATTTAGCTGTAAATTATGCTACATTAATACCATAATGACGCTTTTGGAGGGCATGGGCATAGAATAAGAATGTGACAGTCTTTGAGACTGAAAAGATGGAGATAAAAGGGTTGCGGAGTGAGAGATGTTTTGCAGGAAACAGAAAACCTGCCAGCAAGTAGCAGACCACAGAGCTCATCTGAGGAGGATAAGCGCTTTCTCACACTGCTGGGCTAACGTGAATGGGGCCCCTGTGCCCTCATGCTCTTATCTCTATCCAGACTGCATCGCCGTGGCACTGTGATAATCAACCCCCCCTCGAAAGTGTGTTCTCTTTCAGTAGGAAAGTGCATTTGTGATGGTTGCATGACTGACCTTCGGTTTGGGAGTTTGTGAATCGCGTCCGGAACGCTTGTCGAGCTTGTGCGCTAGGCGGCGCGAACGACAAAGCTGTCAGTGAAACGGATATCGGTGTGAAATCACTGAAGCAGAATTCCAAGACTGTCTTCTTTCCTCTACTGATGAAACTGCACAATCTATGAAATATCTGATCAAATACTACTGGGGTGCGATAACAGCTGTAAGAAAACATTTCCTCTGTGACTTAACAGCAGCCTAATTGCATTTATTCAGTATTTTAGGTTTATGGATTTTGAGACAAATCGCCATTACAAATCAGATCACAGCTTTCTTGAATGGAAACTGCTTGCATTTTATGTATAAAGGCTAGAATTAATCTACCAGAGCAAGTTTAGCTCTAGATATGACTTCCCATTTGTGACCTAATTATTTCCTACTTGCAAGTGACTCTTATTGCCTTAAATGGGTTGGTTGCCATACTCAATACAACAAGAACATCTGCTGATGTCTGGTGAGCATTCTGGCACAAAATGGCTGCCGTGCATCACGCAGGCGGGTGCAACACATTAGTGGTGGGTGAGGTACCGTCTTCTCTGTAGTGTGCTTTGAGAGTTGAAATGTGTCATGTTAACACAATACAACAGTTGAAACTTCAAAAGAAACTAACAATGCACAGACGGGCATAAATGTCATTGATTACTCATCCTCACCCCCCCAAAAAAAGTTCTCAAATGAATGACTGGCTTGGACCAATCAAAATGCGCATATTTCTGTAGTTTTGAATACAATTCTGCCACAGTTATATTAAGCTTGTTTCTGTGTAGACCTACGTGTAGATAACTTAACTTCAATCACCTCCGAACTGGTAACCGCCCGTGTCCAAATTTTACCCAGGGGTAAACATATCTGTAGGTATCCCTTTAAATCAGAAGGGGTAAGGTCAGAACCCCCTTCCTCATCTGAGTGGCAAAGAATGCTTCAAAGAATGCTTGGAATTTTACCAACAGCACAAACAAAGCATTCCTCCTTGAATATTAACACGACGGAGGCCTTACAGATACAATGACATAACCTAAAATGGAGCCGTGCAGTCAAGGAAAGAACCATTTTCAGCCGTATTACACACTCAAATGCAACCAGCCTTGATGATTAAAAAGTTGAATCAAACCAAACTTAAAGCTGAAATTTATAATATTCCTCTGTAGGAATGGGACGATATGCTTAGCTCACGAAACGGTTCGATACACGATATGGGGTTCACGATTTCGATACAACCACGATACGATATTATAAAAGTTAATTGACAAGAAAGTATGAGTGCAGAATTGTATGCATATTTCTGAGCCATAAATCTGTCTCGACAGTAAAATGTCCAGTTTTAATGTCTAATCTGGCCAGATTAGGCTCATAAATAGGCTAATCGAACATTTTACTGTGTAGTAATGGCTTGTATGAACATAAACTAAGGCCTAAACTAAAAATGTTGTATAATTACAAAGTAAAAATAACATAATGCATCATTATATTAGGCTGTCATGCGGGGTTGCTGCAAATTGGTGTTTCTTTTTTTATGCTTCAATAGCACATGCGATCGCATAGTAGGCTACTTGTGGTGGTATGGTAAACTTCTTAATGTCGCATAACTTGTACTGCACACGGTGTCCTTCTATTTCCTCAAAGTATATCCACACATGATAGCCACCATAGTGCTCCACTGATAGTTTTTGCTCTAACCCTGCGTTTTCAATGAAAGCAAAGTCCATTCATTTTCAATAAGAGCGGGGAAGATGAGGCGATGCGGGCGACGTGACATTTTGGGAATAGGCCGAAGTTTGGGTAAAACACGTCTATGTTCCTACCTTTAAACAAAAAGATGAGAAAATAATAATAGTGATTGCTGGTTTGACGGTGCAAGCCATTTCAAAACCTCCGTGAACAGCAGCACATAAGCAGTGAATTCTTTACACTGACACGTTTATTGGGCCAGCACTTGTCAATGAATATTCAGTCTGCAATAAAACGTAGCCTAGGCTATTGTGATGAGCAGGCTAGCTGGAGGATGCCCTCTGATGTAATAAATGTCTAATGGGTGAGAGTGCGTGAAAGTAACAGGCAAGTCCTCCCATTTGTGATTACTACAGCAGAATAAAATGTGGGTAATATTGCAATTAATTTTTCTGCCCCATGATACGTATCGTCACATTTTTGTATCGCAATATATAGAATTTTGATATATTTTCCTATCCGTATTCCTCTGTGCTAATGCGTAATGAAAGACAAAAGAAAATAACAAAACCACAACTGTTTGACTTCCACGCAGCTTTAGGAATGCTGCTCTGGAAACTTACGAGGCTTAGGATTGCCTAAGACGGAAACCGGGAGATGCGTCCGAGTCTGACCTGCGTCAACACCCCTCGCACGAGAGACGGCTCACCTCCTTCATGAACGGGCGTTTCCCCCGGGCTCAGCACCAGCTCTCTGAGGCTCACTTCCTCTGTAACTCCTGGGCTTCGCTGTTGAAGCTGATGGCTGAATACGGATGTAGTGCAGAGCAGCTGTGCTCCCCACGGCTGCTGCTTCCATTCACACCTGCTGTCGCTCTACTTCAGCTTACTTTATGAACACATTTCTGAGCAATGTTATCCTCCCAAACTGGAATGGCCAGTTGAACCCAAGTCAAGGACCAGAGCAGCTGAGGAAGGAGCCGTCCCCCAATGCCTCCAAGACAGTGCTTTATACCCTACAAGCCCCACACTGTAATACAGGAGAGCCAGTGAATTTACAACCTACAGGCCACACAGTACTCCTGGCAGAATGAGGCCATGGAAGACCGCTGGCTTGGTTATTGGTTATTTACTTTAAATAAGGATTACAGCTACACAGTAACTGCCCTTAAAGAAGAGGCTTCTGTTATGCTAGTAAATGATTCTACCTGAAAAGTGATTAAAATTCTTAAAACTTTGCCACAACATTTTTCATGTCACTTTCCAAAGCTGAACATTTCAATTTCCCCTCCATTCCCCATGTATTTGTATAATTCATAATTCTAATGACACTTTATAAATGTGAAATGAGTGCGCTCCTTGATTTTGGGGACAATTAATCTTTCTACACAACACTGAAACAATTCTCAAAATGCAATCAAAGCAAGATGGGTCAATATGGGAACCGCTGCCAACCTGCTGACCCGTACATCAAGAATAAAAACACAAAATATGAAAGAAAATCTATATAATTGTGGCAAGACGATGCATGTCCCTAAATGGCTGGCTGGCTGGACTGTTACATGGAGTCTAACTCTTGGTTTATGAACATAATTGCACGTTTAGGGTTAGCAACAATCATTCCGCATCCAGGCACAGACCGTTCATGTGGCTTGCTGCTCAACTTAAATGACAGGATACGTCACAGACGTCTCTAGTTGTCTCCTGAACGGAATTATAGGGTCTTAAAGCACAACTGAACTTTGGGTTGCGTAGTTACCTGGCCACGAGAACATATGGTGGCGAAATATGTTCATTAGTTGCTGTGTGCTCCCCTGGGATGATAATCCAGAATAGGCTATTTGTCACTCTCACTTTCATTTCTATAGTGCAACGGTCTTCAAATGACAGTTCTAGCACGTACACGACCACGAATGAAGCGGATTGTGTCAATACAAACAATAACCAGTCCTCTTACGTGTTTTTTTTTGTGTAATTAAAATAATTTTTTTAAAGCACTATTTTCTTCAACGTTGTTAGCAAGATACCAGAAAAGACTAGCAAAATGTCGGCAGGTCGGTTTGTTTACCATAGACATACACTACCAGGAACGCTTGCTTCCGTCGAAAATTTGGACCAATGACTGGTTTCTGACGCATCGGCGCAGTAACGCTGTTAATAGGCACAAGAATTACCTACCGGATCTACGTTCCAAATAAAATATGAAAAAGCCAGGAAAGGGCCATTTCATTTTCTAAAATAAATACGTAAGAGGACTGGTTATTGTTTGTATTGACTGGATCTGCATTGTTCGCATTCGTATACATGCTAGTGTCATTTGGAGACCATTTTAGCTGCCCTATAGAAGTGAATGGAGAACGACAAATACCCTATTCTGGATTATGACCCCAGGGGAGTACAGAGCAACTAACAAACATATTTAGCCACCATTTGGACTCATATCATGGCCAGGTAACTACACAACCCAAAGTTCTACCAAAGTTCAGTTGTGCTTTAATGAATTTCCCAACCAATCGCAAGGCTGAGAAATGATGCAATGGAAGACCGGAGAACACTGAATATAATCAGATAAGAGGAAAAGAGGACATTGTTTTCACCTACCTTTGTGAAAAACATGCTCGGGTTCCACCTTGCAGTGGGGTTGTCTACAGTAGGAGCTAGTTGTCTTCCATTACCATTAAAAACTAAAGAGAGGAAAGACCGTTCATTCGGCAGAGAGCAGCAGCTGCACATTTATTTTCTCTTTTCATTAGAAGAATGCAGTTCACTCGAGAACATTCGTTTGCTTCCTTCACGTGACCCAGTCTGACACTGACCTTAAAAGGGTTCGATCGTCCTGCTTTTTGGAGCTAAAACAGCGAGCCCAGAGTGGACACGGACAAAAACGTCAGGGACATTTCCTTTTGTCAAAAGATTTGTGGTACTTTTGAGCACATTCTCCTGACTATATTCTAAAACGGAAAAGAAAGGTGTCAGACCTATTCGAGTGTTGTTATTTTCACGGTTCCCAATCCTGACTTGGTTCCCTGTGGTTTTCAGCCCAGGTTTTGGAGAACTTCTGTGTATGCTGGCTTTCTTTCCCACTTTAAACTTTGCAATTCCTGAAGCATATAGAGCTGTTGTTTTTAATGAGAAAACTTGACCTCTAATGAGGGATGGTTTCCTTTCTTATTGCCACATTGTAAGATACGGATACAGAAAGAATATTCCATATTAGTTCATGGAATTATTTCTTTTTCTGGAACATGCTATTGCAAATGGTTCCTTTTGAAATCTGTTACATTTGAATTGTATTTGATTCGCTTAATTTATGGATCTGCAGCTGAAATCAGTGAACTCATAAATGCTGAAAGTGTGGAAAACTGATAATCAAAGCCAAATAATTTGTGTGGAATGAAGAGCTTGAAGAAAACCCAACTGGTAAGAAGCCAAACCTGCATCATGTTTAAATCAGTTTCAGCATAAATGTCTGGAACTTAATCCATGTTGTCAATAATCCTAATGAAGAGATTGGATGGAAAAACAGCATACACAGGGGGTTCTCCGGGACCGGGAACCCCTGCCCTACAAAAAATACACCTGTGACATTGTGCAGTTGTGACTCTTTTTTTTGAAGATGGGGAAAAAAAACACTTATGGCTAAAAATAAATAACTTCAAGTTTATGCTCAACACTAAAAAGTCTACTTTGTTCCTGGGATGCAATTGTTCCTGATTTGTCCCCATTATCGCAACCCCCCCCCCCCCCCCCCAAAAAAAAACACTGATTTTACAGACCTTATATGTTTTAGGGGCCATTAGTATTTTGCTTTGTTGCCAAACATTCTCTCCTGATATGAGCAGTCAAAGTGTGCAGAAAGATCTTGCTGTGTGTGCTTGTGAGATATTCAGATCCTCTTCCCCTGGGTAGGACATTTAGGGCATAACAAAATCAGTATCTGCTGATAAATCATGGAAAAAAATCAGGAGAAATCACATCCCGCCAGGAGCGTCACTCCTCTATGGTGACCTCCATGGCGTGGGTGTCGGAGTAGAGGTTCTGGGGGTGGAGCTGGTCATTGGGGTGCTGCAGGGGGGCGGAGACCACCAGAGGCAGGCTGTGAATGATGACCCCCTGCGAACTGATGCTAATGTTGGGCACCACCAGGGTGCCTTCATTGCCATGGGTGATGTCACCGTGGGCAACCACGGCCGGCCTGTCCGGGTCCTGGGAGGCTGCGACCGTGGATGGGGGAAGCAGCGGTGCAGGGAGAGACGGGTTCCCCTCCGTCACCACGGTGACCTCGGTCCCACCCTCCTGTATGAGCGCACTCAGGCCCTCCAGGTCCGAGCAGGTGGCAATGAAGGTCTGGGCAGGGTCCGTCGTTGGGATCAGTGCCTGATTCAGGGCGTGGTCGGGGCCCTGCTGGATCTGAGTCAGCATCACTGTCTGGGGCTCCAGGGCCCCGGCCTCCCCGTGGGGGGCCGGCGCCAGCAGGTCGACTGCCAGGTCCTGCCTGTGACCATCCGCGGTCAGCAGGACCGGGCCGACCTTCACCCGCGATGGGTCCGCGGGGATGTAGCCGCACTCGGGCCCGCCCAGCTGGTGCCCGACGATGATCTTGAGCTGGGCGTCGCCATAGGTTCCCAACTGCCCCAGGTCCTGGACGGGGGGCGGGGCGCAGAGTGGCGGGGGGTCCTGCACCTGCAGCTGCAGGACGGTGAGCTGCACATCGCGGTGCTGCTTCCTGTGGCTTCGAAGTGAGTCCTCGCGCACAAACGACGCCTCGCACAGCTCGCAGCGGAACGCCCGCGCCGCGTCCAGCTTGGCTCGGTAGCGGGAGCTGGCAGGTTTGGGCGCCTCCTCGCCCTTGGGGCCTGCCTTGCCGGCCCCGCCGTTCCGCTCGGGCCCCTCGGCGAAGTGGCACTTCTTGCGGTGGATGGCCAGGTTGCTCCGCTGCTTGGTGGCGAAGCCACAGGCCTCGCACTTGAAGGGCCGCTCCTCGGAGTGTATGCGTTGGTGGATCTTGAGCGCCCCCTTGCTGGAGCAGGAGTAGCTGCAGGCAGGGCACTGAATGGGCTGGCTGGGCTGGTGCTGGCGCTGGTGTTGCCGCAGGGCAGTCTTGTTCCCACAGCGGAAGTCGCAGTCGGGGCAGTGCATGGCGTTCTCCGCGCCGTGCTTGATCTGCACGTGTGACTTGAGGTTGCCCTTCATGGCACAGCGGTAGTCACAGAAGTCACACTTGTAGGGCTTCTCGCCGGAGTGAATGCGCATGTGCCGCTTCAGGTCAGAGTTAATCTTGAACTTGGCCTCGCACAGGTAGCACTGGAAAGGTGCGTCTCCTGGACGAGGATTCGAAAAGGAAAAAAGGCGATGAGTGCAGGAACTGAGGCCTGGGCCTCTGAAACAGGAAATGAGCTACCCACAACAGGAGCAGTATTCAGTATTCAACACACACACACACACACACACACACACACACACACACACACACACACAGTTTACACTTTAAACTCCAATGCACACACAGTACACACAGCTTGCACCTTAAAATCCAACACACAGAGTACACACTCCAAACACTACAAAAACCTACAGAGACTGTATACAACACAAACACAGAAGGTGAACCTGACATAAGAAACAAAGTTTCATAACAAAGTGTGCTTTTATAAATGGGGGCTTCTACTGTTTCAGCACTTCACACCAGATTCTGCTTTTTTATTGATTTCAGCCCCTTGATTATTCATTGATCTCACAAAGACATGTGCTTCAGCTGCAAAGTGCCCGTTTGTCCTTGAAACTATGCCATGGAAATGGTTTTGTCGTATTGTATTGTGGCTGGTTACAGTAAAAAAATAAAAATAATAATAATAATAATAAAAAATACGATGAGAACCATGATTCACAGACGTACTTAGTTGGCATCTACGTAGATTTTGTTGATTAGCAACCAAAATTACTGTGTGGGCCTTTAACACTAAATCACAGGTATGTTATTAGCATAAAAAAAACTTTGACACTGTTTGTCAGCTGCTGGCATGTGAGAATGTTCAGCAAGAGTCAAATATTAGTGACCTCAAATGCATTTAGGGTCTGGGAATCAGGAAAACTAACATCCATTGCTGTACAGTTATGTTTTGAAAGGTGGGAAATAAATAAAAGGTTGGGTATGCAGGTTCTCAGATAGACAATGGGTGATGGCTCATCTGTGCGAGAGTGCAGGTGCATCGTGAGGACTCACCTGTGTGAGCGCGCAGGTGCACAGCGAGGACTAACCTCTATGAGAGCGCAGTTGCACAGCGAGGACTCACCTGTGTGACAGTGCAGGTGCATCATGAGGACTCACCTGTGTTACAATGCAGGTGCACAGCGGGGACTCACCTGTGTTACAATGCAGGTGCACAGCGGGGACTCACCTGTGTTACAATGCAGGTGCACAGCGAGGACTCATCTGTGCGAGAGTGCAGGTGCATAGTGAGGACTCACCTGTGTTACAATGCAGGTGCACAGCGAGGACTCATCTGTGCGAGAGTGCAGGTGCATAGTGAGGACTCACCTGTGTTACAATGCAGGTGCACAGCGAGGACTCATCTGTGCGAGAGTGCAGGTGCATAGTGAGGACTCACCTGTGTTACAGTGCAGGTGCATGGTGAGGACTCACCTGTGTTACAAATGCAGGTGCACAGCAGGGACTCACCTGTATTACAATGCAGGTGCACAGTGAGGACTCACCTGTGTGAGAACGCAGGTGCACAGCAAGGACTCATCTCTATGAGAGCGCAGGTGCACAGCGAGAACTCACCTGTGACAGTGCAGGTGCATCGTGAGGACTCACCTGTGTTACAATGCAGGTACACAGCGAGGATTCACCTGTGTGAGAGTGCAGGTGAATCGTGAGGACTTACCTGCGTGAGAGTGCAGGGGAATCGTGAGGACTCACCTGTGTGAGAGTGCATGTGAATCGTGAGGACTCACCTGCGTGAGAGTGCAGGTGCATAGTGAGGACTCACCCGCGTGAGAGTGCAGGTGCATAGTGAGGACTCACCTGCGTGAGAGTGCAGGTGCATAGTGAGGACTCACCTGCGTGAGAGTGCAGGTGAATCGTGAGGACTCACCTGTGTGAGAGTGCAGGTGAATCGTGAGGATTCACCTGTGTGAGAGTGCATGTGAATCGTGAGGACTCACCCGCGTGAGAGTGCAGGTGCATAGTGAGGACTCACCTGTGTGAGAGCGAAGGTGCACAGTGAGGACTCACATGCGTGAGAGCGCAGGTGCATAGTGAGGACTCACCTGTGTTACAATGCAGGTGCACGACGAGGACTCATCTGTGCGAGAGTGCAGGTGCAGTGAGGACTCACCTGTGTTACAATGCAGGTGCACAGCGAGGACTCATCTGTGCGAGAGTGCAGGTGCATAGTGAGGACTCACCTGTGTTACAATGCAGGTGCACAGCGAGGACTCATCTGTGCGAGAGTGCAGGTGCATAGTGAGGACTCACCTGTGTTACAGTGCAGGTGCATCGTGAGGACTCACCTGTGTTACAAACGCAGGTGCACAGCAGGGACTCACCTGTATTACAATGCAGGTGCACAGTGAGGACTCACCTGTGTGAGAACGCAGGTGCACAGCAAGGACCCATCTCTATGAGAGCGCAGGTGCACAGCGAGTACTCACCTGTGACAGTGCAGGTGCATCGTGAGGACTCACCTGTGTTACAATGCAGGTGCACAGCGAGGATTCACCTGTGTGAGAGTGCAGGTGAATCGTGAGGACTCACCTGCGTGAGAATGCAGGTGAATCGTGAGGACTCACCTGTGTGAGAGTGCAGGTGAATCGTGAGGATTCACCTGTGTGAGAGTGCATGTGAATCGTGAGGATTCACCTGTGTGAGAGTGCATGTGAATCGTGAGGACTCACCTGCGTGAGAGTGCAGGTGCATAGTGAGGACTCACCTGCGTGAGAGTGCAGGTGAATCGTGAGGACTCACCTGTGTGAGAGTGCAGGTGAATCGTGAGGATTCACCTGTGTGAGAGTGCATGTGAATCGTGAGGACTCACCCGCGTGAGAGTGCAGGTGCATAGTGAGGACTCACCTGTGTGAGAGCGAAGGTGCACAGTGAGGACTCACCTGCGTGAGAGCGCAGGTGCATAGTGAGGACTCACCTGCGTGAGAGCGAAGGTGCACAGTGAGGACTCACCTGTGTGAGAGCGAAGGTGCACAGTGAGGACTCACCTGCGTGAGAGCGCAGGTGCATAGTGAGGACTCACCTGTGTGAGAGCGAAGGTGCACGGTGAGCTGGCTGGAGTTGCGGCTGGCGTAGGGGCAGATCTGGCACTTGAAAGGCCGCTCGTCATAGTGGATGCGCAGGTGCTTCTTCAGGCTGCTGCTGTCGGCCGCGGCGTAGGCGCAGTGCTTGCACTTGTGCGGCTTCTCCCCTGTGTGCGAGCGGCTGTGCATGTTCAGCTTGTCCCTCCGACTGAAGCGCTTGTGGCACACCTCACATTCAAACGGCTTCTCGCCTAACAGCAGGAACACCCAAACAGAAAGTTTTACATTTTACAGTTACTGTTGAGACGATAACAAATTTATTTATTCAGCAGTTTTCTAGCAGATACACAAAAAACTTTTAAACAAGGTGAAAACAAATATTAGATACGGGCAATTAGCTTGAGGTGTCTCTTGATTTCTTAATACACTCTTTAGGATATTTTACTGTGGCCAAGGAGACCTAATGGCATGACCTGAGACTTGTTTGTGTGCTGAAAATTAACTTAACATGAAGATGCATTTCATCAGAATTGAGCTCTTTTTCTTGCAGGAAAGGCAGAGAAAGATTTGCTTACTTTCGTGGCAAGTCAGCAGTTTCTTAGTTACTACAGGCAAAAGTTATCATGGAACTACTTATTTATTACTTTTTTATTGCAGTTTATTGTTTTATTTGGCAAATACTTTACTAAATACTAAATACTTTCAATTTACAATCTCTGACCATAATCTCTTTCACCATATTCAGGCTAGTCTTTAAAACAGATCGATTTGATATGTACTTCTAATAACGAGTAGGACTGCAATCAAGACTTGTGTGGACAGCACAGGTTTAATTTACTGATCGCACAGAGACGACGACCTCATACCTGTGTGGGTTTTAAGATGTCGCTCCATGTCTTTCTGACCATACTGAGTTTTGAAAGAACAACCTGGAAGCAATAATTGTTAAGCACATCAGTCATTTAGAAAATGAAAGCCTTGGTATGTAAAAAAATTCTGGAATGCTTGCCATGCATAATGTTCTCAAAATAAGGAAGCAGTAACCAGTAAATAAAAAATTTAAACATGGTGATCTACATTCTGCATGTGTGCCTCTGGTCACACACATCTCAGAAAAGCCTCAGAAAAGTGCTTAAGTGGAGCTCACTTGCCCAGGTTAGGGAAACTGCATTCACATAAATTACAGAAGTACACAAGCCAGAGCTCTGCTAATTGGCTGGCAGCGAGGAGCAAGTAGCGCGGTCTTTAGTGGCAGCGGGAAGGAACAAATTCTGCGGCGGTAAAACGGAGGCGCTGACCTGAGAAGGCGCAGCTGCGTCTCTTTGAAGACAGCGGCGGTTTAAGTTTTTTGGAAGGCGTTTTCTGTGCTTTGGTTTGGATCTTTTTGACACCTCTTGGAATGCAAGACTGGTACGTTTCCTCAAAGACAAACTCCGTGCTGGAATCTGCTGAAACACAAACAATGAAATTCAGGGCTGTCCTGTCCCGTGTTCTCAAACAGCTTCACAGCTGCACTAAGTGGAAATATGCACCAAGAACGAAGGCAATTTAAGGCCTTCAACACCAAAATGCCTGGCAGAAGGATGCCAAATAAACATGCATACATTTCTAATGTACAATTCATTTTCACATACAGTATTATATACTTTATATTGTATATGTTTGTGTGTTTGTGTGTGTACATCCCATTAAAAAAAACAAATGAACTAATCAGCCCAGGATACTTTTTACATATACATAATCTGATTACAGTTACCTTTCTAAAGATTACAGGATTCAATTTTGGATTACTTCAATGTACCCACACACAAATGTACATACACACAGCAACATGTACATATACACATGCAAACACACAAGAATACCACACACAATGTATACACACACTTACACCACATCACACACACAAGAGGATGAGCATGAATAAGTGCATGTATTGTCACTACACATTCTGAAAAAAACTAAATCTTCACATAAACATACAAACTAATATACAGTGGGGATGAAAAATATTTGGGCAGTGACACAATGTTTGTTGTTTTGGCTCTGTGCTCCAGAACATTGGATTTGAAATGGAACAGTGACTATGAGGTTAAAGTGCAGACTTTCCTCTTTAATTTGAGGGTTTTACATCCGTATCGGGTGAACCGTGTAGCAATTGTAAAATTGAAATTTTAGGGGATGAAAAGTAATTAAATCAATCAATCAATCACTTTATTGTCCCACTAGAGGAAAGTAGATTTGCAGCAAAGGTGAACCAAGCTGTCCACAACACAAACACGACAACAAGAACAACCAGAGTAACAACATGCATACAAGATTTGCACAGAAATCACTTCCCACCAGTCCCTTTGAACCAAAAGTGCAAAAGAGAGAGATCACAGCCAATGAGGAAACTCCATGAAGTTCAGGGCCTGCTGGAGTTCAGCAACCCAATGGTTATAGCCACAAATGAGGCCAAACTCTCTTAGTCCTTCCAGCAGGGACCCTGAAGCGAAGGCCTGATGGCAGCAAGTCAAATGCCCCCTTAAGAGGATGAGCAGAGCAGTGCAGAATGGCATTGGCCTTCCTGAGAACCCGCTTATGGTAGATGTCATTACGCTGGGCCTGACTAACTCCAATAATCTTACTTGCCACTCTGACAAGGTTATTAAGTTTGTTCTTGTTAGTCAGGTTGAGGTTTCCATACCCTGCTACAATACAAAAAGTTAAAAGACTCAATAAAACTTTGATTAAAAAAAAGTGTCATCATAGAAGTGGACACATTAAAAGTGGTCATTTTCCTGAGAAAGAAAAGACGCTGTTGTACTTTAAAAAAAATTACATCTACATTAGGTTCAAAACACAGTTTGCTGTCAATAATTGTGCCAAGGTCCACCAGTTCAATGTCAGAGCCCTTTATAACAGCTGGTGTGGGGCTGGGCTCATGGGTGACTTTAGAAATAAAATTTCATTGTCATTGTCAATTTGTCATTGCCATGAACTTGCAGAAAATACGGTTTCGCAAAGTTTGTCCAGTTCTCAAAAAAATATGAGTCAATAAAATAGACATAAATATACTTTCATTTCTGATACATGGCATCCACTGAACTGTACAGCAAGCTAGCTGTTGTTGTTTTACTTTTATTGTCGTTCAGTCAGAGTGACTATTTTCGCCAGTCAGTGTGGATAAAAGACTAAACGTTGTCTAGTTGTCCAGTCGAGTCAGGTCTCGAATAAGGGATTTCCATGGCAAATCGAAAACTGAAATCTCTGATTTACATAAGTATTCATACCCTTTGCTTTACCGTATTTTTAAATACGTATCATATTTCATATTTAGTCACATATCCTTTGCATGCTGTTACTTCCTGAAGTCTGTGACCCATAAACATCAAGGTACTATTACAAGCAATACAATAACCTCTCTGACTTTGAATTGATCTCTATGGGAATTGGGGGGTGAGACTAGACATCAACTCCATATCTGGCAACAGAATGATGGTTTGGGGCTCATTTGATACCTTAGACTCTTGATGACTTACAGCCATTTCGCCAGTCAAGTGTTCCATACTGTACCAGCGTAATTTACAGCTGAATCTAGTCTCTCCCCCCAATTCCCATAGAGATCAATTCAAATGCAAAGAGGTTATAGTATCGCTTGTAACAATACCTGAAAATAAGATATCGAAAGTATTTTGATGTTGATGGGTCACAGACATAAGGAAGTAACAGCATGCAAAGGATATGCGACCAAATATGAAATATGATACTTTAAAAATACGTTAAAGCAAAGGGTATGAATACTTATGTAAATTAGAGATTTCTGTTTTAGATTTGAATAAATTAGCAAAAATTTCAAAAAACATGTTTTTTTAATTTTTTTAATCAATTTTAAGATGAGTCTGAAATATAACAAAATGTGTAAAAATTGAAAGGGTCTGAAAACTTTCTGTATGCACTGTACATGTATGTATACATTGCACTCAACTCTTAAATAATTTTGGCACAAATACAAATTTTCCCTGTCTGGAACTTATATACATACATGTATCTAGGACTTTAAAAAAAGCATTAAATACAATTTAAGTTGGGAAATACACATGGTAGAATTTTTAGCGCTGAACTCGGACTCGGATGTTGTGGACTCGACTACAACACTGGTGTTTAGTGCGATCAAGGAATAGGCTATATGGATCAATAGTAGCCTATGATAAATATTATTAGGACTAACCATTATGAGTTCCCCGTAATTCCCAACAGTGCTGTTATTTTACTAAATATATGTGGTTAAATTTCATTCAAAGCACCTGCAACAGCTGAGAATAAGCTACCAATGGCTTCCGTCTCACCTTAGAAAATGCCAAATTAGCCTGCTTGTTTAACGAATTTCATTTAATTATGCGATGAAGTTCATTAACTGCATTCTAATTTTGATTAATAACATAAATAATGTTATTTTTCCTTCATGATGACACTAAATACAAGAAAGCTGTCAGGTTGCCAACCCATAGGTTCACGCATATTTTCCCTTGTTTAATAATGTCCTGCTTATGGAAATGTGACCAACCTGTTTTACTGGTAGCGTAATGCTTTAAAACAATCCACTTTCCCAGGAAGACGGTGAAAAGTGCGATTTACAGCAGGGCAAACAGACCTGCTCCTGCATGAAGGCGCACATACAGAGAATGGCATTCAAATTCATTGTGAATGAATTGTGTAACGTGCTGCAAATTTGTTTTAGTTTCTAATTAGACACTTAGTTCTCTTTAAAATCGTTTGTTCAGTTATGGAATAACAGGTGAAATCAGCAGGGTTTTAATAAGCTGAGTATGGAAACCTTGTCACTGTAATTTTTTAAATACGAAGGACGAAGAATGGCTCAGGTTACAAGTTAGTTAACATGGTGACATTTATCTCCATTTTTTAACCATAGGCTATCGAAAAATCCTTATGTACAGCGAATCCACTGTAGCCAGTAGCCTAGGCTATTTGAAAAACAATTAATGCAATATTCACTGGACAAGGTTTTTAACTTTTTTCAGTCAAAACCATTCTATTTACTTACAGGCTGTAGGCCTAGAGAGCTGTGTTGTAATGACATCTGAAGCACATTTTCAGAACGCAAATGTCCACAAATGTCCGAGTTTTCCATTGAATTCATGCATTAGATGTAAATGACAATTTGTGCATTAGGCTTGATATAGGTGTTATCAGCAAAGTATTCAATAGATAGCCATTGTCTCTTAACAGAAGATAGCCCCCCCCCCGAAGATTAGGCTACAGGAACTATTGGCAAGTATAGCTTGATCCAGAATAATTGCGAATAGTCTATACATATAAACTTACACATAGCATCGCACATCGCCTGGATGTTGATGGAGTCGGCTGAAAGCAATTTAATGTGGCATTCCTCTTTGCTGAGGGACAGGACTATGTGGTCTTTGACCTATGGACCCTTTTATTATTATGCATTTTTTGATATAGCCTACACAATAATAATATTTCACATTGTAATCTTGATATTTTAGTCATGCTTGTGCATGCCCCTGTGTGTAACAGACAGGAGGGTGTACGTGCGTTGTGCACACACCTATGTAGACGCACTTATACGCGCCGTTAAAATAAACAACTAATGTAAACAACTGCGACATGACTTTAGACCAGTTTTGTGGTGGTTTTAGCGCAAGCGCTTTCTGCTGGCTCAAGATAGCAATACCCCAAAAATAATCCATCTTAAAGAGTAACTAACCCCACTGTTTCAGCCTGTCTCCGCCCACAAAACAATTTTGAAAAATACTTTGTGGGGTGAGCGAGGGAGAGGGCTGGGGGCGGAGAAGCTGCGTCCATCGTCATTTGCATAAATTAACGTACATTGTAATATATTATTTCGTATAGCGCGGATCAAACTGTCAAACTAGACATTGCACATCAAATATGAATCAAGATTCAGCAACTGCATGGCTTTCTCACCTCAAATATTTTCAGAAACATATTTTAGCGGCGTATTTAGGTGGAATAAGAGTTTATGAACAGGATGCAAGGTTGTTCTGGTTTAAAAACGTGGAGCCGAAACAAAAGTAACGTAGTGGGTCTAACCAATCAGGTGCCAGCTGTTTGTGTTGTGGACGACAACAATTATCTATATGACATAGAGGTACTTCCAAAAAGGTACTCTGACATCACGATTGGGGCGGGGGCAGTGTGGGGACCAGAAAGTAAATTTCAACTGTTAAGAGGCAGCACAAAGATGCTTTTCTACCAGTTTCTCCTGATTTATGTTATTATTTCAGAATTGTTAAAATTACAAAATGCATGAATAAGTTTCATCATAAGGTAGGCATACAAACACAGTTCACTTGCAATGGGCGCAAGAATACAGGGTATTTAAACGACGTGAGCGCTAGGAGTTATAATGAACCCAGCGCCGGGTGTAAGATAGCAAAGACACAATTGCGTTTGGGTTAGTGCTTTTAATCACAAATCCACTGGATTCACAAGAAATAGCAACTGAATACGGATTGATTAATCATGTCTGACGATTGCTGTATTCACTTATAAGAAAAGTAATAAACAATAAGGCACACAGAAATTAACGTAGAAATCAGGGGAACCACAGATCATGAATGTAAAGCACTAGGCAACGCAAAAACCAACACCATCATTTTCACAATGTTCTTTAAAAAAATAACATAATTGCCAGTGAAAAAATGGAAAATGTACAAGGAGACATAACAGAATCCTTCAGGCTATTGCTCAACACCAGGTAGGCTGGTTCTCAGTGTCAAAATAGCCTTTGTCAGCACAATATCAGAGGACGTTCTGCCAGAGATTCATGTTTTTAATATTACTCATCTCAAATCCAGAGGAAACAGGGTGGAGGGGGTGAGCTGGTTAACTTCAAATGAATGAAAATTACATGCCTCAAGCGATAAGCGTTCAGATAAACATCTCAAATAACGACAACAATTTTCCAAAGACACTTGCAAAAATTGTACGGCAAGAGTATAAAGGATAATATATAGCATGTTGAATCACATGTAACAATTCCCAAATCAGCAAAAATCAGCCATAATGCACAAATCCATAATTTATTTTAATCCAAGTTTATTTCCTAATTTATACCCCAGGGCCAGACTTAAACCCATGTCCTTTCTTACCATACGACTTGGGGAGTTCTGCACAAGAAGACCAATGCTTAAGAGTCGAGTTTGGTTCAGCGAGTGTTTTTGGATTACCTGTGATAGTGGACATGGTGCCAGGGACAGTCGTGTCAGATGATGGCACATGGCAGCCATTTTGCTTGTGGGCAAGAAAGACCTCAACGTTGTTGTACTGCTGCTTACAGATGCCACAGATGTGAATATCGGGAACAACTTCCAGCAGCACGTGGCACCCTGCAGACAGTATTCAGACATAACATTTTGGTTTATCAAAGCCAAAGAGCACACAGTGAACGTCTTCGTGTCAATACTGACAATAGTACATTATCGGATAAATCATTTAGCAGCCCCCCCAATTACAAAAAAATGAATATAGTACATAAAACAAGAATCATCATGTTATTACATAGCTGCATAATTAGCAAGCGGAACATATAAACTTTATAGGTACAAACTTGGGCCAGTTCGCGGTTTAGGGACTGTCACAAGAATTTCAATGTATCAACTTCTGCAGAGAATGGTTGATAGCCTACAATGCGCTGCTTGCCCCTCAATCACAGACAGGATGCACTCACAGTAACACTGTTGCAACCCTACAGTCCTGTTATGTAACAAAATAACAAGTTTCATTGTGTCGATAACAACATTGCGTGTACTTAGCTAGCTACCATCGTTTCAGATTTGATGTAGGATGTGCAACACTAAATTAGAAATAAAAAGTTAACAAGCAAGCTAGATTCATACTTCGATTATGAAGTTATACTCCACTTCCGTAGGCTACAAAGACAATTGTGGATACAGTACGCTAACTTGTTGGGTTTTAACCTTATATACCTAAAAGACAACTTACCTTCTCCGTTAAAAGATGCCATTTGCTAGCTATCAAGTACTTAGCTTGGTAGTTAGCTAGCTAACTATCGACTCCGTTATAGCTACAAACCAAAATAAATACTTATTTTAAGTTGGTTTATTTCACATTTGGAAATGTACATTATAACACAATACTGGGATTGTCGTGACGCTATTTTTAACTATTTAGCAAGACACATATGCCATTTATTTCCCCTTGATGTAGCTCATGCAGGTCGCTAGGTATCTTGCTAAATGCTAGCTATGCTACATTTGAACACTGAATCGGCATCTGTGTCCATACCGCAGCACGTCAATTTCACGACAATTTATGAGTGCTTTACGGTAAACTGTTACAAGCACGTGAGAAAATTAGTCTTGTCAACAGTGGAATACCTTGTAAATCAATTCTGCGCAGCACACGCGCGGAGTTTTAAAAATAAAGATATCGGGACTGGATCCACCATAATCCCGGTATTTCATGTAGCCTACGACACAATGTCAGTAGCTACAGGTAAGCCTAAACCTCCTGGGGGAAAGCTAATACGCGTTTTAAATATTGCATTGTCCTGTTAGCATCAGCTCTTCATTGGCTGATAATCAAATAAAATAATATAAACATAATAAAATGCTCAGTGTGTTACAATATAATTTAAAGTAGGCCTGCAAGAGTGTTGTAAATATTTTTATTTTAATGAACAGTGAATTACACTGCCTGGCCAAAATAAAGTCGCCGTTGCACCTGTCATGCATAGTGCCCACTGTACAAGCCTCTGGAGGCAGTGTTATGATATGGGGTTGCTTCAATTGGTCAGGTCTAGGCTCAGCAACGTTATGCAGCAATAAAATGAAGTCAGCTGAGTACCTGAATGACCAGGTTATCCCATCATTGGGCATATTCCAGGACGACAATGCCAAGATTCATCGGGCTCAAATTGTGAAAGAGTGGTTCAGGGAGCATGAGGAATCATTTTCACACATGAATTGGCCACCAGAGTCCTGACCTTAACCCCACTGAAAGTCTTTGGGATGTGCTGGAGAAGACTTTACGGAGTGGGTTGACTCTCCCGTTGTCAATACAAGTTCTCGGCCAAAAATGAATGCAACTCTGGACGGAAATAAATGTTGTGACGTTGCATAAGGTTGTCGAAACAGAGTGTGCGACTTTTTCTTTGGCCAGGTACACGTACCTTTTAATTTTTACAAATGCAATGTGTAGGCGTTTGTATATTTTTACAAATGCCAAAACAATTTAAAGTAGGCCTACAAGAGTGTTGTTTTTTGTTTTAATATATATTTCCAAATTGACTTTGGCTATTTGTATAATCCAAGTGTACAGTCAGATTGTTACAATATCACATGGGTTACATGTGCCACATTCTGTTAATTAAAATTGTTTTTATTTGTGTGTAGCCCTAATAAAAACAGTTATATCTCTAAGTCTTTCAAAAAATCAGAGCGCTGATAAAACACAGAAATAGAGTGAGACGGCCAAATCATTGCAATAAAAAAATCAATAACATTAAAAAAACAATGAATACAAGTTAATGCTAAAAAAAAATGAACATTGAACAAATGCTAAAAAAAATTAACATTGAAAAAATCTGCAAGACAATTGTTAATTGCTGAACTGAAAATATTAATATAATATTGATTTAGTATATTTAGAATTTAAAATTTTTTAGAACTTTAGAATTGAATGAAAAAATATAGGCTTCTGCCTGTAGGGGGAGGAATTGTGTTGCGCAATGATACCGTATTCAAGTGCCTGGGTGGCGGAGATCCATAGTGGTAGAGATAGTTTCTAAGCTTAGGGGACTCAATATCATAAATGCCTGTTCCCTACACAATGATAACTGAACATACTTCTGTCTTGTTTCATATTGATTATGCTGATCAGGACTGTCCTAAAGAATCAGCTTCCGATAAAACTACCTGCCACAGTTTGCACATGCATGGTCCAGAATTCTATCCTGCAGGCAGCAAAGGGGGAGCTGCATTTTGCATATGTGTCCCAGCCAAGCAACCCTCTCAGGAGCCAACTGCGTGCCTGTTTATGCAGGACGGAGCAAACAAGGTAAAGCAACCGTACTTCAGGGGAAGGGATTATCAGCGGCCAAAATGATGTCAGAAAAGGGGGGACGTGATTCAGGCTTCACATTAAATCGGGGGCGCGGTTTAGGCCTGTGGGGTCTGTGCAGGTTTATGGCGGTGGGGACACCTGGCGCTGGCAGGTGAGTGACGCCCAGGCAGATTTCCAGTGGCAGATCCTTAGCTGGCTGATGGCAGCGGCACGGCGCTGAATGCTGATTCCCTTGCATGCCAGTCTCGCCACGCACTGATCCTTCCCCTGCTGAGGCAGCAAACAGCTGACAACACATTGAGCTGTTCCTTATCAGTGATCATGGTGCCGACTGGTTCATTACTGCAGTCTCCTACCTGCCCCCCCCAACACACACACATAGGTACACATGCGCTCTGGCTTCATGCTGTCAGCTCTTTAAGAGAAAAGAAGGTGAAACTTTGATACGATATTTTAAAATAGACAGTAATATATCAGAACTAAACAAGTGCCTAAAAACAAAATGCGCAGACGCACGCACGCACGCACGCACGCACACACGCACGAACGCATGCACGCTCTTTGCATGGATGGAAGCTGACTTAAAATTAAGCAATGGCCATTTTTAAACCAGGCTTGAAAAGATCGGACGATGCTACTGAAATCTCGCCCTGAGGGCAGTAGTACTGCTGATTTTGTTTTATACCTGATATTTAAATGATTGATTAATGCAACTGATTGGTCAGAGATCCCGCTCACTTGGTGTCCCATATCTAAACCAGTCCCTGATTAAAACAAGCAGTACTACTAGCCTTGAGGGCCAGGTATGAATATCCCTGGCTTAAGATATACAGAAGACATCAGCATCAGTTTTGAAAACCTGCTCTGCAATAAGTCTTTCTGAAATATAGGTGTTTAATATATGGTTTTACAATAAATTACTCTCTCTCTCATAAAAGCTGTTTGAGTCACCTTCTGAGGTGTATTTCCCAGTCATAACCCCAGGCGATTCTCTGTAACCCAAGATGCCGGCTTACCAAATGTAAACCTTTGACTTATGACCTTCCCACCATTCCTGTTTCAGGAAAGAAAATGACAAAGTTGCAGAATGAAGTGAATGAATGAAAAATTAATTAAGTCAGTATGTGAATACTATACTGCAATATATTGTAGGTATGGGTACTTGGGTACATTGTGAACTGTTGACATACCTTGATAATATATTTTATTTCAATATATTATATATTTCCATATATTCCATTTCCATCATGTTAACCTGAGGCTCAGGTAGATATCATACGTGTGGCAAACACAAGCCCAGACAATCTGATAATTTGCATTGGAAATTGCTCTGGATAATGTGTAATGCAATGGTAGACAAATTCAAATTGTGACAAATGAAAGCCAAGCTCCCTCAATCAAACATACACTTTCCTGACACCCTGGCTATGACAGTCCATACATAGAAATAATCTTTATAGATCTAAAGAACAAAGAGTTACAGCTCTTTGTGAATTTATCATTTCGAATCTTTATTGTCCTTAGACGTAACCCTGGTAACCCTGCTTGATTAATAATTCAGTGGTTTCAAAGGCTTCTCTTTGACCAGTGGCAACATAGCCCCACGTTTCAGGAACAGAAACGTGTCGAATATACTTCTACTTAAAATTCCACGCTACCGCTCAGATTTTGGGAAACTGAATGGAAGAGCTGTCATGATAATTCTACCCTGTACAGCATTCGCTGAGAAACCACCCATAAAATCAAAGTATTCTTCTTCACAGAATGTAATTATAGTGTGAATATGTTTATAAAGATTTCTTTGAGAGTACGCTGCACTGGTTGCCTCTTAGAAAGACCCAAACTTGACCTTTAACCTTACTGGTCCTAAGTATTAAGTCATTCAAAGAGGCACATATTTTAGCCACATAATTGCTGATGAGCAATGTATTGCCATTCTTGATTTTTTTTCCTGGCAATGAAAGGCTGATAATTTCTGCTAATATTTTCAGCATTTCACTACAAATGCCAATGATATCAAGACATAACACTTACTTATTTGTGAGATAAAAAAAAAAACTTTTAGTTGAAAGGTATATTGTCATTTTATTGAGATATGTATTGAATAGTATGATAATGATATAACTGGAAGAATGTATTATCAAGCAAAAAGGCAATATATGAAAATATATTTGAAGTACCTCCATATATTCAAATGCATAATTTAACGTATTACAGTATATTTGTAACACATTTGTAACTGCAGTATATTTGAAAATGTAAAAAATTGTCATCAGATTACTTCCATACTGCTTCAATGGGTATTGTCAACTCGCAAAGAGGTCAGCAAAAATGACACCGATTAGCACCTTGCGTAGGGCATTAAATTGCTTGCTATTAACATTCTCTTGTCTGATTCTGTGAGTGGAAAATGAAAAACATTTGAAGCCTTTGGTGTAATTTTCTGAATATATAATCATGGGTAGAAAGTGCACCAGGTGTAAAATTACATATTACACACACCATAATATTAATTTTATTTGTTGATTTGACAGAGACAATGCATGGCACACACCATAATATTAATTGTATTTGTTGATTTGACAGAGACAATGCATGGAACACACCATAATATTAATTTTATTTGTTGATTTGACAGAGACAATGCATGGCACACACCATAATATTAATTGTATTTGTTGATTTGACAGAGACAATGCATGGCACACACCATAATATTAATTTTATTTGTTGATTTGACAGAGACAATGCATGGCACACACCATAATATTAATTTTATTTGTTGATTTGACAGAGACAATGCATGGCACACACCATAATATTAATTTTATTTGTTGATTTGACAGAGACAATGCATGGCACACACCATAATATTAATTTTATTTGTTGATTTGACAGAGACAATGCATGGCACACACCATCATATTAATTGTATTTGTTGATTTGACAGAGACAATGCATGACTTCTAATCTGCCAAATTAGGGTATGATCTTCATTTGCATTTGTTGACTTTGAGCAAGCGACTTATTTTCGTGAAATGTTACAATCTTTCAATCTGCCCTTTCTTCCTATTTTCCAGCAGAGGGCATTATCTCTCTCTCTTTTCCCCTCTCTCCTCCAAAGTTTAAGTTTCTTTTATTAATATTGCATTGCTGTTGGGGCAATTTTCACAGATATTATTCATTGTCAGGTCTCTGGGTATGATAGCTCTAAACTTTTGTGCCCAGAGACCTGACATTACTGTACTTGTTTCTATTTTAGAAATGTTTTATAGTGGAGAAGCAGGTATTCTACAGTGACTTCCTCTGAATATTGCTTTTTATGTCATTTTACATTCCGTCAGTTTATCTCATCATCTGAATGTCACGAAATGAAATGAAATATTCTGCGCACATATTGTATCTATTAAAAATGCTTTTGTTTTCTCATGAGATAATAGGTGTGCTTTTCGCTTTTGGCTCGCTTCTCTAGTTTCATACATTCCACAGTTCTTAACACCCTACTCAAATGCTCAGATTAGCAATGACACCTACACAGCAGAATGGTCGGTGTTAAATTAACACCGATAGAGTCCATTTTTCTCTTACAAGAGGACATTTTATCCTCGTGTATTTGTATACACTCTGTTAAAAGTTGAATTAACACTGAACATTTTAACATGTGGGCATCTTTGTATTCTGTAGCCACTGCAAGTCCGTTAATCTCGTTGGGAATGGACTGTCTAAACTGATTTAGGCTGCGAGGGCCAAACCACAAACTCCTGTGGCTTCAGGATGCCCCCGAATATTAATGCGGACCCCATCGAGCCTACGGTCCTTCAACAGACGTCACTCACAGAATTTTCAGGGAAGTCAGGGTGCTTGAGCACGCCCTCTCGCCAGACGTGAGTGACATCCTTCCACGCAGACTACAAAGGGGAAATAGATCCATGCTAATCCACCCGCCCGGGAAGTGGGACTGCATGCAGACAAGGACGGTTTGAAGTTGGAGGTACCGGTCAAGTAGCAATTACTGTTTTAATTCATCAGCTGTCATTAAATTTGTCTGTGTGACATCTCTTCCACACATGTCACGATTAGGATTTCAGCTTTTTTTAAAATCACTTCAGGGTTTTTATTTTCTTTCCCCTTTTCTGCTTCGACCCACACCGCTAACAAGAAAGGGTGTTTTTACAATCAATTTATATTTTAGAATCAAGCCTATATTCATTAGGTATTTAAAATTCAGCCAGTTTTATCTTAACTGACATAAACCACTTCAAAATCAGTCATGGCAAGTGCATGCATGCGTATTAGGCTATAGACAGACAGACAACATGCCAGTGTCTTTCATTAATTTTATAAACAGCAAATTATATAAACGCTGAGAAAAAGTCCAATGCATTAGTAATATTTATGAAATAATTCATATAGGCTAATAAACAGCACTGTGTGGTATCTCAGGTTAATCGGAAATTGTGTGTGTCTGTGTCAGGGGTCGCGTTAGGCCGGAAATTACCGGTTTTGACTGTTTTTGACAAAGGCCGGAAAATGTCATTCTCTCCGGACATTCGGGCCTGTAAAAAAAAAACAAAAAAAATGTTTACTTTGCAATATAGTAATTTAACATATTTAGTCTCAAAACCACGGCAATTTATAATTAGGCCTATTATCACCGCAAATCAGACAACGCTCCTCTCAAGAAATCCGCTATTTCAAATCGTCTGTCCCTCGGCCCTCTGCGGAGCTTGCAGTGACGTAAGACGTAACGTCGAGACTAACATGTGTGGTGTAGCTGCTTGCGAGCTAGCATTCAATAATGGCTAAACAATCTTCTCTTCGTACATATTTCGGTTCTAACATTAATAGAAATAATGAAATGCAGGCTAGATTAGCTGACCCAGAGCCAGAAGTGGAATTTCCATCTGCACTGCCTGCACGTAACAAAACGAGAGGTTTCAGGACGGAATGGAAAGAGAAATAAATATGGTTAAGATGCGAAGAATCTGGTCGGACTTCCGAAAGCGTTATTCGTTAACGTTAGGTCGGATCCCAATTGTCACGTGCCGTTGCTGGCTGCATCTTCCGCAACTCTGCAATTTGCATTGGAGTAAAGAAATGTTAAAAATCAAAATTTGTTCTAAATAACTAATGATGCAAAGTCAAGACAGCTTCTTTTGTTGAGGAAACATTACGCACGCAGTCACGCACACCAAATGCGCACTTTTTATGTAATTCATCCGCTTGTGCAAGGCGAAGCTGCTATAGCCTATTACAATTTTATATTATTTCTTTATTTTCAAATCGTTTTCAGTCCAAAATATAATACTATGCTGTAACATATGTTGTTAGGCTACATTATTAAATGCACCTGCATGTCGTTCATGCATTGAAAATAGATATCGCCGTTTTTTTAATCATATGTCCGACAAACTGGCCGGCAGTTTAAAATCCTAGTGCGACCTCTGGTCTGTGTGTGTGTGTTTCTTTGATAATTTTGGCGCAGATTTACATGGGCCATCAGACAAGCGGAAGCCGTAGTAGTCCGACTCCGCTTGGTTGAAAGTCCTGCTTAAAGACTGAGCGAGGCTCTTGACCACAGAACATTTCCATCACGTGGACATAAATCCTCTAAAACCACGTATTGTTAATGTGCATCATAAAGCAGAGGTTCACGGCAGACACATGATACCCGTCTGACAGACGAAGTAATTAAAACGCCCGGTTGCCGCGTTTTAAAGCCTCGAGAAATGCGAAATGACGCTCTTCGGAAAAGAACCCTATAGTTTCCACTTTGATCAGGCGTCAATGAACATAATTAGGGCCGGAGAATTATGGATTACGGGTTTTGACAAACCAAAAAATGCTCTTTGCATCTATCAGAAGTAAAGAGCAGTCTGCAAAGTTTGTTTTGGTGACATCGAACGTAACATGGCCTATTTGGTGGCATTTTTGTGGTGGAATATTTTTGCCTTTAACAGATTAATTTATCCATTTGACTGCTACATATTTGTTTTTCTAAGCATCTGGAATTTAAATGTTATTGTGTTACAACACGGGACAGTCCTGACTGGACAGTTGATGGTGTGAACATAGATTCTACAAATAAGTGTGTGACATGACGTAACTGCCACATCCTGAAGAATTCACTGGTCTTTCAACCCAAGAACAGTAAGGCACCAAGACTGCAAGCAGCAGTGCATCTAAACAAATAAATAATTGAATATGATCAATTTTAAAAATATGCATCCAATGGTTAAAAAAACACTTTTCACTTTCAAAACCTCCCCCTTCCATTGAAAGGTACCAGCCTGCACTAAAGTTCTCATTTTCAGCTTTGCAAAACCTCCAAAATGACACCTTTTCTCAGACGATCACAGATCAGGCTGTGACAGTCGGGAGATAGGAGGGTGGGGGAGTGTGCAGACATATATGAAAATCACAAGGTTCGAAGCTTTCCTTTCCCCATCTATTTCCTGTGGAATTATTTATCGAAAAGAAGGGGAAATAAGTTGTCAGCAACAGAAAACGCACGTCAGCCACTTCTCTGAAAACACAAATGCCAATTTGCTTCCAAATGAGTTACTTCTTTCTTTTTTTTGCAAAATGATCAAGGTTATTGCTGATGCGGTTATCTATTCTTCCAGTGGTAATCTCTGCCTACAGTTGGGTAACTATTTAACCAACAATGAAATCTGAAATACTATTGATTTGCAATTAAGCCTGTTGCTTAAGTGTGCAGCACAGACTTGCTCTGGCTCATCTTACGACAGACGTGCATAGTTCACCCAGTGATGCAATATCCACAAGGATCTGTCCACAGACCTCTGTGCCCATTGAGACAAGGGTAAGAGCATTGGGGGGGGGAGGTGGCATTGTCACATTATTTCCCCCCCCACAGAAGTGCGGCAGCTGCGTTCAGCTCCTTAATGGCCTGTGAGCTGTCACAAGGTATCACAGCGGGCGGTTATACGCGACCAGCAGACGTTTTAATTGCAGACTGACTTGTAGGTTGTCAACAGCAATTATAATATGTTTCCACCTGAGGGCACCCGAGGAACACCATTAACCCAGGCCTCGCCGCTGCAGCCCTTCTGGCCTGGAGGTCTCAGTGCACCCGCCATCAGGTAGACGCACCAACAATGTGGAAGCTGTCAAAATTACAGTGTTTTTGGGGGGGGGGGGGGGGTCTTTTTCAGAGGCTAAGGCTGAGACTGAGGCTGAGGTGCCCCCCCCCCGAGACAAATGAAGGATCCCACACTGAATGAGCCATACAGCTTCATTCTTCATTTATTCCACTCTTCATCCTTTCCCCCAACTTCTTAAAAACATTTTTGATGAAATATTTACACGCCATACTTTGTCACCCCAGGGCCTGCTACTTAGGTCTTGCTGAGTGGGATTTGAGTCATTTCTCTCATTATTTATTCATTCGCCTATTTTCTTTGGTTTTAATTCAGAGAAGGCTCATTTAGGGCAGGCGGTCTGCAGGTGATTCCAATAGGGACTGTTCAAGGTTGTACGAGTAGCCTCAATTTTAAAAAGTGACATTCACCCGACATAATTTTTTTCTCTCCAGATGGAGCTACTGCCGACATGTGCAGGTTTTAGGCAAAATGTGAATTTGTCTTTGTTTGCATATGTCTGCCAGAGGTTCAGTTTAAGCTTGACAGAAATGACCACAAGAAGAGCTTAGACTCAAGATGATCCCTCTTGAGTCTGGAAAATAAAATATACATTTCTAAAAAAAAAATACCCTTTGAGCTGGGAATGTTGAACTGTATTAGATATAGCTAAATATCCCCTAAATGACAAGTTTGACCACCCTGCTAATAAAAAAGTGTCATGTAAATGTTAGTATATGCTTTCTATAGCACCACTCTGCCACTTAAATCATAAAATGGTAGCAGGTTTGTAAATTAGTGATTAGCAGGTGGATGCTAATAATTTAATTCTGGGCCTGGGTTTGTTAGCATAATATTCTAATTGTTTCTATACAGAGCATGTTAATCACACACATGGTTGATCACATGGTTAAGCAAAACATGGATATACCAGAGAGCAGTGGAGGCTGGTGGGTTGCAAAACTGCGGAGGCAGGGTGTGGTTTAACTCCTGGGGTCCAGGGGCATGGTCCCCCGGGAGAAATGTTTTGGTGTAATCACTCAAACATTGTTAGTTTTGGTGACTTTTGGGGGAGGATACAACTTAATTCTACCATTAGTTAGGGAACACATGCAATATAATAAAAAAATATAATATACTTAAAAGGAAAATAAAATGTAATTACTCGGCATGGTCACACAGTAGCCTAATGGAGTTGCATTGCCACTTCAAAAAAGGCCCAAACTTTTGTTTTTACAGTGCTAAATGCTACATATGAATCTGTTGGTATTTGTTTCTGCTTTCATATGCCAGGAACCATTTATAATTAAAATATATAATTTTCATGCTAAAATTACTGCAATTACTGCTTGGTAATGGAGGTAGGGTACAGCCAGAGTGTTAATGCAAACCTATATAATATGAGGTTCTTTCATGACAACCAATAGTAGTCAAACACATTAGGCGGAGGGTGTGTAAGGCTGACATGGCGATTAAAATAATGTAGTCTATTAAATAGAAATGCTCGCGATAGAGGATTCGAGTTAGCCCACTCTATAGGCTGCCTACCACGGAGGAGGTAACTAAAGCTTAACTGCGGGAGGTAAAGGAGGTAACTGCGCGTTGCCGCATGGTTAGACTAGCCTACCTGGAGATACTAATGTTAGTTGGTTAGTTAGCAAGTCTCATCCATCAACGTGTTGTCCTATCAGTGAAGCGGCAGTCAAGCTGAAGAAGCATCACGGACTCATGGAGCATTTATGGACACACTGTCACACTTTCTGTTAATGTCAATTAGAAATGTTATAAATTATGTGTGTGTTGGCTGCCATACCGATAGAAAAAAAACGAATCTTCTTGCAGTAGAGTCGCTTAAATAATTAGCCTATCAATATGACGTGAAAATGTGATCATATATCGAAATAACTCTAAATAACCCCCATTTTGTATGGGGTGTCAGGGTTTGTCCTACATAGTAAATTCTTTGGCGGCCGCCAAAATGTTTTCACGGATCGCCAAAGGGAAATCACAACCATCAAAATGAGAATAATTGCGAAAACGGCAAATAAAATGACATCCAAATTTTTGAAGCCCTAAATTCTGAAAAAAAAGCTTTAACAAGTTCATGCAATGTTTTAACTGAAGGTAGTATTGATAGTAGATTGTTGTTTCACCATCTTTACCGAAGGGATAAACGGTCTACTTAATATTTTCCCTCAGCAACACTATAGGCTACGATCTAACAGTATTTTACCTCAGCAACACTATAGGCTACTATTTAAAGGATAAGTACACCCTCGATCACTTATTTTTTCACTGTAAACTTGTTTGTATGGCTACCTTATAATGAAACTTATTAATGCATTTCCGTTATTTGAACAATTCTGAAATAATATTGTATATCATAATAAACTGGTAGAAAAGCGTCTTTGTGCTGCCCCTAACGGTTGAAATGTCCTTTCTGCTCCCCACACGGCCCCCGCCCCAATTGTGATGTCAAAGTACCTCTTTGGAGGTACCTCTGCGTCATATGGATAATTGTTGTCGCCCACAATGAAAACAGCCGGCACCTGATTGGTTAGACCCACAAGTTACTTTCGTTTCGGCTCCACGTTTTTAAATCGGAACAACGTGGCGTCCTGTTCAACTTTCTTGTTCCACCTAAATAGTCTACTAAAATATGTTTCTGAAAATATTTGAGGTGAGAAATAGGCCTTGCAGTTACTGAATCTTGAATCATATTTGATGTGCAACGTCTACTTTGACAGTTTCATCCGAGACAATGTACGTTAACAGGGGCGGACTGGGACACAAATTCAGCCCGGGACGTTCAGACGTTCAGAGGCCCACACACCTATAGGTAGATTTCTATCAAAAATAAACAAGCACAAAAGTATAATCCACAATTGTATTTACCATCCACACACACACACCTCTCAATTTGTGTTCGTAGATATAATCCACAATTGTATTTACCATCCACACACACACACCTCTCAATTTGTGTTTCGTAAAAATAATCCACAAGTATGTGTTTTCCATCCACACACAAACACCTCTCAACTTGTGTTTCGTAAATCATCATTTGGATGAATGCAAAAATTATATTCACAAATGCAAATAACATTTACAGATATGTTTCCAATGTTCACATGTACAAATCAAAAGCTTGGCTTGCGAACTGGCGAATCTACATTTGCCGATCGAAGCACACGCTTGATCTGCTTGGATTTACGGACAGAATTTTGAGACAAATATTCCGCTGTTTTTCACCGTGTTGATTCACGCTCGTTTAACTTGCAATTCGTAAACTAAACTTCTTCTTTTTTGGTGCTACATAACACGGCGGTTTGTGTGTTCGGCTCATCAGCGCCACTTTTAGAACAAGTGGCCAAAATTGCACATTATCTTTAAGAAGTGGATTCATGGTACATTTAATTAAAACAACCGAGTTTTGAGTTTATTTAGGTTGTAAAGTTAACCCCACGCTAATCTTGCGATGGCAAGTTTTTTAAACAGTCATTGCACAAAACTCCTATCAGATTGCATGTAGCTAGCTAGCTAGATTACATTACAGAGGGGTAGGTCCGACTCCGTACACAGTAGCTACATAACTCTTTCGTCCCTCATGGAAAATATTATGTAAAACAAACTCAACCATGTGAAGTATTGTAGCCAATTAAATTCATTTGGCAGCTATTCTCACTGATACCGATGTCTCCTATGAAATCTTTTATTTGTTCAGCTAGCTAAATGAAAATGATCATTCAAATTGCATGGAGTGCTCTCCTTATTTTAGCTCATAGTGTTGTACTTCCTAGTTCCTATCAATGTACGGACCTACCCCTGTGTAATGTAATCTAGCTAGCTAGCTACATGCAATCTGATAGGAGTTTTGTGCAATTACTTTTTTTTTCGTGGGGTTAACTTTACAACCTAAATAAACTCAAAACTCGGTTGTTTTAATTAAATGTACAGATGAACCTCGATCCAACGGACACCGATGCAACGGATTCCGGATCCAACGGACGCGAGATAATATCAAATTTCAATTTGAGTCGGCCCGCCGGTAACGCATGCACCGCTAATACTACAAATCCCAGAATGCTCTGCTAGTGCCTTGGTGCGTCAAGACCCGCAAGCATCACCTCCTCTTAAGTATCTGACGCGTGTATCGACGTGGCTGGTTAACGGGTATTTACTTTCACAATATAACAGACAAACGCGACGCACACCCGCGTTACATACGTGAAATAAAACGTAAAACGAAGTTTGTATAAAAATAAAAGGCGATTGCACCCCCCCCCCCCCCCGTAAACAAAAATAATTGATTGAAACCCCCCCCCCGTCAACACGTTAATGTATGCAAATGGCGATGGACACAGCTCCTCCGCCCCCACCATAGACTGTATAAAAATATGGACAAAGTCACTGTGACGTCACCCATTGCCTTCCCACGGCCTTGTAAAAACCGAATTGAGTCTCCGGAATACTTTTTCGCCGCCTGTTTGTACAAACTGCGTCTGCTCCGTGGAGCCAAAGTGATGTTGTCAGGAGCACGGTCAATATGGTCCAGGCACAGTATGATTGACAGTTCAGGGTGGAGAAGCCACAGATAATTTGATTAGCTAGATAGCATACCAGCTGAGCTCGGTAGCCAAGCTTGACGCACTGCATCACCACATACGGACGAACATAGGGTAATGCTATTGCCCTGAACTATATTGACGGTCAATCAATCACATATGTTATTTTGACAAGACCACTTTTATTATAAATGTCCCTAGCACCGCTAGAAAGGTAGCAAGCTGTCCCTATAGTCTTAAATGAGCAAACCACCACCGTCTTTTTGGCTAACTGCTAATTAACTCGACTGTGACAGAGCAGTCTGTCACGGTTTTCTGCAGCATGAAACCCCGTTCTGAAAACGGTTCCAGATAAAGTCGGCATTGTAGGTTAGTGGGTTCACACGCTAGCTAATTAAAGCATAGTGGTCTACATTACATCGTAGCTGGCATTAACTTTCATCTGAATCCTGTAATCTAACCCGCACATTTTCTTAATTTTTAGGGCCGAAAAAAAATTATCCAAGTGTAGAAATGTCCAGTTAGGGTTCAAGTTGGAGCAGCTGGCTAACGTTAGTAACGTTAGCTAGGCAATCACAGTAGCTAGCCAACTTATATGGCTAGCCAGCAAGGATGACTTTAAGGAAGTCGAATAACTGTTAAATGAAAAGGGCTTGCCAGCTATCGTTAGCTTGCTAGCTAAATGTTAGAATGACTTGCCATGAGCTATCGTTAGCTTGCTAGCTAGCTAGCCCAGCATTGCTAAGCAATTGTAACGTTCATGGAAGGGGGAGTACGGCGATTGCGTACGGGAGGAGGTGGAATAGCTCTCATCTCACGAAACAGTATTTTTTTTCGTAGTAGACACATCATAGCTCACTACAAAATGAATATGTGATGACAAACATGTTGAAGATGAGCGACAAGGCAGTCAATTTAACTGCATCCACAAAACAACAGCTTGTAGGCTACTAAGGGATGTTCTCCATCAACTTCCACTCAAAAATACAACGTGTCTCCCTGTTCCAAGCATAGACTGTATAAAGGTCCCGAGATGACAGGGCGCGTTTTAGACCAACGATTCTGGTCCCATCCTTCTGAGTGAGGGCAGTGAGAACCCTATAAAACCTATCTTTGGCAGTGACCCCAGGACTCAACCTGTCCCTCTGATTGGTCCTGAAAAAATGTTAATCCTCTGTCCAAACGAAACAATAATTAAAAAAATTGGCACATGGAGAGTACATTTTCTTGTGGAAAAAAATTATTGACTGAGCATTTTGACAACATTGCTGCCATTGAGTTACATGGTGAAAGACCTATACTGGAGCCAAGCGGAGTGGCGCGAGTGAGCAACGGCACTATGGCCGCTCCCTGCCTAACCAGGAAGTGAGCTTCAAAACAAAAGCCGAGTTTTGGCCCCTTTGCCGCTCTCCTTTGCTCACCCCACAAAGTATTTTTCAAAATTGTGTAGTAGGCGGAGACAGGCTGAGACAGTGGGTGTACTTTTACCTGTGACATTCAACACTAGTTTACCTCAGTGACATTATTTGGAACGCTGATCTTGCACACTAATTTTTTTTTCTGTTTTAGAGTGTTGTTTATACATTTTTCTATTTGTGTGCTATTAAAAGAAATGGTGTAGGCTTATATTCACATGTTCCAAAAGCTTCAAGGACTTTTGATTTATAAACCATAACTCTTAAACACAACCCTACTGGTACTTTACAACCAAAGCCTACATGGGCTCTTGTACTAAAACATTTTTTATTTACGGTGAAATTAATGCAAAAATGTTTTGCGTGTGTACACCTCCCCCTCCCTATCTTAGCTTTACCCTGCAGTTGATTCACCCTCCATCTATGGTCAGACATTTACTGTAAATGTTCTGATAAAGGCCTTTGACCAAAACATAAACCTATAAATGCATGAGAAGTGAGGATTGTGTGTGTGTATAAATCATTTTTCTACATTTGTAGAAAAGTATGGGGACTTGATTTTCCCTGCACCACACATAAGCCAAGCTACTATTCTTTTTTTGACAAACCATTAAATAGGTATTATCTGATAGAAAAGGAAAGACTACAGCTAAACAATTTTCATTTAATGGAAAAATATATATTGCAAGTCAAAGTATGTACTTTACAGTTGATTTACCCTCTGTTGATTTTCGTCCAGAGTTACAAGCAACTGAGTAACTAAGATTCTAAAATAATTATAACTACACAGATTAAATCAATTAACAATTTTTACACGTGGAATCTTACAAAACGATGTCCAAACATTAAGCAAATGCAAAAATTATGCTTTATACACTGCTCAAATAAATGAAGAGAACACTTAATCAACACAGTATAACACCAAGTCAATTAAACTTATGAGATATCGATCTGTCCAATTAGGAAGCGTAAATGATTGTGAATCAATTTCACCTGCTTTGGTGCAAATGAAAGTGACAACAGATGGACAGGAGAGGCAACAGCCAGACAACCCCCAAAACGTAAATGGTTTTGCAGGTGGTGGTCACAGACCACTTCTCTCTCCTTATCCTTCCTGACTGATTTTTCTCTAGTTTAGCATTTTGCTAGTGCCCTTGTCACTACTGGTAGCATGAGGCGGTACCTGCAGCCCATTCAGGTTGCACAGGTAGTCCAGCTCCTCCAGGATGGCACATCCATACGTGCCATCGCAAGAAGGTTTGCTGTGTCTCCCAGCACAGTCTCAAGAGCGTGGAGGAGATACCGGGAGAAGGACCATTACACGAGGAGAGCTGGACAGGGCTGTAGAAGGGCAACAACCCAGCGGCAGGACCGGTATCTGCTCCTTTGTGCGAGGAGGAACAGGAGGAGCACTGCCAAAGCCCTACAGAATGACCTCCACCAAACTGTCAGAAACAGACTCCATGAGGGTGGCATGAGGGCCCTACATCCTGTAGTGGGACCTGTGCTCACAGCCCAGCACCGTGCAGCTCGATTGGCATTTGCCAGAGAACACCAGAATTGTCAGGTTCGCCATTGGCGCCCCGTTCTCTTCACAGATGAGAGCAGGTTCACACTGACCTGCAACATCATCCAGCATGACCGGTTTCATTGACTTGGTGTTATACTGTGTTATACAGTGTTCCCTTAATTATTTTGAGCAGTGTATATAACCTGTAACAAAAGATTGCCTGTTGAAAGAAATGGCAGAACAATCAGTAGAAGTAACATGCTGTTACCCACCCATATAAATAAATATGCATGGCCACAAAGTGAAGAGATTCAACATCCTTGTAATAGTCTGAATAATCAACATTGCAACAGGCTTGCGATTTGATTTTCCACATTTGCTGGAAGCCACACACCACTGGAAACAATACATTTTTGTGCGCGCAGAATAGGTAAGTTCGGTAATGTTAGGTCAATTCTGCAAATTCAATGCAACAAAATATATTTTCTTTTAAGTTTGGCTAATAAATTTAAACTTTCACACATTCACATTTTCACTTCCAAATAAGAGGTTTAGGAGGTAAATTGAACCTGTATCTATGCCCCATTGCACTCCATTGTGAAGCAGAGTGGAGCGAATCCCGGGGTGACGGAAGCTCGAAAAAGAATGAGGTGACAAGATTATTATTATAACCGATCAGCATGGTGGGCATATTTCGTAAAAATAGGTCGAAGTCGACTTATCTCTTAACCGATGGGCGTAGCAATGTACAAACAGTGCACTGGGGGAAATCTCTTTCACTTTAGCCCGCACCCTGTTTAATGCAGGCATGACGGCTGCCCCATCATGAGCTACCAGTTTGTACTCATAATCAAACATTGCCATCTCTGCACTCAGTACATTAAACACGGATTGTGCATCTCGCCCACTTGAAAAGACGAAAAATCCAAGAAATCTCACCTGAATGGTGGCTACCCACATATCACAATGCAACTGAAAGCTGAGAGTAAAAATTTGCCAAGCAAAAAAAAGGAGCGGAATCAACCTGTCATTTTATATTTTGACATCATGTACAGTTGATGCAACAGAAGAAATAGGGTCAGACCAACACTGACAACACAGTCGATGATTCCAAGTGGGAGGCGAGCAAATCATCCTACCTTGCTGTTGTTACGTGAACTTTGGACAGAAAGACTCGGGACCATGACGGTAGGAACAACAATCGTGACTTTACTCCAGGCTTGTCCTTTTACATAGCGTGCGTCATCGGGTGCGCGTCATGAATGAAACATGTAACTCCGTTACGCACCCACTGGTTGCCACATTCTTCCCCCCATAGTCAGAACCAACATGAACTAGTAAATAAGATAACAATAATTTTAACTCTTACGCATTTGGCAGCTAGCTGAGAGTGGAGAAGACTTCCCTCTGCTCACCGCAGCAGGCACAAGGATTATTATGCCCAAGGTACCCACTGCCACTAACTACAGGTCCAGATGATCCCTAGGCCGGCAGGCTCTAGTGGACTGACGAAGTTGGATGTCAAGGGGTTTGTCCGGGACCGGTGGTTGAGCTCTGACTGACTCCTCCCCCATGCCATTGTCCCCCTCGGGACCCTGCTCCTGAATGTCTGCCAAGCCATCCAAGTCCACGAAGAGACCGGCTGGTTGCACTACGGTAGCAGCCTCTGGCCCTGATCCATGTCCTGTTGCCCACGCTGAGGGAATGCCTCCCTGGTCAGCAGGTGATCGATGTGGCGCCGCCACACATTCCCAGCCACCTCCACCCTGTAGGAGAGTGGCCCGGTTTTTTTTATGACACGATCTTGTAGCCACTTTGTTTTCCCTGTAAAATTCCTGACCCACACTGTTGCATTGGGTGGCAATTCTCACAAGGCATGACTACTTCTTGGGTCGCTGGACATCCTCTCCTGTCCGTGGAGAACTCTGGCATGGATATCTGACCTGAGGAGGTCCCAACTGGTCCGCACTTGCCGTCCGAACATCAGCTCTGCAGGCGAGAACCCCGTTGTAGCATGGGGTGCAAAGGAGGCCAAAATTCTGGCTAAACGTGTCCTCAGTTGACCCCCCGGTTATCTTTTTCAGGGCTTTCTTCACTGTCTGGACAGCCCTCTCCACCAACCCATTTATGCATGGGTGGTAAGGGGCTGAAGTGAGATGGCGTATCCCGTTTCTTTTGAGGAAGTCAGCAAACTCTGAGCTGGTGAACACAGCTGCATTATCAGATACGATCGTGTGAGGAAGACCATGTGTGCTGAACACTACACGAAGGCCCTCAAAGGTCATTGCTGACGTCGCTGACCCAACTGGAAATGCCTCTAGCCATTTTGAATGGGCATCTGCTGCCACTAGAAACATCTCTCCCAGGAATGGCCCCGCATAGTCGATGTAGACCCTGGTCCAGGGTTTCCCTGGCCACTCCCAAGGACAAACTGTGGCCTCAGGAGGGGCAGCCCGCAGTTGTTGACATGTGACGCAGGCCTTTGCTTGGTCCTCCAGTGCGTCATCCAACCCCGGCCACCACATGTAGGCCCCTGCGGCCGCTTTCATCCTGAATATTTTGGGGTGGGGTTTGTGAAGTTCGTCGATTAGGATGCGGCGTCCAGGTGGTGGTACCACAACATGGAGCCCCCACAAGAGGATACCATCTTCCACTGACAATTTATCCCTCTTTTTTCAAGAAGGGCTGGAGCTTCTCAGAGGGACAAATCTGAGGCCAGCCAGTTGCCACGAACTGACAAACCTTCAAAAACAGAAGATAACGTTTGGTCCAGAGTTTTAACTGTTGGCTGTTTATGGGTGCTGTCTACAGCTGCTTTAGCAAACACACCACTTCAGGGGGAGCCGCTGGGTCGGCCGGCATATAAGGCAGGGGCAGCCTACTGAGGCCATCTGCATTTCCAATAGAGTGACCAGGCTTGTACACCAGTGTATACTGGTACTGCATCAGAAGTAGGGCCCACCTTTGAAGACATGCTGAGGCCATAGGCTGGACTTTCTTCAGATCTCCAAGCAGCCCCGGGAGGGGCTTCTGGTCTGTCTCAACAGTGAAACTGCGGCCATAAACGTACTGGTGAAACTTTTTCACCACATAGGTCACCACCAGGCCCTCTTTCTCCACTTGTGCATACTTCTTCTCAGCAGGGGCCAGTGCCAGTGTCCGGCAGTCTATGTGAGAGAACTGCCCCGAGCCCAAACGGGGAAGCGTCTGCTGTGACAACTAAGGGCACTCTTGGGTCGTAGTGCACCAGCAGATTGTTCGAGGAGAGCAGATTCCTTGACTTCCTGAAGGCAAACTGCTGAGGTGCCCCCCATGATCACTGGGCTCCAGTCTTCAGGAGGAGATGGAAAGGGGCCAACACTGGCTACGTCGGGAAGGAACCGTCCATAATAGTTTAGCAGGCTAAGATAAACCCAGAGCTCACCTGTGTTCTGTGGCTCTGGCGCATCTGGGATGGCCTGTACTTTTTTTCCCCAGGGGCTGCAGGCCATTGGCTGTCACTTTGTGTCCTAGGTACTCCACCTCGGGTTTTAGGAAAACGTACTTAGACCGTTTTAGGTGAAGCCCTGCCTCTTCCAACCGAGACAAAACCAGCTCCAGGGTTCGCAGGTGATTTTTCTGACTGGTTCCTGTGACCAGGATGCCATTCAGATAGATGGCGATGTGGTCAATACTAACCAGCAGACCCTTCATCGCTTTTTGGAAAATGGCACACACTGACAACACTCCAAACGGCAGCCTGGTGTATTGGAAAAGCCCCCTGTGAGTATTAATGGTGATGAACTTGCGGGCTTCTTTTACTAGCACCAGCTGCTGGTAAGTGTGTGTCCAATTTTGAGAAGCTGACACCCCCAGACAGTTTGGCAAACAGCTCGTCGATCTTGGAAAGTGGATATTGCTCCAATCGAGCAGCCACATTCGCGGTCAGCTTGTAGTCCCCGCAGATCCGGATGGACCCATCCGTCTTCAACACTGGGACTATCGGGGCTGCCCAGTCTGAGTAGGCCACCGATTAGATGACCCCAGAGGCTTGTAAGCGCTTTAGCTCAACCTCCACTTTCTGTTGTCGTGCCAGTGGCACTGGCCGAGCCTTACAAAACCGGGGAGGAATGGAGGGATCCACCTGGATTGTGACAGTCATTCCCTTTAACTCCCCAAGTTCGTCGTGAAAGACTGCTGAATGTTTGCTCAATGTGTTGGACAGGGCACAATCTGAGACTTTGAAAATGTTAACCAGCAGTTCAGTCCAGTCTAATGGCAACACCTTTATCCAGTCTCTTCTAAGCAAATTAGTCCCTTGCCCCAGAACCACCAGTAGGTTCAATACATGGGTCTGACCTTTGTAACCCGCTGTGACCTGCACTGACCCCTTCACTTCAATGCGTTGGCCAGTGCATGACGTCAGGTTTGTGCTAGATGGCTCCATTTTCAGGTCGGGAGATGTCTTCCGTAGGTAGTTGTATGTTTTCTCCCCCATCACTGTGCGTGTCGCCCCGGTGTCCACTTAAAAGCTGACCTTACAGCCGTTCAGATCCACCACAAATATCATTGGACTTGGGGGTTTCTCTTGTACAGCGAGCACATATGCAACTTCATTGTTTTCTTCCTCTTCAGACAATAGGGGTGGTTCAGCAACTTTGTTGGCTCTGGGGCCACTAACTTTTTTGGCTGAGAAAAACTTGCCCACTTCTCTCTGACGGCATTAATGTGCAATGTGGTTTGTTGTTGTGCTGTCTTGCTTACCGCCTGCGAAAACCGTTCTGGGGCTGGATATTTATTAAGCAATACAGATTTCAGGCAAGTTAATTGAATAACGGGTGTCATGACATTTCCCTCCAGTGGGTGGCGGTAGCGGCCTTGCTGAATGGCTATTAACCGGAAGCTCAGCCAAGAACTACAGCAGGGCAAGTGCTAGCATAAACGTTGCAGAAAGTGGACAAAAAAAAAAGAATTAACTCGCTGTAAGTCGCGCTTTCAAGGCACCCAATTTGCGAAAAGGAACATCCATCCAGCGCTTACACATAGCCGACATCCACACGTTTGTTGTAACGTGAACTTTGGACAGAAAGACTCGGGACCATGACGGTAGGAACAACAATCGTGACTTTACTCCAGGCTTGTCCTTTTACATAGCATTCGTCACCAGGTGCGCATCATGAATGAAACATGTAACTCCGTTACGCCCCCACTGGTTACCACACTTACCATCACATCAACAAACTAATGGCCTAACTACGTGCTAACTGCCTCATTCATCCTGCCTTCTGAATGCTAACTCTTGCTGGTCAAGTAACATTGTTGTGTCAATGAATCGTTGAAGCACAGCCCTTTTTACTGTTTGGTTAGCTTGTCTACAATATCCTCCACTTCAGGTCCCTGGCTATGCTTAACTTTGATTATAAAATAGCTGTTATAACTAAAAATATGACGCAAAATAAAGACCCCCTTTCTCTCATGCGCTTATATTTGTATTTGCTTTATTAATTTGATTACACTTAATTCTCATAAGGAGTTTTTATATTTTTTATTTATTTTGAGGAGGCAGTGCCTCCTTTGCTTACAAGGAGGAGCCTCCACTGCCAGAGAGGCTTGTCCTAATGTGATTGGACGAAATCATCTATATTCATAATGCAAGGCACTACTGAGGTGTCTGCTCTCCTTATACGGATCCATAAAATTCAGTTTAGATTCCAAATATTTGCATACAATTTACATATATAAATGGCTCAGGCCATTTCCATCCAATTATCATTGTTGGAAAAACAGACCCAGTATTTATAAATCGTCCAGGTCTGTGCGCATATTTTATCGCGACTCACTGTACTACGAGATGAGTTTTTCTACGACCTCGGAATACAGCCTACGATCAGGGCCCTTGTTGGGTGATTAATGGCGCTGTCTCCGATCTTTATGAAGTCTGTGTCACGGAGGTGGAGAGGCAGTTTGAGGGAAGGAGTGGAAAAACTAGAAAAAAACGATCATTGATAAACATAAAGGAGGGACAGAGAGATGAAGAGACAGATAGAGTGATGCAAAGCCGGGCCTGTGTTTCCATCACGGTGGCTGCACTCAATCTGGTCTCTAGCTGGCGAGATTCGCGGTCTCTCGCCGTAATCCCTAATAAACTTAATTAGGGCCGCGGGGAGTTTGTGATCTCATCAGCCCGGATAGTATTTATCTGAGGAGAGCTGAGAGCATGGCCGACGCCCTTCGTCTTACGCAAGGTGTTTGTCATCTTTGCTTTACAGAACCCCTCTCTGGTCTGGTCCCAGACACGGATTCCCAGTCTGTCATTCCAAAAGACGACAGTAAAAAACAACAGCTGATGCACGTGCCTTGAAGATGGGGGATGGGGGGAGTCCCAAAGTTCCATGTTTGGTTCGAGCCGCATGACAAATTATACACACATGTATGGATTCCTGTGGTCAGCTGCTGCCATTAGGGCGTTAGATAAAGCAGAGCTGAAGTCTGGGATGCGTCAGATGCCTCTACCCTTGTCTGCACACACACACACACACACACACACACGCACACGCACGCACAGATATACGCATGCATGCACATGCACACAAACATACAGATATGCACTTCGATGCACACAAACAAACCCAGGCACATACACACACACAAACCTACCTATACACACACGCACACACACTCACAAACATACATGTAAAAACACACAATTATGTACACGTGAAATCACTCACTCACACACACACACACACAGATATGTGCATGCGTGCACACACAGAAACATAGAGATACGCATTTCGATGCACACAAACAAACACACACAGATACACACACTTCCACATACACACTTAGAGATGCACACGCACACATCCACACGCATGCATGCACGCACACACATGTATATACACCCACACACACATGCATACACCCACACGCACGCACATATGTATATACACCCCCACCCAAACACACACACAGGATGTATAAAACAGAAAACTGGAAAGGCAGTCTGAGGCTCAGGAGTAAAGTCAATCATAAATGGAGGGAAAAAGAATCTGCAGTTACAGTCAGTAGAGGCACTAAATTATCTGGAATAATATTTCAAACTCTGAGGGGATCTTTTATATGTAACAGAAGATATTTTGCACTGTCTGTGGTGTAAATATTGTCTTGAGTGCAGCTCTTCAAAGGCTTCTTTTTATGTTAATCTGGACCAGGCAAATTACCTCAGCATCTCCAGCACTGTCTCAACCCAGAGAACGTCCACATTTTCAGTCCTTTATTTTAAACCGAAAACAATATATTGGCAAATGTCTGTCAACCTCATTAATTCTACTATTAGAAAGCTATGTATGATACTAATTTGCTTCAATACTGTAATTTTGGCATGACCATAGAAACATGGTTATAATATGTGATGTCATAAACTATTATTGTTGTTTATATATAACAATTGGAAGATCATAACACAACACATTCCACAAATAAAAATAAGTCGATGAAATTGTACAGTATATTTTCTCTTTGATGTTCAATACAAACCACATTACAATCATACATACCATATCTTGACTGCAGCAAGATGTTCAAATGAGAAAAACAAAACCTACATTGTCCGGGGAATGAGTGAAACACTGTACCCTAAATTCCTTTTGAGGCTTCAGCAACAACTGTCCGAATAATAAAAAATAAAAAAAACACAATGTATTTTATGTTCCCATTGTGTTCACATTGCTGGATGGTGTTGGCTCAGGTGGTTTTAGGGTGTGAACATGCACTTCTGGAATGAGCCAGAAGGGGGTGTCTGAAAGCAAAGAAGAGGGCTCGCTGTGTACTTCCGCGCGCACATACTGCTCTGTCGTCATGCGGCTGACAGTTGTGCAGCAGGTATAACAATACATTAAACTGACTGTTTGTAAATACATTTTAAAATGTGAAGCACGTCTCATTTTAGAGGGTCAAACATTTTTTGCACTCAAAAGTATTAGTTTTTGTCTGCCAGCGATACCCTCATAGAAGACCTTAAAATGACAAGATATATAAAAACAGCACTATTGAAGATTATTTTGACACTATGGTTTAAGTGCATTGATAGACTAATACATAAAGATGTGAAAAAATGAACAAATGAAAAATAAATAAAAAGACAAACAGAAGTAAAATAAAAATAAAAGCTCAGGTCCAACTGGGCTAAGCTGTTCATTCAAGATTCACATAACTAAACTAAATAATAACGGAAAGAAAATATTGAAATGAATAAATATAATTATAAAGGGGCCGCGGGCCTGCCTAGCTGAAAGACCCTAACAGTGGAGCGTTGTCGTGGCGATGGCAGGGCTCATGATTGGACCTCACACCTGTGTGCGCGGTGGGACCCGTGCCACTTGTCACTCAAATATTCTACCGCCAGGTGCTGAGAGAGCCGTCTGCCCATCAATACAAACAGAAAATTAGATGATTGGTGAAGAAACTCCTCTATGGCTTCGATGCCTTAATATGCAGTAAACAGGAACTAAATACAAAAAAAAAGGGGGAAGCCATTTTGTTTCTAATTTTCTTTTCTTTCTTTGTACAATTTTTTTTTTCTTCTTGTTCTGTTGATTTATTTGCAAAAAGTATCACACAGCGTTAAGGACACACTAAGCAATGGCAACGAAGTGGTGGGAGCTTTAATATGAAACAAGGCATTTTTTTTTTTTTTTTTTTTTTACCATGTTTACAGATTTGATGATGGAGGGAAGAAAAAAAAAATATGACTGCTGAAGTATAGTATAATAGCTACAGTACATTTTTTTTTTTTTTTTTTTTTGAGACACAACACACTCTTGTACCTGGTTTATCTTAATTGTTTTATTTATCTTTATTTTCCATAGATTGTTTTTAATCAAATTGTTTTCAGCTACATATATTTCATACACATATATTCAGTGGCAATGACATTTGCAAGAGTTATACAACCGGAAATACTTCATATAAAGAAGTACTATTTGCTCACTGTGGTATAATGACCATCAACATTCTTTCAAAATAATGCAGAAATTGAAAGAGCAACCCCTCCCACCCACAGACACACACAGCTTCCTAAAATAGAAATACAGTGCTACTGGTCACATGTGCTCTTAATAACTCAAAAAGCACATCTCCAGGCACACAAATTGCAAATGCAAATGAAAATCAGTTTATATAAATGTACCTTTTCTTTGGTGTGATGTCTGAAGGTACTGTATTAGGAATGTCTAATGTTAACAGTACATACTATTGTTGGAGAGGTTTTATTTTAAATGCTTAGCTATTGATACAATTAAATTCTGTTATCTCAATACTACAATGACTATGACTAAGGGCACATAAAACCACATACAACAACAACAACAATAATAATAATGAATAATAATAATACTAATAATAATAATAATGTAAGCTATGTAAAAATGTATTGTAGTCCATCTATGTAGCTCCTTAAAGTCTTGTTAGAATGATTTATCAAGAAACAATTACATGAAATTTCACTGCATAAGTAAGAAATTAAGCAAGTTAATTTCCAGCATGCAAAGGATGTGTGCAAATGAATTAAATGATCCATCATGGATCTGAAGCACCACCTTTTTAAACACAAGCCCAAAAATAAAATGGTTCTTGAACCCCTTTGACTATATAATACCGGTCTCTTCTGTAAGGTAAGCCTTAGGTTTCCAAGAGTCAGAAATACTCAAAGTATTACTGAAACAAATTAACAGAAGCTCAAACACAGCAGAAGCCTTTTTTTCTCACCTAAAAGCTTCTATTTAAAATTATATATTTTTTTTTACCAAGATCATCGTGTCATCTGCTGAACAAATTTACAGAACAAATTAAACATATGGAATCACCATTTTGATCAAGCCTGTTTTGTGTCATGTTACAAAATGTCGCTACAACATCGGGATTGTAAAATAGTTTACAGAGGTAGAATTGCGAGTCTTAACACTTTAAAACAATATATTGTGTGACCAGATTAACTGAATATTTCACCGTAAAAAGCAATGAATGAAAATAAATGAAAGCCGGTGCTAGTTAAGGAGTTAAAGTAAAGTACAGTACAGGTCCAGTGGAAGGATCACAGGCCAAATCACGGGGTCAAATTGTGCAAAACATAAACACTATAGTGTGGAGAACAAACATAGAATGAATGAAGGATTTTCTGACTGAACTCTTATACAGTATTTAGTTTGTGGAACGGTGATTTGTGTATGATTGTAAACGATACACATCAATTGCCAATCTCTATAGGTAGACGCCTAAATACAGGAATATAGAAAGATATAATTACATATACAGTATGGAAAGAAAATACCCCAAATCACATGAAAAGAAAAGTAACTGTGACTTCAAATGCAAAGCATCTGGTCAGATATTAGATAAGCAGAGGAAATGTGCTCATGCCTCCATACACACCCACAAAACTGAATGCTGTTTTACCCAGACATTATATGTCTCACCGTCATAATTCATCTGACTCATGTCATAAGCCTTTCTTTATCCACTAGTCCTGTTTTCCATCCCACTCTGGGATGCCCAGTCATATCCGTAGACTGCTGTTCCTTTACACTCTTCAGTCCACCAGCTGAGCTGTGCAGTCACGGGCGCAGGAGGAGTATACAGGACGCACAGCTGCGCAGGCACATGGCAAAACTCTGTGTTAATCAACTCTAACAGTGTTAGTCAACCCAGCAGAGACCCACTCCACTCTGTTACATTTAAAAGTACTCTGTCAGAATTGATTTCACACACGTTTCACTGTGTACATGCCAGGTTGCCTGATCGACTGGAGGAGCTACTCTTTTTGCAGTGAGATGGGGAAAACCGACTGAAACCCCGCCTCCCGCAGCCACAGCGGTGTGGTTCCGCACCGCACTTTTGGCCGTGCGCTAGAACACCGTCTTACCGGGATGAGCCAGCGGCTAAAGTTTAGCAGTTTGGAAGAGGGGGTCTGATCCACACACAGATCAGATGTCTGGGCTATGAACGCAGTCTCTACAGGAAGGACAAACCTTGCGGAAAATAAATCAAAGTGAAGTCTCAATAATTACCTATTAAAATGGAAATTCAGCCAGTGTCTCATCGCAGGTCAAATGTAGAATTCTTTCCTTTTTTTGTAAATTGTGATTTACTGCCCAAGCTGTGCGGACTGCAAAAAGCATCCATTTAAATTATCTTTCATTTGTCAGCATCTGAAAAGATGAAGGTTCGCCTCATATTTTGCAGAAGTGTGCTTGCGCGTTTCTCCCCAGTTTCTTGGAAAAATAAACAATAATTATCAGTGTGTTCTGTGGGGTGGGGGGGTGGGCTGTATTTCGGTCACACGTATAAATACCGGTCGCAAATTCCGTCTAAATAAAAAGTATCAGCTGCTGTGGCTGCAGTGTACCGCAAGCTCCGGTTAGTGATGGGGTAAAAATGACCCGACGTGAGCATACGTACACCTATTCTTCTGGATTTTGCGCCAATAACGCTGAAGTGGTCTCTGTGTGTCCTTCAAATCATGCAGGCCATGTTTTAGGCAGTTCATCTGAGTGGGTGAACAGATAAAATTGTCCGTGGGCAGCAGAAATGTTCTTGATGCTGCACCATAACCGCAGTCTAACTTGAAAACAAGAATGTTTTTTTAGCTTTGATAACGGGGGAGAGAATAAGCTTGTTTTTGGCACATCTTCAATCAGACTCGCAGGTCATGAAAAAGTCCTTATTCCCAAAATGCACTCCAGCCCTCAACCTCCCATCGAGTCCCATTTATGTAGTATACACAAACTCCCGGCTCTATCTTTGTAATCTTAAGTACTCTGTAACTTGGCCATGAAGCCCACATGGCTAAATCATAGCTGTGTGATGTAGCGGTTATGAAACTAGACCTATTGGACTGCAATAAGGGGGCTTCAGTCTGGATTCTCCAGGGAGCCTTTGCATCCTTATGCTGGCCTGCATTTCTTCAGTAAGTATGACGGTACTCAAAGTGAGAATATCCAAGATTCAATCGGCATTCGTCCTTAACTTTGACTGACAAAAGAATGTTTTGTTTGCTTTGATGTAATTTTATCTAATATGTGTTATGTATTTTGGTGAGTCAGTTTTGCTGATTGCAGAATTCAACAAACCGTGTTTGTGAAAAAAATACTGACACATTTTTATTTTTAGGTCCAAGTTAAGGACGAATGTTGATTGAATCGTCATATTTCCTCACAGCGTCAACATTTAAGAATGTAAACTGTGTAATGTTGACTTTTATAGGGACAGATAGAGCAGATACAGGCCCAGGGAACTCCAGGTTGGTGAAATCTTGACAGGGCCATAGAGGATCAGCCTTTAGCTTCCTCACACTTCACCTGAAGGCCACCCACGGAGACATCGGCACGCGTGGAGCCAGAATGGGCGCTTTGAACAAAATGAGAAATGAAGGGCTTAGAACAAATGAGGAAGTAAGGAGACTAAAGAAGACTTCAGAGGGAAGACGAGCTTGATTCTTTTGATCCCTCCTGCGGAGCGTCTGGAGAAACTATGAAGGGCTCAGATATCTGTGGCGTCTACCCTCCTGTGAGTGTAGAGAGAACAAGGGATGATGGTGTAATAAGCAGCTTTGGCCTGCTAAACGGCAGTGGAGATAGCTGGCGGCAAACGCAAAGGAAACGGGTCAGAGAGCAAGCCCCTGGGGCAGTGTGGAGTGGATATTTGCCTCATTCCCTTGAAATTCACGAACTAAACAGTGGGGTCACCATGAAGCATGATGATGGGACCAGGTAAGGGGGGTGGGAGGGTTGGAGTCCTCAGGAGGGGGGTTCATCTAACAGTCTCCTGCACAGAAAAACACTGAAAGCCACTGGCACTCGAGCCTTTTCAATGCGAGGTGAAGACAGACAAACAAGGCCACACGCTGTAACCGTAGACTTCTCGACTCAAACTACACAGCTGCGATTTCTTATCGCATCCTCGATAAAACCGCTCTTGTCCAAGTGACGATAGGCAACAAAGGCAGAATAGGCCTTCTCTGCCACTAGAATCCATTTGCTGACCGGGATCCGGTTTCCGGAGCGGCACGGGTAACGCATCTTGAAAGGAATCTGGAAATAAGCGCGCACGGAAAACTTATCGAGATGAAATGGTGCTCCGGCGTGAGTTCGGGGAACCATCCAGCCCGGATCGCTTTACATGAAATAATGAGTGGACTTGCAGATTTCTTTGCTGCACCTTAACTATAGTGTTGCCACACTGCAGTTGAAAGGGGTTGGAAGCCAAAAGGCAATGTTAGTTGAACGTTGCAGGAAACCAACAAAAAAAAAAGCAAAACAACAACAACAGCATAACATTTCTTTCAATCATTGCATTTGATCATTTACGGCATAAATATCTTTTCCGATTTCCTGATGCAGCATATGTGGGTAAGTGATTTACGGTAACATCACTTGGACGCGTGACCTATCAAAAGGAGTCTTGGGAAGCGTATTTTCAAAACACATCGTTCCCAAATGCTGGCATTCCCAGAGCAGACTCAATATATTCTGTTGTGTTGCAGCAGGCAAAAAATAATACTTTTTTCTGAGCTGACGCTAATTATCGTATGCTTTTATTTACTCCTCGTTTCATTAAGGTATTTAGCTGTCCTAGTTTATCCGAGAATGAAAAATAAATCTTAATCTCTCATAACCAAGGAGAAATTAATGTATAATTGTGACAAAAATGGAGAGAGACAGGGACTAGGACACAGCAAAGAAGCAATTAAATTTGAATTTTGCACTTTTATTATTTAACACGGGGTACTGTAATGTCAAGAAGATGTCGCGTGTGAGGGATGCGGGAGTTAGGCATGCCGCAGAGCGCGGCCGCCAAGTCGACGCAACTCAAATTTGAATACATTTTCATAACGCTCATCGCATGACGTATCTATCCTCCTCTCCGGCAACAGCCTCCGCCCATCCCCTCGCTTTCGAAATGAAGAGAGAGCCGGATTGGAAAGAGAGGGAGCCCTGAAAAGAAGAAGGGGAAGAAGAAAAAAAGAGGAGCTGAGGTCCGCCGTTAATACAATTTGCTGTTATTTCAAAGACCAAAGCTGAGCCCGTCAGTCGAGTGGCCACTGCTAATGAGATCCCTGGTAATATTGAGAGTGGTGGGCTGGCTGTCATCCGCTAGGTGATGGTTTTAAGACTAAGCAGTGATACTTCATTAATTAACCTTCACATTCTATGTAGATCCGCTCATCAAGATGCAGTTAATTAAAGAAAGGTCATTTCAAGGGCTGCTACCAAGCCCAGCTACAACCGAGGGACAGAGCTACACTGAGGGAGACTGTGGGGAGAGGAATAGGGGGGGGCGCAGTGTTGGGGGTGGGGTGTGAGGGCGCTGCGGAAAGGGGGGGGGGGGTTCTAAATGGCACTAGAGTGCCACTAAAACCAGACGCTGTGCCCCACTCCCCCTCTACCGCCCACAACGGCGCATCACCAATGCATGTGTTTTTATGTTCCGCTTCTTTTTCTTCTTCTATACTTATTTTTCTCCTTCGCGAAAAAGCACTAATGGATAAAGCAACTTTAAAATATTAATCGTTCTCAATTGACAGCGTATATATTTTAGCGTCTCCGTGAACGCCAAAGATTTTCCTTCTCAAAACTCCCTTTTTTCAACATGCTGCCTCTGATGGCAGGAGAAAGTAAGGCTTTTGCTGACCCTAGTCTGTGTGCAGTTGAAGAAAAAAAAAGTGCCATCAGAGTATGAAACCTTTGGAGCCATGTCACACATCAAATAGTGATGTTTGGTATGGGAGTGAAACTCACTCCCGACAGTGATTTATTTATGGATCTATCTTTATCGCCGCGTCCTCGGCGGTAACATTCGTGGCATGGTGATAGCCATATGCACGTGGTGAGAATAAAAGCTCTATTTTCTCTCTCTGTCCCTTTTGTTCATCATGGGGGCATTGAGGTGCACTGGCCAGGGCGCTGACTGCAAACGTGAAAAGACGGATGATTTGATTTCTGGGAAAGCTGTTGCCGTTGTACCCTTAAGCAAGTTAGCAAGTAATGTTACCTCCACATCAACAGTAAAGAAATAAATTCTGCTTTGCAAATGAGCGTTTCTGTAAGAAACCTTTGACGTTGGCGGCTGGAAGGGGAATTAGTAAAGCGCTGGTGTCCTCTTGCGGTTGTTCTGACTTCCTGTTCGGAATGCCATGGAGAGGAGGAAATGGCTGCTAAGGCTGGAAGGTAAGGATGCCACAGAGGGTTGGAATCAGGGCTGCCCCTGACCTTTGGTGGGCCCTAAGAGAAATTTTATTTGGTCCCCTGCCCCTTTTCTTTCCATGGTTATCCATGTTTAATTGAAAATAAAAACAAAAAAAACATATACACACACCTGCCCTCTCTTAGGCCCTATGCAGTGTCAGGGCCCCTGAAAGCTAATCATGGTCTTCAATAAAAACGTTGATAAATAGAATCGGGTGTCTTAGTGTCCATAGAGTTCAATAGGAAAATTAGTCAGGAGTAACAACCCTTAACTCATTCAGTACCGCGGGCGACTTTAATCGACGAACAGACGAACGGTCTAAAGTGCAGAGGGCGACTGAAGTCGACCACAGTTTTGTGTTTTTATCTTTACTCTGCTACATCGGTAAAGAATTCTGGATTTGAGTCGGGAAAAATTAAACGATGACCAATTTACAATTACATTCTTTTACGTCTTTTACCCAGATTTGCTCTTTTAAAAAAAAGTTTTATTTATCCCATGTTTAAAAAACCCCCTAATGTCTAACCATCTAAATCAACATCGGAGCGTGGGAATAACGCGTCCCCGTCAATTTGTACCAACACGTTTTTGCGCCAGTGATCAAGAAGATAAAGAAATTGAACACGATCAAGTGGACATTATAACAAACTAGGCTACTGCGATGCTACTGTCTCAGTAACGTGAGAAAATTCCTTTCCTTGGTAACTCCTATAGCTTTCAGTGGTTCCACGATCATCTGGTAAACGTTTGAGGCACATACAGTAGCCTACCCTCAATGAGATTTATAATATCGCTTTCCCAACTTATATTTAATAATGATCTGATTTCCACTTCTGTCCAGTTATTTCCCTTATCTCCTCCAGTGACCATCGTTTTGTTGGTTCCGTTTTTAATTAGTCCCTCACACCACAGATTTTAGCCTATGTTATTTTTGCCTCAGGATAACCATTTCTGTTTGACAGCTCATTTGTACATATCTATACAAATGACCAGTGATGATGTTTATTGTTCATTTTTACATATCTATAGTTATGCAAGAGCTGATTTCTATGGAAAACTGTTACCAAACAAAGAAGCACTGAAAATAAATTACTTATATTTCCATCAATATTGTTTGACGTTCTAATAGTAAACTGAACCAGAAGGTGTGCTATTTAGTGCCATATATCCTCATTAACAAAAAATTATGTTGGAATAGGTAAAATAATGTGTTTTATTATAAGTTTGCACATTGACAGGATCAATCTAAAATTTTTGAATGTCGGCAGCCATATTGGCTTGGCACTGATGAGGCTTAGTGTTCCAGAACACTCTGGCATTGATTGAGTTAAAGTGATCCATCCATATCTACTGCATATCTGGGAGCAGAGTGATGGTTTGAGGCTTGTTTGATACATCAGGCCCTTGATGATTTACAGCCATTTAGCAAACCATGTGTTCCATACTATTCCTGTGTAATTTACAGCTTAATCTAGTCCCATCCCCCAATTCCCATAGAGATCCTTTCAAATGCAGAAAGGTTATAGTACTGCTTGTAAGAGTATACCTGAAATTAGATATTAAGAGTCTTTTGATGTTGTTGAGTCAAAGACATCAGGATGTCATAGCATGCAAATGATATGCAAGCAAATATTAAATATGGCCCGTTGGGTCTTTTGGCGCCCTAAATGGGGGGGCCTACATGTGCAATTGCTACATGGTTCACTCAATATGGATGTAAAAACCCTCAAATTAAAGCTGACGTCATAGTCACTGTTCCATTTCAAATCCAATGTGCTCGAGTACAGAGCCAAAACAACAAAAAAATGTGTCACTGTCCTAACACTTTTGGAGTGCACTGTACACAGTTTAAAAGGCGCATTGGAGGCCCGCACTCCAATGATTAGTCCAGCAAAAAAATTAAACAAATTGCCCAGGCCTTTCAATCTTTAAAAGATACTGCTAATTTTTTTTTTTACATTAACGTGCTCCTGTTACTACTGATCGAAACAAGAAAAAGGAAAAATATATATTTTCAATTCATATTGCTCTTCTCAAATAGGGCCTATTATCTACAGAAAGGCTTTCTGCAATTTGTGATGGTAAAAAGAATACATTCTTGTGTACTACAGGAAAGATGAAGATGGCATTTTAGAGGTGGAAAAAAAAAATCTTACTTACAAATGTTCTTACAGTATCCTTCTGAAGCAGTGTACTCTGGAGTGCTGTTATTTTAAGATGGCAAGTCAAGGAAGAGGGACCTATTTGGGGTGATAGGGCTAAATCCACAGAAGAGCTGAGCAACGGAGGAGGTGGAACTTAAATGACTCCTAGTGTTATTCTCAGAAAAAATTATCACGGCTTCACCTTATTGTTGAACACACACTTAATTGGAGCTTGAAACAAACTGTATTTCTTCTGGGGAAAATATCAATAAATATCTAAAAGTAAACTACAGGGGAATTGTCTTTCTGAACTGAGCCTCGCAGTATACACCCCGCGTGTGACCTTTTACGGAGGCTGGACACATCCAACCGAACACTTTCCGTGGGATTTATTTTCTAGCTGGAACACCCAATGTGCATTTTACGTGGGCAGAGCAGGACCAGCCTTGTGGTGACTGCGGGTTGGTCTGAAAATAGCACGGTGCGCACCAGCTGGGAGAAAGTGGGAACACAGTATCGCAGTCCAAATATCCAAGGCCTCAAGGTAAGCCAGGCCTTGTTCTTACATTATCAGCAAAAAAAAAGGGGGCCAGTGAAAATGCTCAAACTCTTCAACTGCAATAAACGAGTTATCTCTTTTCTCCACGTCAGACCGAGTCTGCTTTGAGAAGAAATGTTTATGCTGCCCGATGACCTCATAATCTCATTTAAAGACGTTCTTGCGAAAAGGCATGTCAGTAACTGAGGATAGCGCTTGAAATTCATTGACAAAAAATTCACTGGAGTCTTTAGGACAACTTTCCTTTTTGTTCGAGTTCAGCAGTTCTGGCAAATTGCTTGGTAAGCAGACAGAAGTGTTAATGGGATTCATATTAGAAATTACTGCCTTTCAGCTGCCAATTTCCAAGGATCTCATCTCCTGCCATTTACTCGGCTGTTCTACTGCTGAGCTCTGTCATGGTTTTACTTTTTAGCCGATGACAAATAAGCTCACTCAGCGCTGTAAGATGCGAATCACGTACTACATAGTTTTAAATGCACAAATAATTAGCATTTTACCATTTCATATTTATGTATTTATATATTCATAAATCTTAATATTGTGACTTATATATGAACACCAGACGTGCTGTATTTCTTATTATGAACTCAAATTCACTTTGCACACATCAATAGAATACAATGATGTGAATGTAAATGAAATGTAATGGTGTGTTTACCATAGGTCTTTGAGAATTTAGTGACATTTTCCCATTCACTTTGAATGATAAATATGTCACTTAAATGGTTCATGCTCACTGGCCTTGACCTTTGCCTAAAGATGGACTGCCAGAATTTCACATTCAAGAAGTGATGGTGGTGAAAAGGGAAGGAGGAGTTTTTTCATAAAGTTAAAAACTTCAGATTTTTAAAATTGTACTGAATAGTATGTAGTACCTATGCAATGATAAAGCGAATATGCCTTATTAGACCAGGGAAATGGTAAACCTAAGCTAATTATTTAATGGGATTAATTTCAGAGTAGGCTATTTGGAGACTTGTGGGTCTGCTTGTTTCTGTCATTTGCGCGAGTTTATAGACTTGTTTTAATTTGCAGGGGGAAAAGTGTTTGTGCCTGTTGAAAATGTGAATTTTGAGAGGGGTAGAGTTTGAGAATTTCAGAGTGGGAGGCCCACTTCCCGGAATGACAGCTTACATAACCTCACCACCCTGCATGTCACAGCGTTGAAGGGGATTGCAAAGCCCTGGGTAGGAATGTTATTTTTTCCTTACGTGACAGCTCTAAATTATTTTCAATGTTGTGAAATGTGAAAAAAATCCCTTCTATCCTGTGGGAGTTTGCGTTTCTGATCTGCCAAAATATATTACGCAAGAAAATAATGATTAACAACTCAAAAGTGAACCAGGCGGCCAGTCACTCAAGACGCTTGCAGTCTACCGTACGTGTATAGGCTACTTACACGCATCGTGGCCAACTTTCCCCAGTGTAGGTGTCAGCTCAAATTTCTAGATGCTGCGAGAGACCGTTCACATTTGTTTCAGCGTCGTCTAGGACAGAGAATACACGAAACGTGCGGAGTTGTGGTAGTTATACTCTCCCACGGAAACTTGCGGGCGGTTTTAAGATTCGCGTGGAGGAGCAGGTGAAAAAAAAAAGAAGTACGATAGAAAACAAGTGCAGCTTGCCCCCTCGATACGGTAAACACTGACCCCGGTTACAGTGCCATTACGGGACCGAGCGAACTCTCGCGGCTGCCGGCCAGACGGTTGCTAGGTAGAGAGGCATTACCGCCGGCCTCTGCAATAATTTATCCCGCGAGCGCGGCGAGCCGTCATGTAGCCCTGACAGAGAGCTGCAGTACTTTATCAGCCTGCCTGTAAATCAGCCATGTGTGGGTGCAGACGGCAACATTGTTTGATCTCTTTCAGACACTCTAATAATCTGCTCCCTTCTGATTGATACCTTCACACAACAAAGCGCATTACAGCGGCAACCAGAGAGCCATCTGTGTATCCGTGCCGGTCATCAGCAGCGCCGGGGACCCGCAGGGCGAGGGAGGGGTGCGAGGCTTCTGTCCTTCCAGATGTAGTAAGTTTCAAATCACACAACGGATGGAGGGCTAAGAGGTTCCACGAAAGGAGTGGTGTTTAAAGAGGTGGGGTTTTTTTGGGGGGGGGTGGGGGTTCTGTGTCATTTGCTACGGTGCTGGGGATAGCTCTTCGCGACGGCATTCCTCTTACGGAAAGAGATGGCATCGGGATTAACGCATACCAGATGATAGGGGAAAAAAGTAAACGACGCTTCCTCCCTTTTTCTTATTTAAAAAGCAATAAAAGTACCGCATCTCTCCAGGGTATTTTACACATGGCGATCAGATACATTTTTAGTGTGCCTTGAATCCACAATATAGCCTAAATGTAAACAGACAATGCTGCGATAAACATACGTTACATATGTCACCTTTTCCTTGCGGCTCTGCCAGCAAAACACACCCGTGGGATCTGGCGCAGTGTACACTTGATTTGACAAAACTCCAATATGCTTCCTGGATGCGCCGTGCAGCACAATTCAGCCTCCAAGCATGCAAATAGACTACAGAGACGATTTTAAAAGTCCCATTCGTGGTGGGCTGGATTCGCCAACGTGTTTTCTGATAGCCTATCTGCATACATTTTAAGAGATACAACGATACTAAAATATGTAACGTCTAACAACCCCATGAACGGTCCTAATGTCCAAATGTTGTAATTTAAGGAAAATATATTTTACTTATTGATATGCATTAGTCTACAAATACAAGCAACAAACGTCAAAATGTCAGTTCTTATACAGCATTTTTCAACAACAAAAAAAAAAATTTTTTTTTTCTTTCTTTTGCCCGTTATTTCATTGTCCCGGCATGGAAAGTATAGGCCTAAATTTAATCTTAATAAAACTCTGCTGGAGTGCCTGGAACACAATAGAGAGCAATGTCACTTGCATTGCCAAACCATTTGGGCCATTCCGAACGAAGACGTCATCGATTTGAGAATGGAGGGAAGAATGCAGACCACATTACTCTGGTCCAGATGAAAGACAGGACTCCACTTATCTGGCGTAGGATTCAATAGATGTTTGCGCTGAAATGAAATACAGAGCTCTCAGTCCGCCTGCGGAGGAACGTCGTGCTCCGCTTTCAGAGTGCCCTTTTCAAATCTAAATTTTTTTCTCTCCAAGTAAATAAATCAACGTGTTCAGGCTTTCATTTGTCCGGAAAAGATAGTTGCCCGCTCACTCAAGACTTTCTGTATATTGATGAGGAGAGTTGCTTGCAGGCCACGCCAGCTCACTTTTCGCAGACTCGCAGTACAAAATAATAAAATAATCATAGCTGCACTCGGTATTTTATTGATGTATTCATTTTATGTCAGTCTGGCCATGCTTACTCCTTTAAGATTTCAATAAACATAAATAAGAACGATATAAAAGAAAAATGCACGTTTTGACAGGAAGGCAACATCTTATAGGCCTACCCGATTAAGATTTCAGTAATCATCATGTCAAAATGTATGTATAGTCACAACCTATAGGGATGTGCTGATATCAATGTCACAATGAAGTACATTTTGGAGTTCAGAGGCAGACCAAGATGTTTCCCCAACAAGGTAGGAATACTTTTAGATATAAAAAAAGAAAAGAAAAAATGGACATCAGGGAATTAAGGAAATAAGTAAAACAAACAAGGTCATTTTGGGGAAAAAACAACCAGAAAGAACAAAATAATATGATAATCCAGAGCTCAGAATATTTTCTCAGCAGTAAACCAGGCCTGTCCAATTTATACCTTTGAAGCGACTTGGGTAGAACTGTCACATTTTACTGGAGAAAAAAGGAATGAAAACAAATATAATGGACACTAACGATAAAATGCAATTAGGCGTGGGCGCGTTGGGCGTCGCCGTCTCATCCAGGCCGTTTCATAATGGATGCAGTGTTGCATGAGGCGGCTGGGGTGGGGCAGGCGACGTGGCCCTGTGCAGGGGTATAGCGCCGGAGTAAACAGCGGTGGAAATAGGACTCATTAGTGTTCTTTTCATCATCAGCCCCACAGACAAGGTTGATATTCTGCGGCACTCGGGATAGCGCTCCTGGGGGACCGTCACTTAAGAACTGCAGGGCTAACAATGCTCGCCGAAAACGCGCTGCCACCGCCGCTACGCCGAGTGTGAAAAGAAATTGGGAGCATCCAACGGTGACGTCTTGTTGCATACATCAATACCATCTTGGGGGACAAACTGTGGAAAAATCCATTTGCATTTCTGTCTTATTAAAATTATAAATGAGCAATGCACAGTGCGCGTCAGGCCAGACTTATTCCGCAGCCTCAGTGCATCAATAATGTGCGGAGAGCTTAAAAAGGTGTCTCCGCACATGCTCAGTGCAGCCGTTCTCAGCTGGCTCATTTTCACCTGGGTGCTGATCGTCTTCAGCTTTGTCTGTCTGATTCTCTCTGCATATATACAAGCAGTCTCCACTTCCTTTGTGACCAAGGGTATTTTTATGATGCAAAAGGGTCGTCGAGTGGGCGGAACTAAGGGGGACACAAGCAATTTTTTTTCGGAACAGTTTCATAAAAGTCTATTTCCCTCCCATGGTTACTTAAAAACCTTGGCTTTAACTGTAAGTGTAAGCGTACATATCCATTACAATGGTTAATGCTGTCACTTTACGTCCTGATATTTCTGTTTTGAAACCATTAGACTTAATTAACTCGGAAGCCCAATTATCAAATACCTTCAGACAAATATTTATTCTCGTTGGCTGCATGGCTGCCCCATCTGAGCAAAGTGATTCTCTCCACAGAGTGAGCATTATGTAATTAATTCACATTAGACACATATGCAGTCATTTAGGGTGACTGGATTACGGAATTTGGGTTAAATCTCACAGAGTCTTCATGTTTAATACAAATCAAAACCCAAATGTCATCACTTCGTTCAGAAGCGTTCTCAGCGGAGTTCAAATTGGAGACAAAAACAAATATTTATGTTCCCTAATTATGCGCATAATAGGATCTGGCCTCAACCGCACATTATTTACATATCTTGGAAATATAAGAATGGATTTCCGTGGCAAGGCAATGGAAGCCTGTGTTAAAATAATATCCAAAACAATATATGGCACCACCAAAAACAACAGACTGTTGTTATTAGGTGCACATGCCATGTTATTAACTGCAAGATGGTGTAGGCCTCTCACTCCAAGCACAGCCTGTCAGTGTTGAATTAAGAGTACTTCATCCATTTGTATTCTACTGTCCTGAAGTTTTTGGTGCAAAGCATATATAGCCTATTATATATGTATACATGTGCAGTGCATTGGTTAAATGTTTATGTATTTAAAAAAAGGTATCAACATTATCATATTTAAATTGCACAATAGCAAAATTCCACAAATGCATTTGTGAGCATTTGAATACAAAAAGTGAAATGAGGATGATCGATTTTTGTTCTTGTTGGAATTAACCGATAAAGCAGTTTTACGGGCAATCTATCACAGCTCCTTTTTTTTTTTTACAGGTTATCCATTAAAGCTGGCCCTTTACTCAGGAAACTCAAGTACCTGGAGTATATCGGAGTATATCAGTGACAATCCACCTGGGATTCAAACCCATAACCTCCCGAGCTGGCTCCTTAACGACCGCTCCACGCAACTGGCCAAGGCGCCACCGGATATTTAGTGTTGGAATTTTAACTGATTTAAAAATGATCATGGATAAGCTCTGGCATCTCTCTCTCTCTCTCTGTCCCTCACTGGCTCACTCTTTTTCATCTCTGCCCTCTTTTCACATCCAGTCTGGCTTGCCTGGCTCATGTCCTACCTGAGCAGAATGATCTAGCAGAAACATCACACTGCTGGGAGGCACAGTAAATATCACCTTTCGTCTTATCTCCAAGACCTGTTTTTCCGGTAAATAGAGGAACATGTAACTCAATATACTGCCTGGAAATTGCTTGCGGAGGACATTGTAGGTGACATGTTATATTGCTTGCGTGGCCCAGGAATAAACAGTCGGATTAATAAGTAATGCAGATATATAGATAATATTTTACTTGAGACTCTTTTAGTGAGATTAAGGGCCTGATTCTGTCGAAACTGCAAAGAAAAGCGAAAAGGTGCCTCCCTGAGCCCAAAGGACTTGGCTTCTCACCGATAGGATTCCTGTGGATCGTTCCCTGTGTGTTTGAGCTGTGAGGTTGTGATGCCTTGTCACAGATGTCTAACCTTAGATTGCACGAACAGTGCACTCCAAGTCCACTTACTGCATTGGACGTTTCCCTTGATGCAGCGGCACCAAGGACATATGAAAAGCACAAAAATGAGAAACCCAAATTAAATTTTAATGACAGAGCTAGGGGAGAAAGATAAGGACAATCATGTTGTGCTAAAGGCTCGCTGTTAAAGGAAAGTGCATAAAACACAGTGAAAATGTAGATCTGCTGACCTGGCTTATTCATCAGGTGACACAATTACGGGTGTGGTCATTCATAATCTGCATATGCCCCAATCATTGTAGAGAACCCCACCCACTACTACTCGCATGATAAAAATCTAAATTAGGTGACCCAGCCATTGATTTCTGTATATTACCTTTATTTACAGTTTAGTGAAACGGCTCATATTCTCTCATGAACTGTACATTTGTGCTGGCCCGGTATTTTTAATTCTAGGTTACATTTTCAAATCTGTGACTCATACTGCAATAATCATTAATAATAATAGTAATAATAATAATAATAAGAAGAAGAAATAGTACTTGTATAACAGAATTGATAAATACAGAACAATATATTCCAGAGCAGTCGTTAAGTGTGAATTTAGAATCAGGAATATTATTATCCACAATAAACCGTGAGTACGTCTGTGAAACAATAACATTTTCTCAGAAAGTGACACATTTTATTTGACCAAGGGAGAATATTAGAGCGCACGGTGTGTATATCGATGTTACTGCTGTTGTAAGCTATTGTTAATCTATTTTAATTGTAGGCTGAAGGTTATTTCCACACATATTCAAAATTGCTGATCTAAAATGCGCACACAATATTTTTCTCTCTATCCTGGCTACTGTGCTGCAATTGCAGGGAGAGAAATGGTGAAAATAATTCCCTGTAATATGAAAAAAGCAATTTTTTTCCTCAGCAATACCATATACCCGAGGCGCTTGGTTATTTGTTGCCATGGTGGTGCTACCCTAGAACTCGCACACTTTAATAATATGTTATTGTATTATTTGAGCCTCAAGATAAAATTTTATTTTATTTTGGGGGATTAACTTACTGTCTTGCAAGTGTCCCGTGGTATTTGTTGTGTTTCACTTCATCTGTGAATTATTTAGACAAAGCAAAAACAATAAAGCGGTAGAGCAGGAGAACAGAGCAGGCCGGGTTTTGTGGGTTGCCAGTGCTTTCATTCGGCGCTCTTCAATCGATAGCCTAATTCCGTTTGGTGCCGTGGAACTACAACTGCAAAAATGAAAGACGCCATAACCCTCCTTTAAAAAAAAAAGTTCACAAATAAAAAAATGATCTTCAGATGGACAGGAAATGGCACTGAAGAAAAAAACTTTGGTTGCATGTACAAGGAAGACTTAAGAATGCACTGCGATAAAATATACTTTCTTATCTTCTCCATTTTAAAACGGACAGGGATGCAACCATGCCTTTATATTTATTTTTGTTGGATATGTGCATCTTAGTACATGATATGCACATCAGCTCTTTGCATTGATATTTGACAGATGGATTGGGTGCCATGTCTGCATATGGTTAAGCTATACCAAACATGGCTACTGGCTATGAGGACCAGTAGTACTGGTATAAATAGAATAGCAGTATGAGCTTCCCACCCTAGCAGCTATTTACATATAAAGAACAGTCAATATTTATAATAGATATCTATATATACATGTCTTCTTTGATCCTCAGTTGATGATAAATTCAGCTGCTGGTAGCAGGTTTTTGATGAGTTTACTGCTAGCCCTATGCTCTATATGCTCTCAAATTTACACTGAATCTAGGATAAATAAGAAAATCCTACGCATAACCATATTGCAAACATAATTTGGAGAAAAAGGTACAGGGGAACAGTTATATACTGTGTAAACTTAGATCACACTGTACTGCACATTACTGTACTGTTCTGTGCTGTACAATTTTGCACCATACTATACTTACTGAAAAATGCAGTGTAGTAATATAATGTAATCACATTATGCTACATTGTATTTTTCAATAGTATAGTAAGGTGCAGCATAATGCCATTCTGGCCTGTTTTACATGCATTTCCCATGTAGTTTTTGAGGGTTTCACTGTACTTTTTGTAGCTAAGCATGCAAATGCTACACACACCTGTGCAAAAAGGAAGAGTGCCCTAATTCCTGTTCAAAAGGTCACACAGATGAGTTATGGCAGTGCCTTCACCTGAAAGCTATTCCCTTGTTAGACTTGACAAAGAGAGCCTGCCATTTCACCTTTTAAAAAATAGTGTTAGGTTGTAAATGATCATTTGTGAAAGTGTTAGCTACTGGCACTTACTATATCACAACTCATAACTTCACCATTAATGCTGCGGAAGATTTATGCACTGAAATAATCTCCCTCAAGCCATTTAAATCCACTGTTTTTATTACCATCTTATTTGTAGCTTTTCCGTTGTTATCAAGTGGATGGATTGACTGAAAAGTTGCATTTGTCTCAATTATTTGCAATGTTTTGGGCCCAATTTAAGTATAATAAGTGTATATAGAGAGGACAGCACCCCAGAGCCGGGGCCTTTGCACAGGCAATGCCGTGTAAAAGTGATGCGACCGCACTTTAACTAATACGAGCCATGTTATCTCATTAGAACGAAACCTAGCCCTAACATTAACCACAAAAACACCCGTCACCCCAGCCCTTCATGGAATTATACACTATATACAGATAGCAGGTACAGTTTGTGCTTTTAGTTTCAGAGTAATTATTATTACTATAGTGTTATTATTAACTATTAATGTAGTGTCTTACAAAGACTGCAAACACATTATTGGGGGGGGGGGGGAGGGGGGGCTGTTATTAAATACCAGCCTGGACTCATAATACATTACATAATGAGTTTCATTACTATATTTCATAATTCAATCTTAACCATAATCTTATCATTCTTAGTAGTCAAAAATATAACTATATCACAGTGAGGATATCTGCAGGATTTTCTGTGCAATTATTGTCTATTTACTGGCCACTTAACAGAAAGTGAGATCTTTGGTTGAGTCGGTCTGACTGTGTTGGGCTTGGCTGAGGTTTGCGCCAGAGCAGGAGCCCTGGAAAGTGGGTGAAGGGTGCGAGTAAGCACTGGAGAACTCCCCGTTCCACCAGCGCACCTGCAGGTCCCGCGCAGGTCCCGCGCAGGTGCCTTTACCGCCGTGCAGCGCGCCACCGAGCCGCAGGACGGTGCTGACAGTTCTGGGTGGAGTAGTCTATTAATAGTTTACCTTTCCGCTGTGCCGCTTTATCATTTTATTTTGTTGGCGCGACGGTTACGTGGAAAGAGGAAGAAAAGGTGCATTTAGATCTGCTCAGTCGTATTTTAATCGACATCCAGGTCAAGGGCTATCAATACAAAGTGAGCGGTGACCCCCGCTGTTAGTTGCAGGGTGACCTAGGAGCGCCACCCTCTCCTGCCGAGCTCTGCCCCTGACCGCTCGTGGTCCGACCGGCCAGTCTTGTTGCTCGTGTGATGAGGAACGATGTGGATGTGGAGATGGGGGGGTAAGAGAGAATCGATACAGAAGTTTAAGAAATAACCCGGAGTTCCCCTTTAAGTGATTTAAAACCTAATGACTTAACCATTCAAATGGTTGCAGATGCGTGATATCCAGATTAACAGCAATTACTCGGAGGATAAGAGAGAAAGCATCAAATTATAATTTTTGGGTGAAGTTCCCTTTTAAACACTATGCAGTGTTGGATTCAGTGTTGTTAGAGGAAATGATCATAAATGGGGCTCAAAGTGCAGAGGGCATATCGGGTCAACAGGTCAGATTGTGGCACAGGTTGGGCAAGACCTACTGCACCTGTCCAGATGTCCCCCTTTGCACTGTTTGTAATAACAGTAGGAGTTGAAACCCTCTCCTTTTAGTCATTCAAATGGTCGCAGATACAGAAATAAAACGGTGTTGATGCATGATATCCAGGTAACAGTAATTACTCAGAGGGTAAGAGAGAACACACCAGTTCCCAAAAATGCTAATTCCTAAAGTGCAAAGGGTATCTCACCAACAGGTCAGATTGTGGTTCAGGTTAGGTAAGACCTACCCGTCCCCTTTTGCACTGTTTGAAGCAAAGACATGCCTCCCATACCCCCCACCCCTGCCCCTGATGGGTGATGTCTGCAAACAGAGGGCTGATACCAGGTGCCAGAAAAAACTGATATCTCTCAAGCTCTTGCCTCCAGGCTCCAGATGCCATCTTGTCCTCATATGCATCAGCCTATGCATCTGGACATCTCCAACCTTGGTGATTCACCATCCTGACCTTTGACCTTTCAATTGTGACGCATAAAAGTCTGAGCGGGTGCGCCAAAGCAAAACGCTTAAAGAAACAAAACCACACCCCGACCCATAACCTCGAACACGATGGAAAGTTAGACCTTTTGCTGGGAATGATATACGATTTGCGCAAGCTCGGCGAAAAAGAACCACAAACCAGTGAATCGACGCCACCCGTGATACTGAACTTTCGTTCTTTCTGACAAACACAATTTTTTAACGCGTTTTTTTCTTTTTTATTTAAGAAAAATCATGCGTTGGTTCGTACCTGGCCCCTCAGGCCTGGCGTGGCTCGACGCGGTGGTGGTCGCTGTCATCAGTCAGCGTTGACAGGGAGAGTGAAGGCACCATGCCGCTCTCACCCCGGCTGACGTGTCAGGCTTATCACAAGCTCAGACCATCCTGAGGTGACACCCTCCGCTGAATCAGTGACATTTCGCGGAAGGTGCGGATCTATCCGTCTTTGTCAGGCATCTCGGCCAGTTTTAGCATGCCGCGAGTTAGCATATTGATCACCGCAAATCGCTTGAGCGAGAACTGTGGGCTCCGCTTCCCTGCCCCTCCCACACACTTTCCACCATTCTCTTTTCTTCCCACCCCCTCTCTTTTCTTTTTTATTCATCCTGATGTGGGCATGGTGGGTCCCTTGGACTCCCCCAGTCACTTTCCGGCGGAATGGTTTTTAATTTCGCCACCTTGCGTCCCGAGTATTCGCTAGGCCTTGCTTCGCGTTCTGCAGCGAGCGCTGCTTAAAAAATGGCCACCTTGAAGAGACCTTCAGATAGAGGTTTACATGCAGATTTGCCCAAAAAGCCCCTGTGTGTGGGGGGGCATCCGGGTCCCCTTTCTTAAGCTTTAAGGCTTTCCCCAGAAGTCAAATGTGGATTTAGCATAAACGGAAATATACACTGGCTGCTACCAGCCTGCAGCCTAAGACTACTAAAGGCTGCTAAATTACAGAACAGCACGTGAAATTAAAAATGCTTTCTGGTAGACACCACAGGTGTTTCACATTCAAACCCACATTTTATTTTACAACACACACAAATATACACACGGCCACACCCGCACACATGTATGTATACTGTATATTTGTCTTGTAACACCTGCGCTTTGTTACAGACTTTCACCAGACAACTTTAATCGTTTAATCGCCTCAGTCAAATATGTAGGGGCTGATGAAAGGAGAAGTGGCTTTCTGTTCAGGAAAACCCCCTTGACAACAAGGTAAACAAAGCTGGTAAACTAATGCTCTTGGGACATGCCATTAATTAGTTGGTTGCTTTGGAAATGATTTGAAACAGCCCGCTAAATTCCGCACCCTTTGTTTCTGAGCCAGAGCAGGCTAATTATTCTGCTAATTACCTGAAATGTGTCTCAGGTGTTTCTTTGCACATCTTGTGAAAAGGTTGGGGGTAGATGTTACGTAGAGTCAAAGCTGCGAACGCCGAATTTCCGGATGTTTCTTCCTCCCCCGCACGCGCCCACGGGAGTCGGTCATCTTTCGGTGATGCCGGCACGTATTTTTACCGTGACAGAAACGCAGCCAGAGACGCCTGCTTCGGTTGTCTCCTCACAAACTCAGGAGCTGAGTGACCTCTGCCAATGACGGCATTAAAATACAACCCGATTTTAAAATGACAACTTCCCGCACGTGGAGGTGAACACTGTCTTTCTGCTCACCCAGAGACTGACACTGTTGAGATTCTTACATCATACGCCTTCAGAGCTCTTTTATATTTGGAGTTCTGTATTGCTGTCAACGTGTTAAGAAATAATGGTTTGATAACCTGGACGAGTTATACATTTTGCATACTTTTTTGTGAGATGTTTATTGTGTTGCATATGACAATTAACTTGCGTGTGACAGCATCTTTGCTTATTACTGTCAATGTTTTTTTGTACCTACAGCTAATCTTATGGTTCTCCATTTAAACAAAGTTGGTTAATTGTGCCCTTCTCATCAATATGAAATAAACCATTTAGGGCCTGATTTAATAAGACATTTAACATGTGCTAAAAAGTTTTGCACATGCTAAAGGTACATCAGGCCCTTAGAGTACACTCTTTCAAAAACTATACAAGAAATTATTATTTATTAAATAAAGTGTATCATTTAAAATGTACTGATTATTTGGCCCAGAAATAAATTTTAAAAGGGAACATTTAAAGAATAAGAAAATGGAGAGATAGTGGTTCACACATCCGTGAGTCTTCCTCCCTCACTGTGGATGCATTGAAAGGGGAGAGTAACATTGTAGACTATAGTGTGACTGCAGTCCATGGGACTGAGGTTAACACATCCTCTGAACACAATGTGTCCTGTGGCTGCAGGTGCGAGACTGAGGCTCTCGCTGTGACACACACACACACACACCACGCACACACACACATAAACACACACAGACACAGACACACACACATATACACACACACACACTACACACTCGCATATGCGCGGGAGAGAGCGTCTGCTCCGGATCGTCGTGTGTGAGCCCCCCCTCCACCCCACCCCGTGTGAAATCATGAATGAGCGGTCTGCGAATGGATGGGGAGCGGAGAGCCGGGGCCGGAGCCCAGGCAGACTGACACCCTCTCGGTGTAATCTCCCTCATTGTGCTGCGGGGAGTGAGATTACCCCGACCAACAGCTCCCCCCTCATCTGTTCACATCTCCGCCGGGGAAACATGCGTCTGAAAATGAGCCTGCCCACCCCCCTCCCACTCTCCCTCTCTGACAGACTCCAGATCACACAGAGCTTTATCCTTTCGCTCTCAAAGAAAAGGCTTTCTTGGCCCTTCTTCGGCATAGCCTTGGGTTTATGACACGTGAGCTGGTCCAGTTCACCACTAATTTCGATGCCGGTCTAAGTATGCTGGAATTAAAAGGCTACTGGAGACAAATGGCACTGCAGGGGATTGGGTGCTAATGCGCAGTGATGCAGAAATCTCAAGCAGTCCTTGGATCTTGAGAAGAACCAGTACGCCAGTTTGCACTAAGAAACTCATATTTTACCTACTTTAGTTGTTTGGGATTGTCACGGTTTCGCAGGTTGCCGTTCCTTCTCGGCGGAGGTTGTTTTCGCAGCTTCGGTTCGACATCCTCAACAGGTTTTCTCCACTACCTGGCACTCATGGCCCTCACTTGTTCAGGTGTTCCGCTGGCTATTTAAGCCCTGCGTCTTCCGGTCTCGACGCTTCCGTGTTATCATTGTTCTGTGCACGAGGCCGGTAAGGTACAGGACTGGAGACTGCTTTGCTTGTGTTTTTCAAGCAATGCAGTATTCTCCGTTTAGAGTTAGGGTTAGATCTTCAGATTTTTTCCTTCTCCTTTATTCACTCTTTTCTTAGTTCTTCCTTCTTTACCTTACTTTGTTTTCTCCTCTTTTCATTGCCTCTCTGTATTAGCTCGCTGTTTATATTGAACTAGAGGATTTCTGTCCTTGTTTCCGTTCTACTACTCGAGCTTACGAGTTTTCCGCCCAATATTCTGGGTTGCTATTATTTATCCTCCGTTTCATTTACCTCCGTTTAGTGCTCTCCCATATTGAGAGCGAGACGTAATTCTCTCCCTTCCTTTGCTCAGCTTGAGCCTCGAGCTTTCACCCACCTTCTCTGGGTTGATTTTTTTTTGGCTCTATGCTGGGAGTTTTATTCCCTATTCTTTATTTTTTCTTGCTCCTTTCGCGGACTCATTTCTGCTCTTGTGGTTATTCCACTACGTAGATAACTTTTAGATTCCCCCTCTGTCGCATCTGGTCCTCCGAACCCGACTCCCCGTACAGAACACGGAAGCCAGTATGGAGGGACTAGGGACACCGCAGGGAATTGAGCAAGCGCTGGCCACCCAGAGCTCTGCCTTAGCCTCTCATGAGGGAGGCATTCATGCCCTCCAGGCAAGTCAGCAGGCCATGCACACTCAGCAGGGTCAGCTGATGAATCAGCTGCGCTACCAGGGAGACTGCCTGCGGTATTTGGCGGACAGTCTCTGCGCACTGACTATCGCAGCCGCCCTGCCAGTCACACAAGCACATGAGAACCCCGCCCCTTTGACCACTCCACTCACTACTAGAGAGCCCAAACTCCAACTTCCACTCTGATATAGTGGGGAGTCAGGGTACTGACACTGTGGCAGGGTTCTCCATCACCTTTCGAGCACTGGCAGAGGAGACAGGGTGGTCCGATGGTATGCTTAGTTTTCTGTTTCTTAATGCTTTGTCAAATCCCATTAACCATTTGGCGCAGATGGCAAATTTAGTCAATTCTCATCTATTTAGGGGGTGCTCTGTATATAACTCCAGGTGTGAGCATCACATAAACTTACATGGCTTACGACAGGTGTACCATTTACAATACAAACTTAGATTTGTTTATTTTCATAATTTGTCAAAATAAAGTGGCACAAATGCAAAGAAACTTTGGAAAAATGCAAAAAAAAAAGTTTTTCTTTAGTTTGCAACAAAATACTGAGAGCTACATAAGTGAAACGGGTAAATATATACATTTTCTGGATCATAAACTTGTCAACAAGTGGGCAAAATCTGAGGATGATATGCAGAACTACTAAAGGTCTATGATGCAAAATATAGGCAGTGTACCCTGTTGTCCATTAGTGTCTCCAAATCTATCCAAATGGATAAAGTATGCACTGCTCTAAATAAATAAATAAATAATATATTTCACTACAAATCAACAGTTTTGGCTCATAAAACTCACTTTTGCATCATTTCCAAGTGTTAATTACTATATTTTCATCAGTATAGGGGGGTAGCTATCTATGGGTCCAAAACCCCTATGCAAAACATGTCATAAAACGAATAAAATTAGTTTTGTCCATTATAAAGAATATACATTTACTTCTTCTGATGGATTAACCTAAAAATATTGATATCACAGTGTTATACACCTAAATATGTAGCCTAATCATTCACTCTTGTACCTCAATAAAACATAACTTTTCTCTGTACTCTACAGTATGTATACTTTTGCCCTGGAATTGCATTTCTCTGTAGTTTTTTTATGTTCCTATTCATAATTTCTCCAAGGAAAATCTTTACCTTAATCTACCACATATCAGCGCACAGAAAACTTGAATGAGCATTTGCCATGCCATAAGTGACAAGTATATACGCCATAGCCTATATTATGCACGATAACATAAAAATAAAATAGTATTCCACCATCTGCGAAATGCTGCCAAATGTTCTATCTTCAATTAAAATCGGTAGCCTACATCAAAAATAAAATTAACGATTGCACTACAAAATAACAATGGGCCTATCAATCATATTGGAAAGACAGTGCTCGAGTGGAAAAACAAACGTAATGTTACATATGTAGCCAACGAGACCAACCACATTTTAGATGCAAAGATTTTAACATTTCACAAAAAGGAATACTCTTCTTCCTAATGCGTTTTCTATAGAGCTTGTGTAATATGAGACTGTGAAAACGAAAACTGCCGTCATGCTGGGCTGTAGTAAATTGTTCAAAGCACCCAAGAAGACATTGCATATACCGTTGCTAAGGTTATAATGTACTATATTGGATAAAAGAGCCAGCAATTAAACCAGAATGAACTGTAATGAATGAGACGGGCTTGCAGTGCATGGGAGGTATTATGAGTCGACGTTTCAGATAGTGTAATAGCGGTGTAAAAGTGTTTTATATTTCTCAAACGGATTGTACCAGACAATAAATGACCACTGAATTTTGAAAGGAACATCTCTATCTATAAAACCAATGGTATGATTGTATATTTATTTCATATTTAGTAGCAGATATTCATTGTAGAATACGTCGTACAATAAGACTATAATTTCACGTTTATTTAGCATTTGAGTGAGCAGGGCTTTTCATAGCGTTTTTGGCATACGATGAGGCTATTGTTGGGTTTATCTTGTTGCTATGACAGAATTCTAATTTTATATGATGAATAAATATATTTATGAACTCACACAAAAACGCTATTGTCCACTATGTCACGCATTAGTAGGTATAGACTGGGTGGGGAGGTGCTTGCTACAGGAAATGGCCTTGCTACAGAGAAATAGTGACACTTAGACACTCTCTATTCAGCAGAATTGTCACGAATCATCTACCAATAAAGTTAAAACACAGAGTTTGTGATTTCCACTAATAGTTTGGCTGCAGGAGCAACGAATGTCTCAGTTGAGCAAAAAGGTGGCGCCTATGCATATGCACAAAGGGGTTAAGGACGCACTGTCAGTGCTCAAGCCACCTGCCACGTTCGGTGCCCTGGTTACCACAGCCATTCGCATCAACAACCGCATCAGGGAGCGAGAGTGAGAAAGAGAGACAGGGGAGCGAAAAGACCGTACGGCTCGCCACCCTTCGGTAGCGCCGCCAGCCCGCCCTTCCACCTACTCCTCCCTTAACCGGGAGGAGCCTATGCAGGTGGATGCTGCCTCTCTGCACGAGCCTAGGGAGTCTAAGCCGCGGGACAGCTGGTGTTGTTATTGCAGGCATAGGGGTCACTTAATAAACCAGTGCCCGAAGTTGGGGGGGAAACGGGGGGAACCGGGGTCCCTAGCGAGACATAATGGCATTCTCCCTCAGACCCAATTACCTGTTCAGCTGCTCTGGAATAAGCGCTCGGTCAATGTGAGCGGTGCTGAGTGGAAGCGGAGTGGGGAGCGGAGCTGCGTGATTTCGCCTGGAGCGAGGATCGGCTTTTTAGAAAGTCGGATCATCGGCGTTCTCTCTCGCTCCAAGATCGCTCCGATACCGCTCCATCCCACGAGCAAACATATGTTAAACATCAGCAGTCACCATAATTGTTATACACTCTGTTGTTATACACACTTAGTTGCAGTCAGACATGGAATTTGCCAAATATTATCGGAACGAAAAGGACAAAAATACAAATGTTTTGTAAAAAATAAATGACACAGAGGATGAACGTGGGTGTGGATAGGTGATTACTATGACCAGGGATTCGTTGTGGAGTCTAAAAAGATGTGTCTAGAAAACATGATGGAGTTTTCCGTGCATACACAGGAAAATAATCTGGGTAGCTACGTGGGTCATAATGTCCCAGGAAAAATGCCAGAATCTAGATGTATGGAGGGGTGTAAATCTTGAAAGAAGTTTTGAAATAGACGGAATAGGTTAACCCCAATTTAGCTCAGGTTTTACCCAGATCCTAGTCGGCTAGAAAACTTTCACCTTTCAACCAAATTAATCCGGCTTTTCAGCTGAACGCTATAGGCGTTTCACCAACTTTTCAGCACAAAAATGTTTGATGGGGTTTGTGTCTCTCCTCTCCCAGATGAGTAGCCTAGGCTAGCTATTCAAGCTTTTAAATCATCACACTAATTAATGCATAGGCTACTGCGTAGGCCTTGAAATTTTATGGAAATTGCCCATAGTTAATTGAATTTAACAATAGACCAAAAAACACCAACAACATAGCCTAGCTACGTTGAAAAATAGCCTATATTGAGAAAGCAGTTAACCTATAGCCTACGCCAGGGGTTCCCAAACTTTTCCATGCCAAGGACCCCCAAATAGTCGTAGCCTCTGGCTGGCCCCCCCCCCCCTATTGCGAATTTTTTTTTTTTTTTTTTTTTATTATTACTGGCAAAAAAAAAAAAAAATCTAAACATACAGCTTCTTATACACAACAACAATACTTTGACCCCTATTTGATTCCATAATCGCGGCCGCAGCTCAACGTACGTAACGTTTGACTGACAGGACAGGTTTTTTTTTTTTTTTTTTTTGGCTGCGATTGAGGCATGGCAAATTCCTAATTTTTTTATATATAAATTTTTTATTTTATTTATATTTATTTAAAACCGGCCAGTAATATTTTTTTTATTTTTTTTTTTTTTTTTTTTTTTTTTTTTTTTTTTCCTTTTTTCCATTTTCCTCTCCCCTCCCCCCCGGCCCCCCCTGGCCCCCCCCCGGCCCCCCGCCCCCCCCCCTGGCCTACGCAATTTGTTTTAATTCATAGAACTATAGGCTTACCATTTTAGTTTGTTTTTTCTTTTAAATACAAAGATGCATTCTTTTTTTGTTTATTAGGTTAATATAATTTCTTTAATTATGCATTCTTAATGTTTTCTGCATGGTGCAAAGTAGCATAAACAATAGGCTGAGGCTAATGTTGGTGTTTATTTTTTTTTATCTCACACATATTCTTAACTTAAGGGTACAGCATTTAAAAAAGAAAAATTGTTAAAGTTTTACAATGGAGTGGAAATGGAGCGCATGTTTAGTTTTTGTTTTTTGTTATGGAGCGAACATGGAGCGAGTTTTCTCACTAGTGAGCAGGGAGTGAGCGGGGAGTGGGAAATAGAAAACCCGGAGCGGAGTTGGTGATTACAGAGAGCTTTGAACGGGGAGCAGAAATTTCTGCCGCTCCACTCCGCTCACATACTCTGGTCAATGTCGACGCTTTTATTTATTCCGGAGCAGCTTCATAGATGCTAAATGGGCTAGGGAATTAAAAATTCCCATACACCCCCTCACTCGGTCCTGTCTGGTTACTGGTCTCGACGGCCAAAAACGTTTTGCTAATTTTTATTGGCGGTTTATCCGTAATTTTAGCGTGGTAGCCGCTCCCATCCCATCCCTTCACCAAAAAAGCATCACCTTCACGGTTCCAGTGGAACTCTAAGGCTGAGGCGGCGTTCACGGAGCTTAAGAAAAGATTTAGCTCCGAACCTATCCTCATAACTCCCAATGCCTCCCTCCCCTTTGTAGTAGAGGTGGATGCTTCAGAGTTGGGTGTAGGAGCCATCTTGTCATTCTCCGCTGGACTGCAAGATGCACCCTTGCGCTTATTTCTCTCGTGCCTTGACACCTGTGGGGTCACTCCTCTCAGCTGGCGGCATTTCCGCTCTTGTGGTTATTCCACTACGTGGATAACTTTTAGATTCCCCCTCTGTCGCATCTGGTCCTCCAAACCCGACTCCCCTTACAGGGATAAGAAAAAATAAGATATTACTTGATGGAGCACGTTCAAGTAAATATTTCTGCTGCAGGTAAAGTGAAAAATATCAACAAATGGAGCGAACCTATGTTGTGCATATATTCGCTCGTCTTCCTATGCCCCAACGAATGGCTGTTTACAGTGATAGCAAATTGAAACTTAACACTGTTGCAGTTTATGAAGGCATAATAAAAAAGTGAACTGGCTGAGGTAGTCTTGTAAAGCACGCCACGCATATTATAAAATGTAATGAAATACAGGAATGACTTTACACTGGTCTAAAGACTGACAAGGGTTAAAAAAGTACCTGATATAAAATGAATCACGTTAAATGCAACTTTCATGGTCTCTACGCGGATCGTTCTTTGTTTATGTTCTGTCGGAGGAAGAGGATGGTCATCTTCACCTTGTCCGAGGGCTTCCCGCCTGGGAGAACGAGGATGCTGGCAGTGTGCCCGTCTGCTGGGGTGTGCACGTGTGTAGGTGTGTCCGGCCAGTCAGAACGGCATCGATAACCACGTTCCCTCAGGTTATCACCGGGCAGGTGGGCATGAGGGAATATTTCAGGAGGTCTCAGTTAACAAAGCCCCACCCCCCTCTCCATTCGCCGACTCCCCATGCGGCCTGCCCTTGGAGATCGCTTACATCACGGCACCAATCAAAAAGTGGTGCAGATATAATTTGTCATCAGGGATTTCCTGCCGGAGAATTATAGAGAAGATACAGGCCAATCGATACTATGGATTTTCACTGCAGTGGCTGATTGTCCAATTGCCGTGAAACATGTAGGGAGATAAAAGGGCAGGGCTGCCATTTTGTAACAGACTGCAGACTCAGCACAGGTCCTGTCAGCCTCTTATAGGCTGCTGTGATAGAAAATGATCATGCTGCAGTGTCCAAGTCCTATTTAACACACTCCCCTCACATGCCGTGTGACTTATAGAGGATCTGCGCTCTCTTTCTGTTTCTCTCTCTCTGCCTCCCCCTCTCTCTCTCTGTCTCTCTCTCTCTATCTCTGGGGCTGGTGTAGTGGTCGGGTAGTGTGCCCTTAGAGTGCGCGGCGGAAAGAGGGAGAGCAGAAGGACAGATGCAGCTGCTTCCCCGGGCCCCTCAGCCACCTTAACGTAAACACCCCATAACACGGCTGAGAAGCCCGGCCGTAAATACATCAGATGCTGCGGTAGCTCCGCCCCCGCACGGCCCATTGTCCCCGCGCCGCTTCCTGTGAGATCTTTCACCCCGTGGCCATTAGACGCTCAGCTCCTACATGGTTATTTCCTGCTTTGGGTACAGGGGGCTACAGATGGAATGCCTAATCCCCTCTGTGACATCTGCACCGAAAGGCTAAGAGCTAGGAAACCCACACAATCTTCCGAACGCCTTTCACGGCAATGGTATCCTCAGGTGTATGAAACACATTACTGGGCCAAAAATACTTCAAATTAATAATAAGATGTTAGGAAATTATTACTATCGTTGCTATTATTACTATTAAATAAATAAATAAATAAATGTTATTTAATGAAGAACTGGCTGTGGGTAAACCTTCAAAGTGTTTGTTTAGGAAGGTGCAGATTTGGAATATGTTCATTCTGTGTGTACTGAGAGGGAATAGACCTGAGGTGTGATTTTTGAAGCTTTGAGATTAATGCACCACATGTAAAACAAACCAAATGGCAGTGGATGATGTTTGTTCCACCAAAGATAGATTGTTTGATAGTGCTGGTACTCTAACATTCTCTGCTGGTTAGACCATAATGTATTGACAGACTGTTTAAAAGCACACTGTATCAACATACTGGTTAAAAGCAGGCTGTACTCCATTAGATTGGTTAAAAGCACACTGTACTGACAGTTAGACTGGTTAAAATACAGTGTGCTGACAGTTAGACTAGTTAAAAGCACAGTGTGCTGACAGGCTGGTTTAAAGCACACAACAATGACAGTCAGACTGGTTAAAAGCACACTGCACTGATAGACTGGTTAAAAGCATAGTGTACTGACAGACTGGTTAAAGGCATACTGTTCAGACAGGTAGACTGGTTAAAAGCAGTGTGTTGAAAACCTGACATAGTTGACATAACCAGCTTTTAACTGACATAGTAAATGATAAATGGACTGCACTTATATAGCGCATTTATCCAAAGCGCTTTACAATGGCCTCTCACTCACCCGTTCACACACACATTCACACACCAATGGCGGCAGCTGCCATGCAAGGGGCTAGCCGGCTCATTGGGAGCAATTTGGGGTTCAGTGTCTTGCCCAAGGACACTTCGACATGTGGACAGGAGGAGCCGGGGATCGAACCACCAACCCTGCTCTACCTCCTGAGCCACAGCCACCCCCGTACATAGTATACTGATTAAAAGCAGGCTGTACTCCATTAGACGGGTTAAAAGACCACTACTGACAGTCAGACTGGTTAAAAGCACACTGTACGGAGTTAGACTGGTTAAAAGCACACTGTACTGAGTCAGACTGGTTAAAATCACACTGTACTGAGTTAGACTGGTTAAAAGCACACTGTACTGAGTTAGACTGGTTAAAAGCACACTGTACTGAGTTAGACTGGTTAAAAGCACACTGTACTGACAGTCAGACTGGTTAAACACAGACTGTACTGAGTCAGACTGGTTAAAAGCACCCTGTGCTGACAGACTGGTTAAAAGCACACAATACTGACAGTTAGACTTGTTGAAAGCACACAGGACTGACTCTTAGACTGGTCAATAGCACACAGTACTAACAGACTGGTTATAAGCACACTGTACTGATTTAGACTGGTTAAAAGCACACTGTACTGACAGTCAGACTAGTTGAAAGCACACAGTACTGACTGTTAGACTGGTCAATAGCACACAGTACTAACAGACTGGTTATAAGCACACTGTACTGATTTAGACTGGTTAAAAGCACACAATACTGACAGTTAGACTAGTTGAAAGCACACAGTACTGACTCTTAGACTGGGCAATAGCACACAGTACTAACAGACTGGTTATAAGCACACTGTACTGATTTAGACTGGTTAAAAGCACACAATACTGACAATTAGACTAGTTGAAAGCACACAGTACTGACTGTTAGACTGGTCAATAGCACACAGTATTAACAGACTGGTTAAAAGCACACTGTACCGAGTTAGACTGGTTAAAAGCACACTGTACTGACAGTCAGACTAGTTGAAAGCACACAGTACTGACTGTTAAGACTGGTTGAAAGCACCCTGTGCTGACAGATTGGTTAAAAGCACACAATACTGACAGGCTAGTTGAAAGCACACAGTACTAACAGACTGGTTATTTAAGCACACTGTACTGAGTTAGACTGGTTAAAAGCACACTGTACTGACAGTCAGACTGGTTAAACGCACACTGTACTGAGTTAGACTGGTTAAAAGTACACTGTACTGACAGTCAGACTGGTTAAACGCACACTGTACTGAGTTAGACTGGTTAAAAGCACACTGTACTGAGTTAGACTGGTTAAAAGCACACTGTACTGAGTTAGACTGGTTAAAAGTCCACTGTACAGGATTAGACTGGTTAAAAGCACACTGTACTGACAGTTTAGGTTAAACACACACTGTACTGAGTCAGACTGGTTAAAAGCACCCTGTGCTGACAGACTGGTTAAAAGCACACAATACTGACAGACTAGTTGAAAGCACACAGTACTCACTGTTAGACTGGTCAATAGCACACAGTACTAACAGACTGGTTATAAGCACACTGTACTGATGGTTAGACTGTAGCATGCATGCCATGATTTGGGTTTGCATCACTAGTAGCTTCAGAAAGATGTAACCTCCAAACTCCGACACTGCACGCACACCAGCTGGCCTTACCTAGAAACGCTTGGTCCTGCTGTGCCTGCTCTCCTCCTTTTATTTTTTCTTCTCTTCTGTAAAGCAGACCACTTGATTAATTTATCTAGGAATGAGACCATTAATCATCTTGCAATCATGCCCATCGACACGCCCCTGTTTTTATGGGCCCCGCAGTCTGTCTTTGTGTCTGAGGCCTCAGAGTTATCCAGACCTGCTAATCATTCGCCGGTCTGTCTTTTTTCCGCCCCCTCAACCCAAACCCCCCCTCCCTGAAATTACAGACGCTTGGTACCGCGCAGTATTTGTAGTTACTGATGGTCTAAACCTTGATACAATGCTGCCCTGGTTGTCCTGACCACGCCGCCGCCCCAGGAGCTGTGAGCGTGATGTCAAAGCCCAAATCAAGGCCTATCAAAGGCCCGGCAATAACCGCTGCATCGTCCCCTGCAACTTTTTTTTGTATTGCCACTTCACACATTAGGCATAACCTTACGTATTGCTTCCGGGTTTACTAAACATGTGACACTGACAGCCAATCAGACTGAAGGATGGAGCCACAAGCTTTCTGTATTAAGCATGAATAGAGGAACAAAAGTGAGTGGGGTGAGAACGGGGGAGGGAGAAGGAGGGAGTTATACAAAGCACACAAGTACCTGACTGACACTGATGCTATAATATGAGATTCAGAGTCCGTTTCCTTTAAATACTTCTCAAAGAGTGACACAGCTGTGTATAGATAGCACCCACTCACCCACCCCAACCCAATCAGTGCATACTTAGTATCAGCCTTTACCCCAGCACGCTACAGATTCCCCCACGAAGACAGCGGTATATTCCGGACGCTGGCGGCGAGAACGGTCTCAGCAGGCATGCGTCCCCAGCCTCCATGCAGCGTTCCTCAGGCTGCAACGCTCAAAATGCTGCACTCCATCATCTCTCCACGCGAGCCACTTTCCTGCACCAGAATTACGACTTTCTAATTACCCGCAGCCTGCATTGTTGGAAACAGGTGGCGCGCGCATGCAAATACATTATTCTCGGCCACCGCCGAGTTCCGCGCTAGCAAGGCCGCGCGTTCAATCCAACCCCAGTACGTTCTTGTTACAGACGTTGAATAACAAAAAGTAAGAGCTGCTGTTTGGTGCACCGTTTACTCAATTAATTTAGACAACATGGGTGCAGTAGTCATAAATGTATGGAGAAATGTGTACACAGATGTGTGATGGTGTCATTATTCAGTTAGACATAGATAAAACAGTTTTGTTGAACCATGGCCTGAATATATTCAACCTCCTCATATGCAAGGAAACCTGATGAATTAACATTATTTCACATTCTTTTTTTGACTGACACATTTCACAGTTTATCACAGAACTCAGCTTGCTGTCATTTAATTTAGATAGCTACTGTAGCTAATGTCATACAACCATTGTTATGCCAAGGAACATGCATGTTCTCTTCACTTTATCACTAGTACCTGTATGTGCTGTAACAAACAGCAACTTGGGAACTTACAAAAATACATTTATGATTCTGCTATGATAAGAACCACTGTGAGACTACACACCATATAATCAAGACAAAAAACCATATAGGGCCTGATTTACTAAGACACACGCAAAACTAATAACATGGAAAATGATTGGTCATGGTATTTGTTTTGCACCAATCATTAGTTGTGTTATTAGGTTTGCGTGTGCTAAACGTTTTTGCACACGCTAAACATCTTAGTAAATCAGGCCCATAATGTGTGACTTCTAATTCCTGTTACTATGCTACCAGGAAATCGTGATATGTCATTAAGTGGGAAAAGTGCTGTAACTTCCTTACAGCAGAAATGGCATAATGTGTCAAAGACATGAGTAAGAGTCGCTGTCCTTTGATCTCGAGGAGCTCCATAAACCATTTTTTATGTCTATCGGTAATAGTCATCAGTTCCTGTGGGGGGAAAAAGCCAACCAAATTGGCCTATTTGAGAACATTAGTCATTAAAGAACTCATGGGAAATGAAAGCCTTAGGGGTTTTGATTGGGTGTCTGAGAAAGTAGAAAGAAAAGTACAACCATAACCAAGGCTCTGCTTATAAGAAAACAGGACAACCTTATAAAGAAACTAAGATGACCTTATAAGGAAACCAGGATGACCTATTAAGGAGACAGGAATATTAGGCACCCTGATTTCTAAGGAGTGGGGAATCTGAGGCCCACTAAAGTGAGTAATCCGTTGGGAGTTCAGGGTTCAGTCGGCGGGGCTTTCCAAAGTTCTGGCTCAGGAGCTCTTTGTCTGGTGCAGTGTCGCACAGCCCATTCCTTAATAACTGCAAAAGAGCGGTGATATTGCAGCCAAACAAAATCTCATTATCATTCCGCAGCTGCAGGTAGCAGTTATCCCGTTGTCAGGCTTGACAATCAAATGGATACCCGAAAGTTTTTTGCCACTTTTTGATTAAACTGCAGATGAGCGCGCAGACGTGGAGTATCATTACCGACGTCTGTTAGCATGCTGCTAGTTCCAACAGCTGATGTCTGTTGGGCCTCATTAGGCAGAACGCAGGGTTGTAGGGAGACTGCATGTGTCATCCTTTTGAGCAGATCTGTAAATCACTGCATTTGACTATGGTTAACTCCTTGAGGGCCTTGTGGCCTGGACAGGAATGTGCCGGTGAAAAATGTAATTCTAGGAAATGCGAGACAGAAGAGAGAGGAGGAACACAGAGACACTCAGCTGAAGCCTTTGTATGCGCACACACACACACACACACACACACACACACACACACACACACACACAAATACACACACACAAACACACGCATATACACACACTCACCACTCACACATGCACTCATACACAAATATACATACACACACGCAAATACACACACTCACACATGCACATACACACACACACTCACATATACAGACACACACACACACACACTCAATTCCAATTAGTCTCTCTCTTTGCCCTGCATGCGGGTGATATTAAGGACAGGGCTCAGCTCTGACTGCGGTGGGGCTCCTGTGCCAGGAGGGGATGTCCGCCCCGTGGGCTCTGACCTTGATCACGAGTGTGAGGGCATCCCGCCCCACCACCCCCGTGCGTGTCCCGCGCAGGCTCCCAGGGCAGGGCGCCAGGCCGCGTGGTCGCCTAGCGCCGGCACACAAACTGACACACTGACCCTCAGGCCAGTCATGGAGTCGGTATCAGATCTTGGGGCCAGGGGTGAGCTGAACAGCCTCACTGGCACAGAGCACACGCTGTATAATTAGAATCAAAAGGGGAGGTCAAACAGAAACGTTTCCACAGGGCTACAGCAGGAATGATGCTAAGCTTTCATTTTACAGTGCTTATTCACGAGTGTGCTCAGAGCACTTTCTAAAGAAAGAGCATTAAAAATACACTATTTCAACAAAAAGATAAACAAAGGTCATAATATTTGATAACTTTTTTGACTGCGATAAACATGTTTGTGACATTTAAATCTTTAATTAGTCTTTTCCTGGGTGACTTGCATCTTTTACATTTTAAAAACGGTTAATTTATGTAGTTTTTCAGGTTAAAATCTCACACAAGGAAATATAGGCCTTACTCCACCCAAAGTTCAAAACTACAAACTTATGATTCTATTTTTTGGACTCGTTGAATTAAGTTCATTCCTAACTTTGAAGCTCTAATTCAAACGTCGCTTTTTTTCCCTGCACAATTGGTAGTTTGGCGATTTCAGAAATCCCTGACATGTCATGAACTTGCCAATTTTCTCTACAAAATTGGCACTGCCACAGCTAACTGTAAGTCAAAGTTAAGGATGAGTGTTAATGGAATCCAGGCCTGCCTTTCGTTACCCAAAAAACTTTAAAATAGCATCCTTCATAATGCGTCGCATTGAGTGCATTGCCTGCAAGGACTGTCCGATTAGCCCAGGAGGCACGGCGACCGCACCAACCTACCCTGAAGCTACCTAACTTTGATCACAGGCGGCCAATGGGAACAAACGTAGCGGCGTCTGTTATGACAGCAGCTGTGGCGATGGGCACCGTCCAAGTGCGGCGGGCTGGACAGTGACGGCAGGGCTGGCGCGGGGAAGCGCGTCTGGCATCCGGCGCTCTGCGCCTCTGTTATGACATTCGCTCATTTTCGCTGACACGCCGTATACATTTGAGGACTCTTTACCGAGGTGTGCCGAGGAGGCTGACGCTGAATAAGGTAACCGCTGTCTGTTCTGTCAGGGGATGGAGGTGCGCTGAGACTGAGCGCGAGGACGGGCCTTGCTTTGGCCTGACGCAGGGAGAAAAACACAATGTCCCATGATGCAAAGTGGCAAGTGGTCTTTCGCTATCAGAAGACTAACTTCTCCCATTCAAATTCTCTTCCAAATAGAAAAAAAAAACTGTACATCTAACATTACACTTCTGCTTATTCGTACTGAGGTAAAAGCAGGAAGAAGAGGGAGCGAGATATGACAGTGAGTGTTGTGTCTCAGCGTTGGCCAGCAGGAGGCACTGCAGGCTCCTGGTGTGAGAGGTAGAGGCATCAATTCAGTTTGTACTGTATCTCTATGTGTGTATGCTCACCTCAATTTTTAAAGCACTTTGAACACTAGTTGTATTATTTTGAAAGGAACACAAAAACATGTATAGGTGTTGGAAGGACTTGACCTGGCAACCCAAGATAAAGCATATGAAGAGCAGCCTGCAAGTGTTAGACATGTATTTTGTATATTCATGTTTGTTATGTAAATAATGTAAAGTTCCTTGTAGCAGGCATGGATTTAACAGTTGGAGAACCACCTCACCACTTATCTAGTGCACCAGTGATTTGATTGGCTGTGTTGTGGTGTCCCTGGGTTAGAATGAACTGATGATTGGAGGCCAATTTCAATCAGCCCGCTTATACTTATTGAAATTGGTGAGTCGAGCGAGATGAAATCATGGTAAAAGTCAAGGAAAGTTACAGGTTGAAAGGAGAGTTAACACCCGTGTCACCCCCGTGGGTGGACCTTAGTTCTGGCTCTCCCACTGTCAGTGCAGTAAATGTGCATTTATGTTCACAATGTATCCTCTATAATGTACCTGCTATGACTGGTTGGTGTTCCACAAGCTTCTGTGTGGTTCATGAGAGAGATGGGAGATTATGACCCTTACAACCCATGACCCTTAGTGTTCCTACTGAAAGGGAGCCGACACGAGGGCTGTGGAAAATATGCTCTAAACTCTCTCTTCAATAATATATAGGGCATCTGCAAATGCAGGAAGTTTCTCATGAAAATCTAGGGCTTGTCAGTTTCCATACACAGTAAACAAAAAATGAAAACACAAGTGTTTAAAACTGGCCTGAACCCAATGATAATTATGGAATGTTCACCAACGACACATCTATAATTAGCTTGAAATGCACTTTTGAAAATGAATAAAGGGGAAGTTCATAGTTGTTTCCAAGCTTTCCCCCGGTCATTGGCCTTTACGAGAACAATCTACGCTTATGGAGAATGTTCGACTGTGTTTGCTTTTCTCATAGAGCTACCTTGGATGCTTTTCAATTAAGACAGTGCTTAAGGAAACAGGTGGACTCTGGGCATCCCCCCTGCACACAGAGCTGGAGACAGACTGGCGTTTCATTATTATTTCTTAATTTGGGGAAACAGAAGGTCTAAATCTTCAGAGACAGAGGTATGCCCAGCTTTGACTCGGGGTACTTGGCAGACAGTCAGTCGGCCACAAATGCTTATTAGGGAGGAAGCAAAAAAAAATAAAATAAAAAAATACAATCTTTGTAACAAAGGAGGACGTTCATTCAAAAGGGCCACAATTACCGTAGAATGTGCCATGAGCTTTCCAGTAATAAGCACGTTGTGCATGGGAATGCTTTTGGGAGAATTCCATGAGCAGCGTAGCCATATTTTGCAACAATGAGGGAAACATCAAGAAACGCTGCGATTTCTATTATTTCTCGTCGTTATTTCTGCAAACAAATTAAAACATGTCACCTGACCGTCTCCCACTAACGTTTGTCACTGCATAAGAAAACGGGCATCTTATTTCGCCGGCCCTCATTGGAGATAGCTGCCTGTTGACACACTCTGTAATTGAAGAGGTAGTCTAGATGTGGAATGCACTCAAAAGGGGGGTGGGCTGTTGGGGGAGAGGAGGGAAAAACCAACACCTGATCAGAGCCTTTATATTTCTTTTGAGATGATTTCATTTCACATAATGTCTATTTTACCGCCAGAAACGCCATTAATTTGCATGATGGCGAGTCAAAGTGTGACACTTTTATTTAGACGTCGCGCAACGTTTTCGGAGACGAATTGGTTTGTGTTTTTCTTCTGTCACTCTTCACGGAGCAATTTCTCATTATTTCGTATCTAACAGAGAGTCCACCAGTCGCCACTTTCCAGACTGTGTGAAGTATTGGGTCAGTGTGCCATTCTTTAAGTTGGAACTTGAATGAGGATTTTGCCGTTGTTTATGGAGCTGAGATTTCATGCCTCTTTCATATGTTAACTCTTTGATACGCTTTGGAGCACGTAACTATGTTTGCACAGTGAAACTGATTAGTACTAGCACAGCAAATCCCTTATTTGGTAAGGGACTGAAAAAGAAATGTACATCCAACTGATACGACAAATATATGTATTTTTTTGTATGCATTTATTGCATTTGTGTTGGTTCCATTGCTGTAATTTCTCTGGAAACACCGTTTCCCCCCCCCCTTTGTGTCTGTAATTTACATCCGCTTCGCCAGTCACTTTGAGTTTGTCGCTTATTTACATTGTTTCCACCCGCCACTTCTCCATGTGTGCATGTGTTCTGTTGAAAATGACGGGTTTAAACAGCTTTGGCTGTATTGTGAGGTGGACAGGTTTTCCTGGCAACGCTTGCTGCAATGGCATCGTTGTAACGTTTCAGAAGAACGGGCCACCAGAGCGGCCTCCGGTCAAACAATGGTTAACAGTCTAAATTATGGTTTTCTGCTATGAATCTTGCAGTGCAGTCATTCAGCATTGTTTCTGTATTTTTTGAGTATTCCTTTCTTTCCTTATTTCTCTTTTTTTTCCTCTGAAAACCGGAAGCAGAGCTTCAGTTGAGTGAGAGTTTCAAAAAACCCTTTTTCTCACAACCAGGGAGGCAACCTTAAACGCACCGCCTCCCACTAACTGTTGCTTTGGCGGGTTAGGTCCGGCTGGCGTGGCGGGAGTCGTCGGAGCGGGACCCCGGGGCCCCTCTCCCCGGCGAAACGGAGCCAAGCGGCAGCGCTCCGAGGTGAAGGGCTGCGGCTCATGAGAAGTCATTTAATCGGAGGCTCTGCCCAATTCCCTGGGCGGCCGAGTTTAAGGAAGGTTGCGAGCGGGAAGCCGGCACCGGTGACCTCTTCCCAATTACTGCTGAGCTGCAGAACATATCACAGCACCGTCCAAAGTGACAGTCATTTAGCAGTGCCTCGTCTGAGGAAAGAGCCGGAGATGGATGATAAGGGAATAAAAAATGATTCGCCAGGGCCCCTGTTAGCCGCTCTCAGCGAGGCCTGCACCAGCTCCACTCTTTTTTTCCTGTTCTTTTTTGCTCTCCGTTGTCTCTCTCTCTCAACTTCTTTGTATTCTCTCTGTTCTCTTTCCCTCCCTGTTTTCTCCCTCTCTCTTTGTGGTCTGTCATGCACTCCCTGTTCTCTCTCTCTCTCTATAACCCTTTTCTCTCTTCCTCTGTTCTCCCCCTCCATTCTATTTCTCTCCTCGTTCTCTCTCATTCTCTCCTTTCCTCTATCCCTCTCTTCCCTCCTACCTCCGGCCGCCCCCGCCGGCCCCTCTCCCTCCCTCCCTCCCGGTCGAGCGCACGTGACCGCGCTGCGTGATTATTGGCGCAATCACTCATGTAACAGCCTGCCCAGCTATCCATGGGGGCCTCCAGTATTTGTCACTGTCACTTCCCAAGTGCTCGCCATTGTCTGGGAAATTGTATGTGTAAGGCAAAGAGATGCCTGTGACCCACTTCGACAAGGGAGCCGCCGATGTGAGGGCGCTCATCACAAAAAAACAGCACTTTGATGTGTCCTATTATGTGTCCCAGCAAGAGCCATAAATAATGGTGACAAGTTTTTTGTTGCGCGTGAAAGTCCTTGACTCTACCTCCTGTTCCAGCACCTCCTCTCTGGAAGGGAGACGCTGCCAAGCACCCCGATGATAGATGGCACGGCGCGGCAAATGACAACGGGATAGATTTTTAGTTTGTGCTTTGGAAAGGATCAGTAATGGTGCTTTGCTGTACAAAGCAATAAAACGGGAAGGACGAGAGGAGGAGGAGGAGGGCGAGGGGGGAGGGAGGGACGGACGGAGGGAGGGAGTGGGGGATGTTGGGAAAATGAAACCGAACGCCCCTGGTGAAACCCATGGGTTGCGGCACGCTGTAAAGCTGTGGAAAACTTGAATGCGCAATGGTTGAGTGCTTGGGTTTCGTGCAGTTAGCATGGCTAGTGCTAATGCGAGGAAAGGATGGCGGATCATGGCGGGGAGGGGGGGTGGGGGTGGGGGGGGGGATCTGATGAAGGGAAAAAAACGTCAGCCCGCCGCTCCCACCCGCAAAGTTGAAAAACGGGGGCGACTCTCCGCCTTTTTCCGAAAAACGTTGATAGATGCTCGCGGTAGTCGAAATACCTACTGTACGCCTTTGAAGCCCTCATTGCCAATTAGGTTACTGATAGATGGCATTATCATTCACGTTAATGAGAATGAGCTGACATTCTGGCGCAGCGGTAATACGATGGCGGGGTTTTCAGCGCCGGCCCCCGTCCCCGACCATTAGATCACCTCTCCTCTCATCACAAAGCCGAACCGAGAGGGCTTAATGATGTAATCATTCTGCTTTCATTCCCTCCCTCTTCCTGGGGACGTGAGCAGCACCTTCTGCACACGTTTTATCCGAGAGTGGTACGGCTCAAAGCTAAAAATAAAAAATAAAAGAAGAGAGGGGACGTAGCGCGAGACAGACGGCGTTATGAATAAAACGGTTATCTATTGTTGCTCCCAGCATTATTGGCATTAGGGAATCAATGAGCTGCTTTGGAAGAATCGCATCATTTGCTTGGGAAATGCGTTCTCAAATTGGTCTAATCTGTGATTAGTGTCCGCCCCTTAATGCTGTTCTGTTTTAATTTTCCATGCAAGGCTATTGGCAGAGGCATTAAATCACGGAAACGACATTAGGGCCTGCGTCTGGCCCGCTGCTGGCGTGCGACGAGCGTTTGAGAACATGTCCAACAACACAAGCTTTCTGTTTTTAGAAGAGCTACCGAATTAAAAAGCGACTGAAACACGTTTTACAGATATTTTTATTTTGCAGCCAACGTTCAATAACACATATAAAATGCTACGATATAAAGCCTCGCAGTAAACAACATCTCTTCACTTCACTGGCGTCTGGGACATTGTGTGGTAACGCACAGCAACATTTGTTTACACAGGTAAGCTATTCGTTCTTAGATTTTGTTCTGCTGCTATTTACGAGCGGGGGTTGAGGAACGGTTTGCGGAGGAGTTTTTCTAGAGCCTCTACATTCTTCCCCAGATCTTTCAGATAACGGTTTAATTAAGCAAACACTTTCGAATACAGTGCCTTTAACAAATTTACCATGTTGCCTTGTAGTAAAGTCAACTTCCAACAAATCCATCATGTACATCATTAAACATTACATACCAATTAAACAGACACACGGGTCCGACGATTTCAGCAAACAAATAAAAGGGTCACTCTCTCTCTCCCCAGCAATGCACAGCACCTGAGGTTTTAGGTTGGAAATGGAAGATCCTCTTCACAAAAAAAACTTTGTCCTTTTCATGAATATACATGTAATTTGTCTATTTTAGAGAATCTGCATCGCACTCTGTACAACTGACTAATTATTTGAAATATACTGATTACAACTTGCTGAGAAAGTGGCATTAAAATAATTACTGCTGAGCCCCCTTAGAGTTTGTACATTTAGCACCGTATAACCATTAGGAATAATCTGTCCAATTAAAGGTTGTGTAATTAATTAAGAGCACATTCTGTGAAAAGGGGAGAAGGGAGAATTTATCAAGCTGCTGAAATATGACCTATCTTGTCCAAAAGACTAATATGTTTAAACAAAAGATGAAAATTGATGACAACATTATTTGTAACAAAATGCTCACTGCGCAACTATGATACATTTGTACTCGGATTCAGCATCTTAGCGCTGTCCTTACAGGATTGGTGATGCATTGCCCGCGCTGCCAGGCAATAACTTTCAGTGAAGGGCAGTTTTCCTGTCTGCTCAAAGGAGGCTGTTGCTTTATTCCGCTTGATCGCCGGGCTACGCTTTCTGCAAATGCTGTCTGACCAAAAACACAAACCACAGACCTTTCGCGTGACATGGGTTCATAGTTTAAATAATTAGCTAGCTTGAGGGACGTCAAATTCATGTTTTTACATTTAAAAAAAAAAAAGTACTCTGGACACATACTCACATTCTCCAACCACAAAAAGAGTAAATAATAAACAAATAAATAAAGGAAAAATAAATAAATCAGATTTGACCCCTCCACTAATTTGAAAAATTGGAATGCCACCACTGCCAAGCAACACGCATGCACTTGCAAGTCCGTCTTATAATTAGCTCTGTGCATATTATTCAGAACCTAGTTTTGCCAACCTCTGTGAATATGAAAAAAACAACACATATACTTCAAAATGCTACTTTTTGACCAAGCGCCATGCAATTAAAGATTTTTTTTAGTCAGCAACAGCAACAGTAGGCGTATGTAGGCATGGTGTGAATCGTGGCAGGTAGGAGGATGAGTTGGACACACCTTAAATACTGCCAGAAACTTTGAATCTACAGGAATCTGCAAGTATGCATCACTGCTAATGTCCAGATGGCCACAATGACACTTTCATTTTTTGCACAAAACACCAGAATGTTCCCACGCTACACCTCAAAAGTACTTGGGCGGTGGTAACGTCGGGGGGGGGGGGGGGCATACTTTAAATCCACAGATATTCTTTCACCTTCGTCCGTATCTCTGTTACACTTAAGACTCTGCAAAACAAAACACGTTCAGCAAGATAATTACGGTTCGTATGACATCCATTGGAAAATTCCAGAATGAAAACAACCGTTTGTGCAAGTGAGAATAACAGTTGTACACATGCAATACTGACAAAAAACAGTAGGGGCCAAACATGTTTATTTTCTTTCATTTGAAACGGTTCTAGCCTTATGTTTGACTTCTTGCTGACAAGTAGCGTAACATGCTGGTTAGCAAGTCAGATCTTGCTGCTGTAGTGACCCTTGTGTTTCCTGTTTCCGATCTCACTAAGCAACCATGCCGATGAGGAAATGCTGCATAGGACCCAAGACATTTTATAAATCCACAATGGCTTCCATATGTGACGTCCCATTCCAACACTGGCACTGGCCCACTCCGAGACCTTCAGCTTTTGTAACACACTATGTAAATAGCAACGCAAAAGAATGACAAGAGGAAAAGAGGAAATGACAAGCAAATTGTGACCATCCTATGAAACCTTCAAACGTTAGAAAAAACAGATTATTTTGACCGTCCTCGTTGAAAGGAGACTATCTAGGTAAATCTATTTTTTTATTTTACTTCTGTGAGGTCACACCAGAAAGATACAAGAAGTGCTACATGCTGAGCCTTATTTCACATGGCATGCTATGCTGCAGATAATGGAAAACACATTTTTATTTTTATAACTTAAGAAACACTACAAATGCTTTCCCAAAATTTGACTCTGTATCAGTTTCAAAGGAGCAGTTGACAGTTCATGCATGTGCGTAGCTAAAACAGTGCTTCTCTGCAGCCTGGATTCCTTTTATACCGATTACATCAGAAAATCCTCTTTATAAACAAATACGGAATCCCTGAGACTTGGTTGTGTTATGTCAGTGAAATTACTTCAAATTCATAACTTCATTATGTTGTTCTTTAAAATTTGAATTCATATTCTGTTCCATTACCAACATGATGTGGATTGCCAACACAATACCTGGGGCCACATGTATAAACAGTGCTGAGCTGAAAAACCCGCGTAAGCGGGTTTCCATGCAGAAATTCAGATCTATAATATAACACATGCTGTGAGAATCTGTGTAATTCTGCACACAATGGACACCATACGTACGCAATGTTTGGAGTCAGTGTGATATGGCGACACCGTGACAGAAAGGCAGAGGTAGAAAATGCAAAACTTTTTTTAAGCAGATTTCCGACTTTCACCCTCAGCGTTTTTCTACGCATTCTTTTACTCTGTCATGTTCTGAGTTTGTTAAATGTCATTCTGTCATGTTTAGTATTGTCAGTTTCTGTAGCATACACTTTTCCATGTTTTCCGCAGCCTTGCGTTCTGTGCTGTATCTCTCGCTTCCTCTCACGGAGTTTTACTTTCATTTCTGTACACTTCGTTTGTATTACCCTGCACTACTAATATTTATATAGGACTTATTAATTACTAACTGGCTAAACACGGGGTGGTTAACTAATCTACTAACGTCAGGGTTTAATAGAATTATTACTAACACAAACTAACAATTTAGTTCTCATCACGTTTCCACAGCTGTTTAGTGTTTCCTTACGTATCCAGTCATTGTCTTGTTAACTAATTTACTAACGACAGGGCTAGGATAGGATAATTACTAACAATTTACTAATTGCCTTGTTACGTGTCTCAGCTCTCAAGCTGTTTTCCATTTCCTGCTATTCTCAAGCTAAGTGTTTGCACCTGTCTACACATGCATTTATACCTGCTGTCTTTGTTCCTCGTCGCGAGTTTGTCATCTAAATTCCACGTTAGTCTGTGACCTGTATTTCCCTCCCGAGTTAGCATCTGTTTCCGAGTCTGTTTCGTGTTTAAGTTCGGTTTTGTTTGTTTTTGTTTATTCCGAGTTAGTGAGTTTTTGTGGTCTGTTCTTTTGTTATTGTTTTTCTTCTGATTGATTTCCTGGCTTTGACCTCTGTCCGTGTTCTCGCGACCCTTCTTTTGGATATTGTTTTTGTACCTCTGCCGTGTCTTCCCGTGATCGACCCCTGCCTGTTTGACTTCCCCTTGGACTTTGATTTTGTACATTCATCTGGATATTAAACCTGGTTTATCGCACTCCTGCCTGCGTTTGGGTTCCTGTCCTACGGAACGTAACATACTCAGAGTTTTATACATGTGGCCCCTGGCCTTGAAGTATACCTGCTTGACAAACTGGATGTGAATGAAGAATTAAACCAAATTACCTTCCTTAATTTAAACAGGAAGTACTATAGCTAAGAGTAATAACATAGATATTTGATATTCTGAACAAATATTCAGCTGCTGTGTTGATACGTTTTTTTTGGGACGTCTGTTGCTTTATTTCACATGTATGCCCCGTCTTTAACCACACCCCTTCATGAATATTTATAATAAACCACCAAATACGAACTATTGAATGTCAACAATGACAGAAAGGTTTGCACATCTGGTAAGTATGTTGACTGTCTGTGGTCATAACTCATTAAAACAGAAAGAACACAGACTGTAACCAAAGAGACTCCAGTGTTGGAAACCAGTCTTACATGTATTTGTTATTCTTTCGAAAAAGAAACTTGTTTTGTTTAGTTCAGTCATTTTTATCACATAGCATTAAAAAATTAAGCAACAGGGGGGTATACTACGAAGCAGGATTACTGAGCTAGTTGGATAACTCTTTAGGGTTTTACTCAGTGCAGTTATCCAGCTAACTCAGTAATCCTGCTTTGTAGTATACCCCCTGGACAGCTAAACAGTTTGTAGTGAAAAGCTATGTAAACCAGCAGTGAAGCCAGTCAGGCTCACTTCCAATCATAAATGATATTCAATTAAGTTCCTAGTTTGCACTGCAGCCTTAGTATCTTAGTATCCATGGTGAAACTTAGACAGAGATGGTCATGATGTTGACTTTGAACAAGTAGACAAAGTAGTGATCAATTAATTGTAATTTAGTTAAAACGGCTGTGTGTGGCTGTTTTCCACAATTTTTTTGTTTGAAATTTTTGAAAAAATAATTGTTCATTAAAAGGTAACAACGCACTAAAACCACTTATTTTAGATGAGAACATTTGGTTTTTTCTAAGTGTTACTGATTGATCCTGGTCCAAATCTTGACATTGTACTGCAGTCAGCACAAAACAGCATAAGCCCAAAGGATCTGGCTCACGAGTGTCTCTAGTGGTAAAACGTTAGTAGGTACTGCATGTCCAGTCTGTCATTGGCCAGAAACTTCATCCAGCTAACATATTCCTCCCGGTGACGAAATTGAAACCTGTACAGCTATGCCCTGAAGTTTTGGAGCGAGGGCGGGCTACGCCCCAGCTATAAAAGCGAATCTCAGCAGTTGATCTCACCGTTTTCTATATAGTTCGGTGGTTGATCTGCGTGGACGGAGAGGAGATAAGAGAGAGAGATATATATAGCTAGCTTACAGTTTAGCTGTTTTGAATATTCTAGTAAATTATACCTATTTTTGGTATATTTTTTATAGTTAGCTTGCAAAAAAAACAAAACATATAAAGCATAGTTGAGCCAGGAGTTGTATTATATGCATGCTACACATTTACCTTTGCAACGTTCCCACAACAACGGACATTCTCTCTTGGAAACCAATATTGTTGATATCTTGCAGGTAACATTAGTATAATTGCCTACAGCCTGTGTAAAATGAGTAGCCTACATGGCATGGGTAACTATTTGTACAGCGTGTCATTTGTTTGCTGGCCGCATCATTATAAGCCCAAACGAGGCTATGTCTACCACTCCAAAACATTGCCCATCCTCACATTCCCCACCATTGCTTCTGCCTCGGCTACTTGGGGCTTGGCAATAGCTGGAGCTAGCGTGTTTGTGTGTATGAGTAAGAGAGGTAGCGAGAAAGAGAAAGTGGCCAAACAAAAGCAAAGCAGCCGCTGTGCTGTCCAGAAAAGAAATGAGCTTTTGGCTACTACTGAAAGAAATTTCTGGGGCGTGGTTTCATACCTGGATCTCAGTCCCTATATTATTACCTTATCACGCCAAGATTTTGGCATTTTTTTCTAATTTCAAAAGGGGGCGGGGTCTAGCGAAACCAGCGTGTTTTCTTACACTTTAACTACTTTCTTTGCCAAGAATGAATCTAAAAGGTAACACATTATTAGCTTTGTTGTTTTTACAGAATATTTATAGATGAATTATGCATTATTAAAATAGAAATGGCATTTCCTAAATCCTAAATGTGGAATGTCCTAATTCCTCTTTTTCATTGTGTATCATTTTATTTTATTAGTGGATTTAGCAAATACAGGGAGTATGGAGCTTGTGTTAAATCAGGGCAGGCTGGCAAGAACACCATTATATACTACACATAGATTTATGTAGTTAAGAGAAAACAAATCCCCTTCTCTTGTTGACACTGTTTCTATCTCTCTCTCTTTCTCTCTTAAATTACAATTTTGAAATCTTATTGCTAAGATTTAAGATAAACTTAACATACAAAACCCAATTCCCAAAAAATTGGGAGTGTATAAAATGTAAATAAAAACCAAAAGCAATGATTTGAAAATCCTTTTTGACCAGAGGGGTATACTACGAAGCGAGATTAAGGGGATAGCGAGCTAAATTAAGCTTCAACCCTGGGTTTTCTGTATCACAAAGCCGACTCACTTTTAATCAGGGTATATTGCCACGGCAACTTACTATGAATGGCTAACCTGCTCCGGGGCAGGTTATGTTCAAGATAACAGATTGAAACATATAAAAGCATTTCCCTTTGACCAATCAACTGCTTGGCTTTGGAAAAAGGCATCTCCATTCCAAAAAATTCCGTAAAGATATGTGCGGATACTGAGGGAATCACTTCACAGGACGAGATTAGTGAGTTCCGCAAAAGATTTTCCGGAAGTGATTGCTTCAGCAATATTTTAAAGTTGAGCTCTAGAATGTAGTAGTAGGCTACAGTTGTCACATTCGAAATAAACTGTATGACAATGTACGGAGAGTATAGATTTATTTGTTACGAGTGGTATGCTTTTTGTTCATATGATGTTCTTATCCGTCCATTATGTCCGTATCAGTATTTTTTCCCCACATGAGAGAAATACGTTGCCCTAGTACAGCCCATACTGCACCGCTGTTGTAGACACCGCCCCTTTTATGGGAACGTACCTTTTAACAACACTCTTTTGGGAACTGAGGAACAACACTAATTGTTGTGGTTTTGAAAGCAGAATATTTTCCCATTCTTGCTTGATATAAGACTTCAGCTGCTCAACAGTTCTGAGTCTCCGTTGTCGTATTTTGCGCCTCATAATGCACCACACATTTTCAATGGGAGACAAGCAGGCCAGTCTAGCACCCGCACTCTCTGACTACGAAGCCATGCTGTTGTAACAAGTGCAGAATGTGGCTTGGCATTGTCTTGCTGAAATAAGCAGGGACGTCCCTAAAAAAGACATCTAGATGGCAGCATGTTTCAAAATGCATAAGCACCCTTAATGGTGCCTTCACAGATGTGCAAGTTACCCATGCCATGGGCACTGACACACCCCCATACCATGACAGACGCTGGCTTTTGAACCTTCCCCGTCTTATGTTGCCCCTGTCCAAACTTTTTTGGAACATGTTGCAGGCATCAAATTCGGAATTAGCGTATATTTACAAAAAATCAATAAAGTTGAAGGTAAAACATTAAATATCTTTTCTTTGTACTGTTTTCAAATAAATATATGTAAAAGAGAATTTACAAATCACTGCTTTCTGCTTTTATTTGCATTTTACATACTGTCCCAACTTTCTTGAAATTGGGGTTTGTACAATAAAGAAACAAAGGTACTCTGTCTCTTTTTCTCTCCCCTCCACTTGTGGTGCAGATTTTCCCTTCCTCTTAGCCTTGCGGCCAAGGGCAGCCCAATCCCGGTCCAAGCCAGACACCCGCGCGACACGCTCGCCGCATACTGGACCCACGACAGGAAGTAGCAGCGAAAGTCAGAATTAAGCCCAGCACATTTCCTCACATGCTTACACCGACCGGGGTTCCGAGCCTGGTGTCACTGGCAGCCCAGAGGGGCGGGGTCGAGCGTGCCATGAGCGCGCCAGGCCCGCGTGACACCGCACCGGAACGCACGCCAGTCATCACGGAGAACAGAATGCAGGGCTGAATGCTGAACACAAGGGGGAAAAAGCTCATTTCCTCAGGAAAGTGTGACATTTTTAAAAAACTCCACAAATCAATAACACATGTTTTTTTTCTGTGTATGCTGTGCTGCCTGTAGAGTGGTTAACCCTTGTGCATTTTCCATTTTGTCATCGTCGTCGAAAACTCTGGATTCGTTCGACATCTGTTGTTTACTTTGACTTATAAATGAATGCATGTATGCAAATATTTCATTTAAGAAACATAATGCAAACCTTTGTGCTATTTAATTGCAATAGATCATTACTGATCCCACCAAACTATGTTAAAGCTAAGTACAAATATTGATTAAAACTAGGCCGTTGGCTACCTCAGAAGGAAACTACTAAAACCTTCCTGCATGTTTATTTATATGCTGTTTAATGAAGGACTTAAATAGAGTAAATTAACTTATATATTATATATACATACAATACCTCTGTAGTACAACCTTTTGTTGATCCACCCAAGATTGTATATTGCTTAAAATGATCAAGATTATCACAATGGTTCAACATTCCAGCTGAAGAGCCACTGGTAAGGGGAAAAATTGAGGGATTGCCAAGAAGTGAACAGGAAAATCTTCTGTCACAAACAGCTGCGAAGGTCATTACAGAAAACGAAAGAGACCAACAAATTCCCCTTAATAGGCATTTTGTTTTCATTTCAAGTCTGGTATGGATTAGCATTTGTCATGAATTTTTATTTTAAATAAATCTTTTTCGACATGGATTCTCTGGAAATTGTCAGCATCATAAATTTGCAGTAGGGAAGAGCAGGAATAATTTACACATCTCTCATTAATGCATTCCAAGGAAATATCTTTGTGGAAAAAGTAACTGTTTCCCTTAAACATAACTGTCATTTAAGACTTTTAATATGAGCAAACACTTTAGACTTGAGAACATAGTCCAGGTATGGTAAAACACAATACTGATATATTTAAATTAAAAAAATATATAATTAGAAAATTACAATAAAATAAAGCAGAATTTAAAAAAACTTGTACGCTGATTAAGTAGTCCGAAACTAATTTTGTATACAATTACTATGCATGTATATAGCATTTTTCTTTATTTGCTGATTTAGTGTTTTTTCAGACTACCATTTGCACGTCCAATGACGATAATGTACAATAGAGACAAATAAGCAAAAGTGACATGCATTGTCATTGTTCGCATGGATTTGTCAGAATACATGAAGAAAACAAACTGTGTGCGCATCGGGGAAACACCAATGGTACACTGTGGGCGCGTGCGAGGGGACGTCACCGGCTGAATTTAACAAATGCTCGCAGTCTTTGGAATTAGGAGAATTATCCTGACGGTAATCAACACTGAAAGGAGAGCGGGGAGTCTAAGGCCCCTCGCTCATGCGAAGAGGACTGCGTGGTCCCAGAGAAGGCCTGCTCAGCACAACATGTATCCACATGACATTATTACATTATTGATTTGCTTAGCAGATGCCCTTATCTGGAGCGACTTGCATAGATTACGTTCTGCGTATGACCCATTTATGAAGCTGGATATTAACTGATGCAACTTCTCAACCACCCACATTTTAACTCCCCACTGGCGGCTCTGGGGCGCAGGAGCAAACGTCCAACCAAATTCAGAAGGGTTTGAGCCTTCTGATTGGTTCCAATGCTGTGAGTCCCGGTCCAAGTTAAAAGCGGAGGGCCAGTGCAGGCCGAATCTCTCTGGACCAAGGGCGGACTGGTCCATTTCAGGATTTCTCGCAAACTTCTTCTCTTATTTATTTAATTGGCACGATATGACATTTTGGATAAAGTCATGAGCCGCAGCTGCGGGCCGTACGTGTCTTTGGTGAACGTGTTTCACTTTAGTCCGGTGTAGGAGTGAACCGGTGCTGGTGTGTACAGCTGTTTAGAAAATTAAGTCAGAATGTTTGCTTGGAACAAACACGGAGCCGTGTGGACATGTTCTGGACCGCGAGCCCCAGCTCCAGATAAAAGCAGACGCTGGGATGTTCCGGACTGTAAATTCGCTCCAGCTCTGGACCCCCCGTCGGTCTCTGGGCACACGGGATGGCAGGCCGCACACTCGTTCCGAAATCCCTGAAAACTGTCAACGGGAAGAGATGGCCTGACAGCGAGACAGCCCGGGGAGAAAGAAGAGAAGTTGAGGAGAAAGGAAGCATAAATCCCGTGTCCTATATAAAAAAGAAATACTATCTGTGTCAAGGAAAGGTGGGATGCCCTAAAATGAATGATAACGGGCTCATTAAAAATAACAGTCGACTGCATGATGAACGACCGGCCTTCGGAAAGGAGCGTGGACTGGCAACCTCCACAAATTAAGACCGCACTGTGTTCTGTTAGAGAAATGACTCCCCCCCCCCTTCTATTCACCGTAAAACAGCAAACCCACGATCCCAATATTTACGGTTAATAAATGAAGTCCTGTCAGGACGCTGTGCACCTTATTTATTTCTGATCGGTTTTAGTTTGTTATCAGAGCGATATCCGATCCGAAGCTGTAAATTCCAAAATTATAAATGGTTTCATTTTAAATCGCCAGAATGCAGGAATTGATTGAGGTAAGTTGCAAGCTATGTGCTTGTGTATAATGGCACATACTTTGTAATAATATATCTATTGCCAAGTGAAAAACTGACCACGGCTCTTAATTTACAAAAACAGTGAAAATCATTTAATTTGGACTGGGCTGTAACTCTTGGAGGTGGTTCAAGGGATGGCTAAACTGTCTGGTTTGAGACGTGCCATTTCCAAAAGCTGTGAATGTATAAAACCTGACCAGAATTGCACATTTTTAGACTCTGTTGTTACCTGAGAATTTTCACACATACTCGCCACCATTCTGGACCAGATGAGCCAGCTACTAAAAATAGATTTGCGGCGGATAAATGATGTCACCAGCCCGAACGTGACGCGTGAAAACCTCTCCCACGCGTTCAACCTGGGTCTTAAGCCTTGCGCCTAGTGAACTAGATCAGAACAGACAAAGACTCCCCCGTCAGAAAGAAGAATTAAGCATGGCTTTGCCAGATTCACGTAAATATTTATCTCCAACGTATACACAGATACCACTCGGTGTAGGCTCCGCCGCGGATCTCCGTGGTGATTGGCTGATAGGCGTAGGGAGGGGTTAATGATGTGCACGGTGCACTTTTGAACTGATGGATGTCAGGCCCTCCGTAGGCCGATGGGAGACATGTCAGCGAGCGTTTCGCTCTCCCTACTGTAAACAGAGGCATTCCATGCATGTGAGAACAGCACTGGCCCAGACAAGGTCCGGCTTCCTCCAGATCCAAGTGTTTCAAAAGTTTTTCAAAGGCAAAAGCTGTGGGTCACAGGGAAGGAAGAAACCATAAGTAAAGGGACAACCCTCCCCCCAGATAGACCATCGAAATTGAGTGAAACTTGTGGAAATCATATAGCCGTTAGCTCAGTGCCTGCTGGCTTAAATCTCTGTACTGCTGCCCCAGCTCACCTCAGTCTTTCTCTAGTTTGTGCATGTGTGTTAACTTTCAGTTGTAACGTTTGATTATTTGAAGCAATATACACACATAGGATCATGCACACACACACACACACACACGCCCAAAGCTAAAATTCCACAAATGGAAATGTAAAATTCAATGAAATTGTGCAAAACCAAAAACCATTTTCCATATCCATGCTCACACAGTACTGAGGTTGTGGCTATATAAGAACTGTGCAGGCTACTACGGCTATCACGCTTAGTGATGATAGCTATTGTAGTCTGCATCATGGCTCCACACATTATTGATAAGAAACCTTGCCGTTATGAATATGTTTAGCCTGGTTGGCATTTTGTTGAGCCCACCACAAGCAATTATACAATAATGTGTAATTTAGATCATTTTTGTGAACAAATGGCACAATATCAGAAAAATAGATATTCGGGTTCACGGGGGCCTTTTAAAACTGAGGAAAGCTAATATGTATATAAGCCCTGCTGTTTCAAATGACACTTTTTGTTCTGATTGTGTTACCGGTGATGACTGTGTCTATGCTTCTGTTTATCTAGCCTCATTACATGCGCTAATCTCCAAGTCGCTCCAGATAAGGGCGTCGCCTAAGTGAACGAACGCGAAAGCACATGAAAGCCAAATGAGCGCCAGTGTGCCGTTTACTGCCCTGCAGATGCCTGCTCTGCACCTGGCCTAAGTGATCCACGCTGGCAACGATGTGTTGTGCTCACAAGTTCTCTTGTCATCCTGTTTCCTGTAAGTGCTAGCAATATGTGTGATACAGTGCCTCATGCTGATGAAGAAGCCTGAACCGGGCTGGGTTTTGAGTCTGTTATCTTTCAGTTCGCCGTATTTTACTCCCGTGTGAAGATGTGATACGGTAGTGACGGGATACAGAGGCTTCAAGATTCCCAATTTAGGGTGGGGCTACCAGTCAATTCAGTGATTTGAACCAATCATAGAAAATGTCTGTGGGGAGCAAAAGGCATTCGACTGGTTGGGAGGAGCCAGTGATTTGCACTTTGTCATGGCTCCACCCATTATGAGCTATGAAACCTCACAATGCTGTGACTAACGAGCAGCCCAGTAGCAGTAACGGCCATGGAAGGCAGCTCACACAATTATGGATGTCTGATTATGTTGTGGTTTAACATTGCAAATTAGCGGTAAAAGAGACTAGCTTGGAAAGAGCTAGAGGGAAACGTATTATCACTGCAATGAGCGTCCATCTATCATTTATTGAATGCCTGAGACAATTTCAGTGAGTTCAGGAATAACCTAAAATTAACTCACCAAAATGTGTTTGTGAGGAAAAAAACAGTACTGGCATTTATCTGAATAAGGAAGTGTTGACTGAATTCAGGCCAACTTGTCTGACAGAATTCAGGCCAACTTGTCTGAAAGCCTAATATCAGGCACTACGTGCTGGTAGGGATTTTTTGTGTATTTTACTACTTGTAATGGTAGAAAGAAACCAAGCAATGCTTAACTGGTATAATTCTATGTTCCCATAAAACACAAATGAATGGTTACCCTTCTGTGAAACGTCCGTGAAACTTGTTGGCTGGGATAGCTTCTTCACATCAAGGCTTTTTTGTATTGAGATGAACCCTGAACAGTAGAGGCTTGTAGAATTCTACCAAGATGTAGCTACCCCATTGTCCACTGACAAAACCGTGCCAAGCTAAGCCATGCTAGAACCTGGCCTGGTACATATTCCATTGGCCCTGTGGGCAGTAACTTATCACACAATGAGCTGGGGGAGAGATTTCATCTGTTGTGGGCTTGCAGGTGGGAGAAGGAAGATGGAGAGAGCTTGCGATTAGTGCCGGGAGGAAAACGGCAGTAAACGAGGGGGAAAAGGAGGGGAGAGAAACGGGGAGGAGGGAAGGGGGGCTCATCTGTCCTTCAGAGGAGCTCCATTTTCTGGTCGAAGCCGCCGAGACGCAGGGGCTAGCTGGAGGATACTGGATAAAAAAGAATCGCCAAAGTAGGTCAGCGCTCTCTCCTGGGTCAAGATGCGTACCTTTTTCCGGAACGTTCCCCAGACTTGATAATGTCAGCTGTGACAATAACGCCGCTGCACAAGACCGGAGGTCTCCCTGCCATCGCTCTGCCGGGTCCCTCTGGGCGGCCGCTGTGATCTGGCTACTTATTCCGACGGTCCGAAGACACCCTCAGGCACAATTCCTAGCTTCTCCTCCCGACATTTTCTTACATAGGCAAAGGTGACTGTGAAGTGACTTTTGCTTTTGATAAGCAAGCGTTGCAGTCGAAAGCTAACAACAAAATAATAAGATCACAATTGCTGCCCTGTCAGCTGACAATAGGGTTCAGTACTGAATGGAAATGAAGCAAACCAAAGAAGATAAATTCACCTTTCCTAGATTGAGCTGCGACTATGAGGCAAAGAGATTTTAACACAGCAGGCTTTGACCCCTCTACCTAGCACTGAGCTAACGGCGATATGATTTCCACAAGTCACGCTCTATCCCGATTTTTCTAGGCAAGTGGTAAAAAAAACAATACTAAACACAAATGAGACGATGCTAACAAACAAGGGTCGGATTATATTCCCAACATGCAACTGACGTTTCAGCACAATATATGGTGATACGTTAGAATAAAAACATCCATTTTGGTGATAGATACTGTACAGTTCCCGGTGTAAGAGCCCTCCCTTCACACAAGAATGTAAAGTTAAAATACAGATGCCCTCGCAGGAGGGAAGGGACAATAAATTTTGCATAAGAGCAACACATATGTTTTAAATAAGAAGCCCTCCATCACTGCTCACCGCTTCCAAAGTAGAAATGTTTTATTTTATTTTTTCCCCTTCAACAAAATAAAAGGCCAAAACTATACTTTCCTTTGAGACATCAGCCACACATAGCCTTCATTCAAATTCCTCGAAAAAACCATTAAGGCGCTTGCCGAACAGTTTCTTTCTCTTGATATACAGCAGTCGTAATCTTTGTGACAGTACTGTAGCTCACATCAGAAGGCAGAAGCACCAAAAAAAAAAAAAAAAAACAGGTGAAAAAAACTGTTTTTAGAACAAACTGTAATTCTGATATGCAAGTTTTTGACAGACTCAATGCCCTGATGAAAAATGAAATATGCTGTGTATTTATAGGGTAAATTGGGCCATCCGAAATGCAAGGCGTTTGTATTTTCACACGTAAAAACGCATGAAATATATGGCAAAATAAAAATAAATTGCTGTCACTGCAATGCATGTAGTTTTATGTACGCATGCGTGCATGCTTAGAATGTATGTTGGAGAATATATATTTAAATGTGTCATTATTGAAAATATTCCATTACAATACAATTACAATATATTATTATTTAAAAACTGTATATTTGTGAGATTGCATATTGCATATATTAACGTGCTTTCAAGTAAGGATCTTATGTTTTTAACACACATTTCATTCTCTTAGACATTCAAACAGAAGCCCATAGACTGTAAATGTACCAACACTGACCTCCAGCCTGCTGCCCCCCCCCCCACCCCACAGCAACTAAAACCAAGCATTATCTGCTCTGTACCCCCACCCCCGCGTTTGTGTGTTTAATCCCTCGGCCCACTTGCCGTTCCCTTTCCCGAGGCTGATTTCCGTGCCGCGGATTGCCGGGATCATCCCGTTTGTCCAGCAGGACAGGTGACTGGTCTTGGACAAATGCTCGGATGTTTCGTTTATCGATTCAATCTCCCACTGCTGCGGGGTCTCTATAAAAACCCACTCCTCGCAAATGACAAGGGCTATCAAAGCAGGGCCCGTCCAGATTCATGTCTTCTTCCATGCGTAGATAAGGGCGGCTCAGTCTGGTCTAAGGCAGATACTAAACAATGAGCCATTACTCATATGTGCACAACATGCATGCGAGCGCGCCCTATACCGCTGTACTGGATGAGCAGATATAACTCTTTAAGTACTAGGAAAAGTAGTGTACAGAGTGCAAAGGGAGATAATTAGGGTTTATAGACTTAATTTAAGTACTTGTACTGCTTGATTATATGTAGCTGTACACTGATAAGACTTCATTGAAATTTACAACAAGTAATCTGCTGCCATATGGACTAACCAAATGGAGAGCGCAGACTGGCAAAAGCAATCAGCTTTTTAATTAACAGAATTAACAGTGCGATGTTTAACTATAATGACAGCAATAAAAACAGGAGATGAGAAGTTGATGTGACAATCGCAGCCCTGGAAAAAAAAAAAAAGGGGGAGGGGGGGCGTGCATAACTGTTATTTTCATTATTTGGAGCAGAGACGATAAAACAAGGTGGGGGTACCGTGTGTGTGGGGGGTGGGGTGGGGGGGGGGTGCTGTTTGTCACACGCTCTCTCTCTCTCCCTCGCGCTGGTTATTGACACTGCGATGAAGAGCGGTAAAACAGGGGTCGGCTTGTTTACACTGGTCTATCCGAGTCCCCGTCACTCCCCGGTGCGAGTGCCGCAGCTAAAACGTGACCGTGCCGCGCTCTTCCGCCGCTTCGGGTTTTGCTGCCGGAAAACCGGTGTCGCCATTATTTTATCGCCCAAGGGTGACGCTCGACTCATTTCGCTTGTCACATTCTTGCGGAAATGTTCTATACAGTACTGACCCGCGTTCAAATAATTCCACCGAATGACAATTTGTCGTTGTTGTGGTCCTATGCTTGCAGGGTGATTAAACATGTCGCGTCAGGTGGTTAAATTAGATTGGGCACCGTGGTCACAGCTGCAATGATGTAATAGAATATAGAATGTTTTGTCTGGGTGGAACAAAGCCATACCTTGATCTGAGAATTGGAATACAACAAAGACTTTCCTCTTTTGTTTTGCTTTGCCAATTCATAGAGTAAGGAATTATTGTAACAGAACGCATCACCAGGGTCTACGTAACAAGGTTAGCCAGGCCGTTTAATCCACCTCCGTTAAAATGCCATTAATCAATTAAGGGGAGCTGCTCTGATTGGCTGAGGAAGGTCATTGGGAGCTGACAGCGGTGGAATGTCCCCCGCTGCACACAGAGATGGTGATAAACCACAGCAGCGGCTACCGCCGCGCCGCACTGCACAAAGAAAGTCAAATTATTAGAAATAATGAAAAGACATCAATACGAATTCTGCCGAGACTCGTTTCATTCTGTTTTCGACAGCATTTTCTGCCTGTAATTTTCTCTAAATGTTAACGTCACCGAGCCTGCCTATTGATTCTATTACTTTTGACCTTGCATTAGTGTCGGCTAATCTTGCATGCCATAAAATTTCATTTCATAGTGAAAATTATACCGAGGCCCTGAGGGTGAGTTATGCACAGGTTGCGGCACCCTTGGGATTCATAACTGCACACGCGGGTAAACAAACCGTAGAGTTAATGTTTCTTAGATGACTGAGCAGCACCGGAGGTTACATTTCTTGTAAAACCTAAAGGTTTTTGCTGAGCGACAATGCCCCTCTTGTTGAGTTCAGTTCAAAGCCTCGATCATAAACGATCGCGGGTGAGTCCTGGCAGGAGTTCTGAAGAAGGGGTGCAAATGTTAATTGGGGCAACAACCTCTTAAATTTGCACATATTTTGCATGCGTCCTGTCATTTGGATCATATTGGAAGATATTGCACATTTGTACCCTTTTCCTTCATAAAGGACAATGTATCCTATAGCAATGCATCAATAACTGTACATTAACAAATAATTGTATAATTGCTATGAAATAAACCCAAATATAATATCATGTGGGATATCACTTTATAATACAGTCATGCCTCAATTGGTAATATATGTAATACATATCTTATGTGTGTCTAAACATGCTCAGATTATGATTCTCATGATGGTTATTATTCCCTAGAAATAAGACTTGCCTTGTGGAGATGAGCCAGGCTGTTGAGCCAGTAGACCTTTCTGACTTCAATATTAAATGGGAATTTCACTAGAATTATGAATGGATTCTTGCTCTGTTGACTCACACAGTGGTTTTGTTGAGCATAATAACCATACCATAATAACCAATAACGTCTTGTTTTCACATGTTTTATTTAAAAAAATTATAATATGACTATATTACTGATTATTCCATAATGGAGCCAACAAAGTAAGTAATTCAAATTATCTTAAAGTGATCAAAAAACCAAACCTGCAATGTGATGGAATATTTAGAATCAAACCTCACAGCTGTATGCTGCAACATTACACAACTTCACATATAACCCCAGATATTTTTGTTTCAAGAAGGATATATACAGCATTGGGTAATTACTGTATGCATTATATACGGTGTTATTATTCAATCATAGAATTGTCTAATTATATGCTGTGATAATATACTATCAATAATTTGTGTATTGTTTTAAAATAAAACTAATTACTATTCTTAACTCATTCAATGCCAGTGTTCTGGAACACTATGCCTCAGCAGTGCCTAGCCAATATGGCTGCTGACATTCTAAATTTTCTAAATTCTAAATTGATACCGTCAATGTGCAAATTTCTAATAAAACACATTACAGAATTACCTATTGAACCAAATTATTTGTTAATAGGATAGGTGGGCACTAGATGGCACACCTGCTGGTTCAGTTCACTATCAAAGCTAAGAGGTAATATAAATCATTTTCTGTGATTTTCAGTTTAGTTAACAGGACTCTCACATTGGTCATTTGTAATAGTGAAAACAGTTTTCCATAAAAATTGGCTCTTGCATATCAATAGATACGAAACATTAACAATAAACATAATCACTGGTAATTTGTTTCTATACAGTCAAGCCGGAAAGTCTGCACACCCCTTTCACCTTCTCCACATTTTATTCCGTTACAGACTTATACTACAATAGATTGAGTAAATTTTTTGCCTCAAACATCTACACACAATAGCCAATAATGACAAAGTGAAAAACAGGTTTTTAGAAAATATGCAATTTTATTTTACTGACAAAAATAGGTTATTTAGGGGTTACATATCTGTACACACCCTTAGCCTAATACTTGGTTGCTGCAGCTTTGGCAGCGATTACAGCTTCAAGGCGTCTTGGGAAAGAAGCTACGAGCTTGGCACACTTGTGTCTGGACATTTTTGCCCATTCCTCTTGGGATATCCTTGCAAGCTCCATCAGGTTGGATGGGGAGCGTCAGTACACAGCCATTTTCAGCTCTTTCCACAGATGTTCAATTGGATTCAGGTCTGGGCTCTGGCTGGGCCACTCAAGGACATGCACAGACTTTCTCCGAAGCCACTCCTTTGTTCTCTTGGCTGTGTGCTTCGGGTCGTTGTCATGTTGGAAGGTAAACCTTCGCCCCAGTCTGAGGTCCAGAGCGCTCTGGAGCAGGTTTTCTTCAAGGATCTCGGTGTACTTAGCTGCATTCATCTTTCCCTCTATCAGGACTAGGCGCCCTGTTCCCGCTGCTGAAAAACATCCCCACATCATGATGCTGCCACCACCATGCTTCACTGTAGGGATGGTATTAGCCAGGTGATCAGCGGTGCCTGGTTTCCACCAGACGTAACGCTTGGTCTTCAGGCCAAAAATGGTTTCATCAGACCAGAGAATCTTTATTCTCATGGTTTGAGAGTCCTCTAGGTGCCTTTTGGCAAACTCCAAACGGGTTGTGATGTGCCTTTTGCTAAGGAGGGGCTTCCGTCTGGCCACTCTACCATAAAGGCCTGATTGGTGGAGTGCTGCCTGGATGGTTGATCTTCTGAAAGGTTCTCCCATCTCCACAAGGATATGCTGGAGCTCTGTCAGAGTGATCCTCTGGTTCCTGCTCACCTCCCTGGCCAAGACCTGTCTTCCCTGATTGCTCAGTTTGGCCGGGCAGCCAGGTCTAGGAAGATTCTTGGTGGTTCCAAACTTCTTCCATTTACGAATGATGGTGGCCACTGCTCTTTGGGACCTGTAAAGCTGCAGAAATTTTTCCGTACCCTTCTCCAGATCTATGCCTTGACACAATCCTGTTTCTGAGGTCTGCAGATAATTCCTTTGACCCTATGGCTTGGAGTTTGCTCTGACATGCACTGTCAACTGTGGGACCTTATATAGTCAGGTGTTTTCAATCCCCAATCATGTCCAATCAATTGAATTTATCACAGGTGGACTCCAATTAAGTTGTAGAAACATCTCAAGCAGTATCAGTAGAAACAAAATGCACCTCAGCTCACTTTTGGGTGTCATATCAAAGGGTGTGCACACTTATGTACATATGATATTTAACATTTTGATTTTTAATAAATTAGCACAAATGAGCAGAAACGTGTTGGTAGCCTACAAATTGACCGAGACATGTTATTCCCATGCCCCGATGTTGGTTTAAGTAGTCTGGTATTCTAGATAAATTTTAAAACATAGGCTAAATATAACTTAAAATATTGCCATCTAGAACCATGTAAAAAAATGTTTTTAAAAACAGCAAATACGGATAGAAGGTGGTAAAAGAACGTCAGTGTAAATTGGTCAGATCCAGAATTCTTTACCGGAATTGCAGTTTAAGGATGGCTGTAGTCAACGTTAGTCGCCCTCGGCACTGAATGAGTTAAACATATCATAGTGATACCACCTCAGATGTCAAATATTGTTTCAATTAACCTGAAAAAGTTAACACGTCCGCTATGAGGCCAGCTCCATGTCAGGTTTCGGAAATATACAGCGATCGGGGGGTAGGAGGCGCTCCTGTTGCCACACATTAACATCTTACATAGGGAGGACAAGTGGATAATTCTAGGACAAGAACACGTCTAAAATAAGCATCTTAGGGGTATGTTGGGGTACTCCCAGTGACCCCATATGAGAAACTGAAAGTTCTGTGGATGTGGTATCAAGATACTTTGGCCTAATCACCCAAAATCTTAAATATGAAACTTGGCAAGCTCTTACAATACCTTTAAAAGTAACTGCAATAGGTTTAGACATGAAAAACTGTTTAAATACCATGCCCCACAACTGTGACCTTATTGGGCCATTTTTCAGTGACAGAGTCTACATGTGTCCACCAACCATCCATGAGTCCTGAAACTGTGCTGTAAAACGACAGAAGGGGTTAAATTCCTTCTATGAAGTTGCTCACAGTAAGACGTTACTTTATTAACATGACCGAGAATGACCGAAGAAGCAGGGCAATCTTCTTTTATGCAAAAGGTGGTTTACTGTTCAATCACAAATCACACCCACACTAACCCCCCCCCTCTTTCCCTCTCTCCCTCCCTCCATCCCCTGACTGTCTGCACCGTAAAAGGTAGGGGGGATTGTGGGCCGGCGTTCTCATGATAAATCAAGCTAGAACATGAGCTTTACATTTGTTTGTTTTATGAGAGGGAGGAATTATGCTGGTTCCATTTCCCTCAATGTCTTTACTCCTCTGAGAGCTGTAAGACATCAACAAGAAAATTTCCCTAAGCCTGCAGTGCATCAAACAGAGAAGCACAACAAATTGTCTCAGGTGTTTAATAAACGATAAGTAGGCGGCAGCTAATTGTCGCAATCCGCCATTTCTCTGTTCTTGTTTACTTTATGAGTTCTGGGTGGACATTTGCACCTTTTATACCTTGACATAAATGACCTATGAGAAACGCAAGCTGCAATATTGTTCAGTTTTGACTGTTTTTGCACGCTCATTGGGCCTCATTCATAAAACGTTCCAAATATGTGCATACATTTATGTAAGAACATGTTTTGTACAAAAAATTTACTCCTGATTCATCAAACCATGCAGAAAGGCATATTTTTTCGTATTCACGTACAGTTGTGTTAAAAAAAATAGCAGTACAACATCAGTAACCTGATGCACCACTGTTATTAGTAGTAGTGATATTTCTGCATGGCAAATAATTTACTTGTAGATGTAGTAGTGTAATAGAAAAACAACAGACCCAACTGTCATGACATGCACGCTGCTTGTTCTGAGTAATTGACTCATTCATTGAAAGGGGCGTGTTCAAAATAATAGCAGTGTGGAGTTTAATTAGAGAATTAATTAATTATGTGAAAAAACAGGTGTCATTAATTGTCCTTTATTAAAGAAGGGAAGCAAATGTTTCACACATTGTTATAAAATATATTTCCTTCTGAATTGCTAAGTAAAATTGGCCGTTCCAAACATTGTTCGGAGGAACAACGTAATTTGATTAAAAAGTTGATTGAAGAGGGGAAAACGTATAAAGAAGTGCGGCAAATTATAGGATGCTCAGCTAAAAAGATCTCAAATGCTTTAAAATGGCAACAAAAACCCGAAACACACAGAAGAAAATAAGCAACTACTGTTGCTGTCGAAGAATAGTCAGAATGGCAAAGATTCAGCCAATCATCACCTCATCAAAGATGATCTAAAATTACCTGTAAGTGCTGTTACAGTCAGAAGACATAAGATCGAAGCTAAGCTATCAGCAAGAAGCCCCCGTAAAGCACCATTGTTGAAAAAACGGCATGTGCAGAATTGGTTAAATGGCACAAAGAGAAATGGTGTAACATTCTGTGGACTGATGAGAGTAAAATTGTTCTTTTCGGGTCTAGTGGCCGTCGACAGTACGTCAGACCCCCCCCCGGGTACTGAATTCAGCCAGCAGTAAACTGTGAAGACAGTGTGTGCAGTGTGGGAAAAAAAATCATGGGGTGGTATGGGGGGGTTGGTTGGGCCTATTATATATATATTCATCATCATTCATCATTTGAATAATACAAAAAAAATTTATTGAAGATTATGCCGTTGCCCGAAGAGTAAATATGCGCCCCATGCTGAGTTTCAACAAACAACACACCCACGACACCAACACAAAGCGAAAAACATCAGGTTCAAACAAAAAAAAATTGAAGGGAGGAGGAGTGGCAGCTCAAACCCCCCCCAAACCCCCATTTGAAAAAAAAAAACTTGTGGGGAAAAAAAAAAAAAACCCAAAAAAAAAAAAAAAAAAAATTCAAAAAAAACTGGTGAATGGAAGTTCAATCCTGTTTGCTGAAATATGCAATTTTAAGTTGAGAAGTTTTGGTTGACTCGATGCGCATGCAGACAAACAAGTATTAAAAAAACAATGGTTATGACAACTAAAAATTAGTTCAGTTTTAAAGTGAGAAAAAAAAAATCTTGAAAAATAAAAAAAAAAAGTATTTGTTTTTGTTTGAGAAAAAAAAAAAAAAAATCCTTTTCTCTTTTTTTTTTTGCTTTAATAAAAAGAAAAAGAAAAATTTTGTGTTGCTTTTAAATGTGTGATTTGGAATTGAATTGAAAATGTTTTGTAAAAAATTAAAAAAAAAATTAAAAAAAAAAAAAAATTTTTTAAAATTTTTTTTTTTTTTTTTTTTTTTTTTTTTTTTGAATTTCACTGTTCGTGTTACAACAACAGTGTTCAAAATCATTCAATGACAGTTAAAATTTTTCGCGATTAGCATAAATCCACGCCCATGAATTGCCATATATGGAAGTTGCAAATTCCATTTACAGGCGCATACAAAGTCAAATTCGTACTGAAAAAGCGAAAGAAATAATTATTCCGGAAATGTAAAGTAAAGGCCTAGCAGGAGATAACATGTACCATCAATGCCGGATCACCCATCACACAAACTGTTAAAGTAGTAAAAAAAATAAAAACAATTTGACATTTGAGGCGAAAAAACACATAGCTGCGCACAAAAGCACCACAGCTACAGGAGGTGGCCAAGGTTATTCAAGTCTGCATCAGACAAGCACATTGCCTCCATCTTCCAAGCATACGGTCTTTCTCGCAGCCTGGAAATACAAACCCCAATTCCCAAAAAGTTGTAGTATGTAAGTATGTAAAATGCAAATAAAAGCAGAAAGCAGTGATTTGTAAATGATCTTTTACATATATTTAATTGAAGAGGATAAGATAAAGATATTTAATGTTTTACCTTATCAACTTTATTTATTTTTGTAAATATACGCAAATTCCAAATTTGATGCATGTAAGACGTTGAAAAAAGTTGGGTCAGGGGCAAAAAAAGACTGGGAAGGTTGTGGAATGTTCAAAGGTAAACGGGTGAATAGGTAACAGGTGATCATGACTGAGTATAAAAGGAGCATCCACGAAGGCTTGGATGTTTACGAGCAAGGATGGATCTCACCATCTACAGTTCATAATATTATTAGAAGATTCAGAGAATTTTGAGAAATCTCTGTGCGTAAAGCGCAAGGCCGAAAACCAACATGCTTCTGTAACGAATCCCCCATGGGCTCCAGATTCGGGAACACTTCGGAAAACCGTTGTCAGTAAACACAGTTCCTCGCTGCATCTACAAACGCAAAGCGTAAGCCATGTATCAACAACATCCAGAAACACCGCCGACTTCCCTGGGGTCGAGATCATCTGAGATGGACTGACACAAAGTGGAAATGTGTGCTGCGGTCTGATGACTCCACATTTCAAATTGTTTTTGTAAATAATGGACGTCGTGTTCTCCAGGCCAAAGAGGAAAAGTACCATCCCGATTGTTACCAACGCATGGTTCAAAAGCCAGCGTCTGTCATGGTATGGGGGTGTGTTAGTGCCCATGGCATGGGTAACTTGCACGTTACAACCATGTATGTACATTGGATGTACATGCATTTTGGAACATATGCTGCAATCTAGATGTCTTTTTTAGGGACATCCCTGCTTATTTCAGCAAGACAATGCCAAGCCACATTCTGCACGTGTTACAACAGCGTGGTTTCATAGTCAGAGAGTGCGGGTGCTAGACTGGCCTGCCTGCAGTCCAGACCTGTCTCCCATTGAAAATGTGTGGTGCATTATGAGGCGTTAATACGACAACGGAGACCCTGAACTATTGAGCAACTGAAGTCGTATATCAAGCAAGAACGGAAAAAATTCCACTTTCAAAACTACAACAATTAGTGTCCTCCATTCCCAAAAGATTACTGAGTGTTGTTAAAAGGAAAGGTGATGTAATACAGTGGTAAACATGCCCCTGTCCCAACTTTTTTGTGATGTCTTGCAAGCATCAAATTTAGAATGAGCGTATATCTACAAAAAACAATCAAGTTGATTAGTTAAAACATTAAATATCTTGTATTTGTACTGTTTTCAATTGAATACAGGTCAAAAAGGATCTGCGAATCATTGCTTTCTGTTTTTATTTATATTTTATACCCTGTCCCATCTTTTTTGGAATTGAGGTTGGTAAATAAAACGTTATTCATCTTCGTAATTTTATTTGTGTTCTGTACAATCACATAGCCTACCTTATTTTAGAATCTCTCTGAATTGCCGGTGCGTTCTAATTGCAGTCACATGGTCGAGTTCGAATGGTGGTTCATCCGACACTGCATCCCTAGTTCAGGTAAATTGGGGACTGGTATAGGAAGGGCGTTTTTCATGTCCATGTTGTGCAGGATACAACAGCCAATATGATTTTGCACACCTTCTCAGGTTTGTAGAACCCATTGTTAATGGGTCAAATGTGCGTTTTAAATAAAATAAAAACATAAACAGAAAATAAAAATGAATTAATATTCGAATTGATATTCAAAAGCTACCTTTAGTGGCATTTAGAATTTACGTATGCGGTACACGTGGTCCTGTGCAGGTTTAAAGTTTGTTTGTACATATGAATAAAACGTTAATGAATGCCAAAATATGGACAAAATTGCTAACACGAACGATTTAGGTACAAACTCGTTCTGCTCACGTTTCCATTGTAAGGTGTGTTTTAATGCAAATTTAGATTTTTTTATGTGGACAAGCTGCTCTTCATTAACTGCTTTTGTATTTAAACAAGAATTGTATACATTACAGAACTGATCTGGTCTCATTGGTAGCATATTTTAAAAAATGGACTAAATTCTGAGGTCAAATTCAGGTTAACTCCTTGCACAGAAAAATATTTATACTTATATGTTATCTTTCAATGTGCAATGCTGTCTTGCTAAAGCTTCCTAAAATGCTCATATAAAAATGTATAAATACATACAGTTGAAATCGGAAGTTTACATACACTTAGGTTGAAGTCATTAAAACAAATTTTTAACCACTCCACAGATTTCATGTTAGCGAACTATAGTGTTGGCAAGTCAGTTAGGACTTCTACTTCGTGCATGACACAAGTAATTTTTCCAACAACATCAAAAGACTAGATATCTTGTATATTACAAGCGATACTATAACGTCTCTGGATTTGAATGGATCTCTATGGGAATTGGGAGGTGGGTCTAGATTTTGCTGTAAATTATACTGGAACAGTATGGAATACATGATTGGTAAAATGGCTGTAAGTCATCAAGGGTCTGAGGTATCAAACAAGCCTCAAACCATCACAAATTTTCCTATTGAACTCTATGGAAAAATAAGTCAGGAGAAGAAACCCTTCAAGTTATCCATCCATATCTACTGTATTTCTGGCAGCATAGTGATGATTTAAGGCATGTTTGATACGTCAGACCCTTGATGACTTACATTTAGCCAACCATGTGTTCCATACTGTTCCAGTGTAAGTAGATGTCCTAACTGACTTGCCAACACTATTGTTCGCTAACATGAAATCTGTGGAGTGGTTAAAATAAGTTTTAAAGACTTCAACTGTATGTTCCAGCTTAAAAAATGCACAAGCCCAGCACTATTATACTATGAAGCATAACAAGGTTTTCTCAAAATCTAGTAATACATTTTACAGGAAGTCCATCAGACAACAAACTATCAGACTAATATAAAATAAAATAATACATCTTACCATTTAATGACACTAATATTTTTGTGCCGATATGAATAAACCTATCAATAAACCAACTGCTTTGTGTGCACAAAAACAATGTCCCCTGTCTGTTCTGCAGAAATGAAACTTGTGGCCTTTGTTATGGCATTTCAGAAACGTATTTCAGAAACTTATATTTTATTTTTTATATATTTGTAGAATGTAGTACTTGTAAGTGTATTTTGAGGAAGAAATGGCTAGTTATAAGGGTAAATACGGTATTACTGCTGCTACTCTCAGTGCTCCTCTGTCTGTCTGAGATTGCATAGAACGTGGGTCCTTGATTGGTCAAAACAGGTAGAAGTCAAGAGGTCACAGTCAGAAGTCACAAGACAGGGATATTATTGAGAACAAATGATTCAATAAGTGCCAATTGGAAACCATATATGAAAACTATATATGAAAAGAAATTGAGAAATGACTGAAAATGCATAAAAATTCCATAAATAACATGAACATCACATTTAATCTTATGACATGTTTAGAGACATAACTGTTGATGACATGGCTTTTTTAAAATGTATGGTATGTTTTAACCCAAGGGGAGTGTGCAGTTTGGTCTTAATGGTCGATGGGAAAACAAATAGCTTTTTTTTTCATTTTTTTTTTCATGTCGGTGCGGTTTACAGATCCTCAGATTTCAGACTGATTGAGGCGTCCTTAGTGTTCAGATATGATGGAGGTTCCTTTTGGATAGTTTTTATAGTGAATCTCTAATAAAGACATAGTTGCCCTCATAACCTTGTTTTCCTCTAGAAACTCCATACCCTATTGATTAAAGGAGTCAGATATTCATTCCAAGGCTGTCAATGGGACAGGTATTTGGATTCTCAAACATTCTCTCCTCCCCTCAGAAAAGCTTAAGTTTCCACCTCATTATCATGTCCAAATGCTGCCAGAGATGGCATTCGCTCTAAGAAATATCTTACAAGTGCATTGACAGGGGGCATAACTTTAATGTTTTATCTCTGAGGAGTTCTGGGTCAATAACACGGGCTGGGTTTAGGCCAAAATCCAATCAAAACCCTGACCCATTACCAAGTCACAAACCGCTATAAATGTACAGAATGTATGACGACTTCACTTAAAGGGGAATTCCACCCAAATAATAATAATAATAAATATAGCTGCGAGCAGCAATTCCCGGGGACCGAGCAGCATAAGCAGTTGACCCAAAAAGCAAATATCAGGGCGTTTGAAATCTCTGCAAGGGAACAGTGCATTTTTGCATCTGTATAGCGCCACTATGTGGGTTGATTAGGCTAAGCCTTTGTAAGTGGAGTCGTGATCTAACTCTCAATCACCCGACTAAGTTTCAGATCTTTATGTCAAACGGTTTTAGAATTATTCGCAGTTATGTGATAAGCCACACCCACTGCAAATTAATTGGATCGTCATTCGGCCATTTTTTGACGTAGGCCTTAGAAAAGTCATGTCCATACGAAAGCACATGAGATGAGTCAACCTACCAAATTTAACAATTTCAGAAAAGTCAATATATTGGTCCATGTTTCCTTGATGGACATTTTTTCAGTGTGAGGAGGGACATCTACTGACATGAGTTTTAAATCTCTAGGTCAAACCGTGCAGGAGCTATGATCGTAATTATTGCAAACTGCAAATAGCACCTATTTGGTACCTATTATATCGCCACCAAATTTGGTGAAGGTGATACCTTCTAAATATATGCCAAGTTTCATAAGAAGCAGCCAAGTGGTTAAGAAAGAACACAGAAAAGTAATAGATGAGTACATTTAAATGGCTGCTCATACCATTACAGGACCACCACCATACTTAACAGTTGGCAACAGAGATTGTGGATTGAATGCCTCCTAAATGCTTTCTCCAAACATAAACCTGTCCCGTAAAAAATTACTCATCAGCATTAGCCTTGGATACAAAAGGTTTCCGAATACCAGCTTTGTGAAGCTCATGACGTACTGTTTTTTGTTGAGACTGCTTCAGATATGGATTGATTCAATTCTGTGGTAATTTTTAGAGCTGTAGTTCTGTGGTTATTAGCAACTATTCTACCAAGTGTCTGTCTGTCTCTGTCAGAGAGCTTTGACTTGCGGCCACAGTTCTTTTTTTACTTGTTTTTTGGTGTTGGGCATATGTTGTCATAAATTTTGACAGTTTCCTTTACGACCTTAAATCATTTTGCCGTTTTTTTGTGACCGACGCACCTGCAATACTATTTGGCCTCTTTGAAACTCTATGTTAGTATCCTCATCTTGCATTGGAGACTTACCGAGCAAAGTGCTGCTAGTTAGACCTCCTTTAAGCAGACACATGCTGCTAATTAGTATGAATCACCTGTGCAGATGCTTTTGTAATTGTGGTTTAGATGCTTCATTTCAGTTTGAAAAGCCATTTTATCACAACTCCAGTGTTGGATGCAGAGCTGGAAGAATAGAAACACACTGGCCCTGTTTACAATTGTCTTTATATACAAGATATATCCCGTTTCTTGACATCTGATGATCATGGTTTGAACGCAAGGAACTAGATATGGATCGGATTTGTCATCTTGAGGTAGTCTGGGTCACATTTTGCCAGTATTAGATTTGGAGGTAAACGTTCCAGTATGTGTCTTCTCCTGTTTCCAGCACTCTGCTGACAAATAACATCCCATTATAAGCATGCGGGAGTCGCCCAACACCCTGTTGCAGAGCTGGTTGGTAGGTCGAATGGAACGCTGAGCACGAGAACCAGGGAGACATTCCGTGTCGATCTGAACACACAAAGTCGGACATACAGCACATTGTAAATCATGCGCGAACAGACGACCACACATTGGATATATGAAAATCTGATTTGTGAACTGATAGGAGTGTAAACAAGGCCCGGATGTGTGTAAATCCAAACAGTGGGAACGTCCCTAAGGAAACGCGACACGTCACGCTAACGTTACTGCGGCGATGAACACTAGTGGGCCTTGGACACACACACAGGTAGGCTGTCCATGTCTCTCCCTTACATAAGCAGTCAACATAGGCACCTGATTTATGTCCCCACACACACAGGCTAATGGCAGGCGTCTCCAGCCTTACCTGAAAAGGGCCACCAGTGTGGGTGTAGGATTTTGTTCTACCCCAGCACTAAAAAAACTGATTCAACTAATCAAGGTCTTGATCAAGCCACAAATAATTGAGCCGTCGAACCAGGTGTCACAGTGCCGGACTTGAACAAAATCCTACACCCATTCCAGGTAAGACTGGACGACCCTGACCTCTACGGCTTACCGTAATTCCATAACGTCACTAATTTACCTGTGAGCAGAACTGAGTAACATTCCTTCATGAGGATGACCGTGGTCCATCGTGTGTATACGGTCAGGTAGCTTAAGAGTGCAGTGACCTGTTTTGCATCAGTTGAAACTGTGTTCAGTGTTTTGATCGTGTCGCAGTAAGAGATTCAGCTTGGAGGAATCAATACACAGACCTGGGTCTGCACAACATTCTAGCTTTGGAGGCTCACCTTTTTTGACAGTGGAAGTAGTTAAGTGTTGTCCCTGAGGGAACACACAGGTGTCGACTGCCAGGATATTTTGTTTTGGCCAAACGTCAGGAGCCAGGGGTTGTTTAAAGTGATAAAAACACAAAGGTTTTGATAAATGCGGGGTTACTGTAAGATGTGCTCTTCTCGTTTTTCTCATCAGATCGGGCCTCAGGACCAGCTGGAAGGGAGAGTGTGTAGAGGAAGGGAGAGTGTGTAGAGGAAGGGAGAGTGTGTAGAGGAAGGGAGAGTGTGTAGAGAAAAGGAGCATGCCGCACACTGATACTTTTCAGTGTGTGCTTGTCAGTCACTTTAACGCTGGCTTTTAAAGGCAATGTTTCTGTACAACCCGATTGGTCGGTCAATAGTGACGCCTCAGCCACACTTCCTTGGGTTTCCCCTTAATTGCAGCCTACCAGGCTTATCCCTTATGTACATAATGTGTGTTTAGACTATTAAAATCAGGCCAGTGGAGGAGACATTGTGGACAACGCTCGCTTTCACATGGCCTTGACAGACGTTGTGGCTACACTGCCCTATATTATACGACGCCCACTCGAGAAAACTGCCCTTGTTTCTCGATAACGTGGTTAATTTGCTGCCTGTGTAAGTGTATTTACTCTTGCGAAAAGATCTCTACGATGCACATAAAAAAGGTGTGGCCTTCTGAAAAGGTGGACAAACGCTCGCTTTCACACTTCCCTGACAGAATTTGTAGCTTCATAATTATATTGATAAAAAAAGGCTCACGGTATTTTATATGGGGATATGCAAGGGGGAAGACAAAAACTTCAGAATTGCAAATACCTTCATTACTATCAGCAATTATAGTGCTGTCAGATGTTTAAGTACAGTGTAGCTGATAGGAGGAACAGGGGAACCTTTCTGTTCATGGGGGGGAAATGAACTTGAGGGAAGAAAAAATGGAGGGAAAAGACGAGGCAAAATAGAAACAAAAACCTGGAGTTCATTAAAAGAATTTTAAGGAAATTCGCCCCAGGCAATGTCGATTCAGCGTTGGCGACGAGGAGAGTTGGCGCTCAGGTAATTACGCCCGCTTTTCATTCTGCTCTGTGCTTCGTCCTCACCTTGTTTCTCTGACTTCCTGCCGACTGTCCATGCGCGGGTTTCCCCACAGGGCCCGCGCACAATGGCACTGACGTCTGAAAGGCCAGGACACAGGAGACGAGAGAGAGAGATGAGAAAGAGAAACGGACACGGGCATTTAACATGGTCTCTCCTGACTGAAAAGACACAACCGGAGAGCAGAGGACATGGAGTGACTATAAATGGCACACCGTATACCAGCGCTGTAAAAACACCCAAGTGAACAACACACTATTTTACACAGTACACTATATTCCACTACACTATGCTACACTACCCTATATTACACTCCACTACCTTAGATTACACTACACTATGCTACACTACCCTATATTACACTACACTACACTATGCTACACTACCCTATATTACACTACACTACGCTGCACTACCCTATATTACACTACACTGTGCTACACTACACTATGCTGCACTACCCTATATTACACTACACTACACTGTGCTACACTACGCTACACTACCCTATATTACACTACACTACACTGTGCTACACTACACTATGCTGCACTACCCTATATTACACTACACTACACTGTGCTACACTACACTATGCTACACTACCCTATATTACACTACACTACACTGTGCTACACTACACTATGCTGCACTACCCTATATTACACTACACTATGCTACACTACCCTATATTACACTACACTATGCTACACTACCCTATATTACACTACACTGTGCTACACTACACTATGCTGCACTACCCTATATTACACTACACTATGCTACACTACCCTATATTACACTACACTATGCTACACTACCCTATATTACACTACACTGTGCTACACTACACTATGCTGCACTACCCTATATTACACTACACTATGCTACACTACCCTATATTACACTACACTATGCTACACTACCCTATATTACACTACACTGTGCTACACTACACTATGCTGTACTACCCTATATTACACTACACTATGCTACACTACCCTATATTACACTACACTATCTTATATTACACTACACTATGCTGCACTACCCTATATTACACTACACTATGCTACACTACCCTATATTACACTACACTATGCTACACTACCCTATATTACACTACACTATGCTACACTATCTTATATTACACTACACTATGCTGCACTACCCCATATTACATTACACTATATTGCACTACACTACCTTATATTACACTACACTATGCTACACGACCCTATATTACATTACATTACATTACATTCTCCTAGATAAGTATTAGTCCAGGTGGAGTCTGAAAAGGTGCGTTTTCAGGCCACGACGGAAAGTAGGCAGGGTTGGCATGGAACGTAGGGGAATGGGAAGTTCGTTCCACCACTGGGGAGCTAGGGTGGAAAAGCTCCGCAGTCGGGACGAGCGAGTACCATTTACACGGAGGGGGGGAAGTGCAAGTCGCCCTGCAGTAGATATTACACTACACTATGCTACACTACCCTATATTACACTAACACTACATTATTCTACACTACACTATATTACATTACACTACACTGTACTACACTACCCTATATCACACAATATGACACTATATTACACTAAACTATGCTACACAACCCAATATTACATGACACTATGTTACACTACCCAATATTACACTACACTATGTTACATTACCCAATATTACACTACACTATGCTACACTACCCTATATGACACTACACTATGCTACACTACCCTATATTACATTACACTACACTATACGACACTACCCTATATCACACTAAACTATGCTACACAACCCCATAGTACACTATACTACACCACCCTACACTACATGATACTGCCCTACACTAAACTACACAATCGTACAGTGAAAGCCACTGCTTTAGCAAGACAAGCCACCCAAATGCCCCATCAGACAACTGTTTCTGAGCTCCTGGGCCTATGCCACAGATCAGTCATACAGTCAATATCTGCAAATTAACTTGTACATTTTTGTCATCTTGCCAAAATATTAATTATCATAGTAATAATTTAACCTTTAACATGGAGCTAAAAAAAATACATAGTAGACGCAATGTTATAGTGCATTTACTGTTGAAGTGACATATTTCTATGCCCAGTATTTATATGTAGCTGCAAACCACTAAGATGAGCGATGAACTGCTTTCACTATAATCGTTTGCAGTGGAACAATGCAAGACATTAACACATTCCATTTTAGATGGGTTCCAATAAGTAACAATAAAAAACTTTCTCTCGAAAAATTTAATGATAAGAAACAATACTATATATTTTTATGATTCATGCAGCACACACCAGGACATGGTGTATTCTCATGGTTTTAAAAAGTAAAGTAAGACATTCACATTATATGACACTGCTCAAAAAAATTAAGGGAACACTTAATCATCACAGTATAACACCAAGTCAATTAAACCAAACCGGTCATGCTGGATGATGATGCAGGCAGCATAACATTCGCCACGGCGTCTCCAGACTATTTCACGTCTGTCACATGTGCTCAGTGTGAACCTGCTCTCATCTGTGAAGAGAACGGGGCGCCAATGGCGAACCTGCCAATTCTGGTGTTCTCTGGCAAATGCCAATCGAGCTGCATTGTGCTGGGCTGTGAGCACAGGTCCCACTACAGGACGTCGGGCCCGTCTCCCGGTATCTCCTCCATGCTTTTGAGACTGCTGGGAGACACAGCAAACCTTCTTGCGACGACACGTATGGATGTGCCATCCTGGAGGAGCTGGACTACCTGTGCAACCTGAATGGGCTGCAGGTACCGCCTCATGCTACCAGTTGTGACAAGGGCACTATCAAAATGCAAAACTAGAGAAAAATCAGTCAGGAAGGTTAAGGAGAGAGAAATGGTCTGTGGCCACCACCTGCAAAACCATTTACTTTTTGGGGGTTGTCTTGCTGTTGCCTCTGCTGTCCATCTGTTGTCACTTTCATTTGCACCAAAGCAGGTGAGATTAATTCACAATCGTTTACGCTTCCTAACTGGACAGATTGATATCCCAGAAGTTTAATTGACTTGGTGTTATACTGTGTTGATTAAGTGTTCCCTTAATTTATTTGAGCAGTGTATATGAGAAACATGGCTCATTTCCTTCTGAAATCTCTCATGAGGTCAACCTTTTAAAATTGAGTTTGTTCAGAAGTCTCTCTTGACAGTCAGGATCCAGTGGGTATATATGTGTCCAATACTGTTCCTGTTGTCCTTCATGCTTGTTTATTTCCTTGTTTGTCACTTCGTGTTGGTCCTTGCATTAGTGTGACCATCAAAAACTCCACACAATATGAGGTGCCTGACCTCCACCAACCACAGGGGCTGTGTAGGCAAAAAGGCATGTGTTGCAAAAGGTAGAACGATGTTTATTTGGAGCTAATGAAATGGCACATTTTCTAATTATATATTAAAGGGATATTTCACCTTAGTGTGACATAAGTCCTTTTGTGGAGCCTACCCCATTATATTTGCATAGCGTGAATATTAGCGACATCAGATGTCCTTGCTGACCGTTAACGGCATTCCCGGTAGTCCGGTTGTCAGGGTCGCCATTCACTCCATTCATTTTCGGGACCTCACCAAAATGTATCGTTTTAAAGCACACACTAACTACGGCAAATAATACATTGATAAAAGAGAACATGACGGTGAAAAGGTACACTATGCAAATATAATGGGGTAGGCTCCACAAAAGGACTTATGTCACACTAAGGTGAAATATCCCTTTAAGCATGGCAACCATATTAAAAGGTCCCATTACTTCCATACTGTTATAAAATATATAACTGATTAATTTGACTGCTTTGCTTTGGAATGGACTTTCCATTAATTTCACAATTCAGCTCTGGCTGCTATCTAAAACTGCAGACACTGTTACACTTCTGCATTTTTGGACGGACCATTTTTAAAAGCATCAACAGTAACTTATATGATGCGGGCAGTAATCAAAATATGCATACATGCAGCTTTTGGTTACACTTTCTAGTCCTCCAAAAGAGATATATGTATAACTCCTTCATAAGTAGTTCATAGCACCTTCATAAGCCCTAAATAAAAACACATAAATGTGTAATAACAGCAAATATGTATACGTGTATAAGGTGTGATACATCAGCATTGATGTTTCAAGACATACCAGGAAATACCATGTGCCAAACCATATGCCTGCCTATTTGCAGTTACTAGGGGTGGGACAATGTACCTCCGAATGTGTAAATACAACTGCATCGATCTGTAAGATTCGAATCGATAAGCATCGATTAATATCGCGTTTTAAATGAATGTGCACATGTATTCATTTATTTAAAAAAAATATTAATTTCAAAACGACTTTTAAAACTGTTTTGACCAGCTTCAATCCGTTTCTGCTCCAACCCCCACGTAAGCGTGAATTGAAAGCAGGGACAGGCGGGAATCAAGCGACAATGAGACGGACAGATCTGAGTGAAATGGCTAGCTGCGTGCTCGCTGAGTGCGACAAAAGAGACAGAAACTTACAGAATTTGCGATGTTCCGAACAGAAAATCAGTGGTATAAGCATTTCGGGTTTAGAAAGAAGGAGGGTGTACTTGACAAAACCGCTGCAATATGCAAGATCTGCCAAGTAGAAATCAGATACACAGGCAACACCACAAACATGATAAACCATTTGAGCCGATGATACACAATTGACGTGAAGGACAGCAAGCGGGTTAGCAAGCTGGTTAGCAAGCTAAACTCGGGAGTCATTGACACTTCCCCTGAGTTTCCTGGAGAAATGGCCAAACAGTTCTATTTTTTGTATAATCGTTTTTATTAGTTTTTATACACATACCGTGTCCAGACAGTTAATTGTAAAGTGCTTTCTGATATTTCAATTTAAACCATTTTCTATTCAAAATCAAGTAGACGTTAGAGACAAAAATAGTAAGACTATTTCCAATGTCTTACGTTCAATTATTACTACGTTAACTGTCCGATTCACTTGTATGAATGTCGTGGAACCTAGATTCACCATACCATGCAGAAAACATTTGAGTGAAAAATGTATACCTGCGCTGTATGAAGAGGCGAAGAAAATGGTTAGACTGTCCTTGCAAAACGCTACGAGAGTAGCTTTAACTACGGATGGATGGGCATATTGCTCCACCGAAGGTACTAAGATTTAGGAAAGTACTATGCATGACACTAACCTATAGGCTATTTCATTTTTCTTGGCCCAGTTTAGTAATTGCTATACATTTTGCCATTTTCATTTTGTAAATAAAGGAAATGTATTAGGGTACCATGTCTGACACTGTTTGAAAAACAATAACCTAAATAGGGCAATTTTAGAAAATTCACTGTTAGTCATGTTTATTGCTGCATTATTTGCTGCAGACAGCTGCAAAATGTATGGCATGCCTTAACAATAAACATAATGCTGTGAACTTGGCGTAAGGTTCTAATTTAATATTTAATTACTGTTGAATCACATTAGCATACCTATTCAATTTTTTAAAAGTATCAAAATTAATCGAACCGAATCTTATCGAATCGAATCGTGGTCAAATGTAAGATGTTATGATGCATCGAACCTTTGCCTAAAGAATCGTAATCGAATCGAATCGTTATGGGATTGAATCGTCCCACCCCTAGCAGTTACTGACATAAACATTTATGAATTTTTATCTAGTGTTTGTGAAGGTGCTATGCAGTGCTTATGATGGAGTTATTAGCACTTACGAAGCACCATTTACAGGGCTTACCATTTTTTTTTACTCGTAGGTCAGGATTTAAGGCCATTTTTCAATGCGTTCCCCACAAATCTTAAAAAATAAGCACAAGTATTCCTTTTTATTGCGACACGCAGAATTAGCTCGCCAGGAAAAAGACCAATGTCCCAGGCACAATGGACAAACAGAGCTTTTATCACAAGTCCAGGTCTGACTCAAGCATACATTCAGATCTGCTGCATTATTAAAACTATGCGCTCAGTCGGCTGGCCATAACCACACATCACAGCTGCAGATCCAGCTCAGGAGAAGCCATTGTAGACGGACGTTTAAAAAAAAAAAACGAAAAAAAAAAACGTGATTTTCCAACTGTGAATGCAGTCACTCTGCTTGTTTAATATTCTGCAAACTACCCTTCAACTCCGCTGCACATTTGTGAAGCTTCGGACCATGAAAACAGCTGGCTTTGAACATCCCCACTGTCAAGATCTCCTTTGCTGTCAGTGATTGAAATGTCAGACCAGTGAACTGGAAGGGGACGGTGACATCTCAATCTGCATCCACTTGTATGCCACACACCCTTTTTATCCAGGACGCCAGGCCCTTCATGCACTTTATTCTCATGCTAAACAAGCGGCTGCAACCGCAACTGCTTTGTGTGTTTTTGTTGACGGATCAAGCACATTTCACTATATTATATTTTTCTACTTAACGCACAGTGGCACCAAGAAATCGACGGTTGAAATGAGCAATCCGTATGACACAATGTGCATTTTACGCGCAGGTGTATTTTACAACCGTCTGAATGACAAATATATTTAAACGGAACAGACAAAAAGCTGCATGGGGCGAAATGTCCCCCCTCTGGTGCACTGCATCAGAAACAGTGACAGCCACTTAGTAGACTTGCTGTAGGCCCCGTGTTCAACATATCAGATGAGTCCCGTCTTTTCAATCCATGTCAAGACTTCGCCTGTCAAAACACGGTAGTGCACAGTCCCGCTAATCCCTTTTCTGTGTTTTTAGCCTTTTACATGAATGTTTCAGCTGGATGTTTCGGTTCGCACACGCACGCACACACACACACACACACACGCGCGCGCGTTGAGCGGACTCTAGTGTGCATTCCTGTCTGCGTGCACATGACGGACAAATTTCATGTATTTGCTTTACTGTGGGAAAATTGCTTTCAGATAAAGTACAAAAGCAGTGGTACAGTAGGTATGCCACAGAGCAGAGTGCCGCAGTGTTAAAGTACAAAAGCAGTGGTACAGTAGGTATGCCACAGAGCAGAGTGCCGCAGTGTTAGACAGATGTTTCCTTGCGCTGTGGCGTTTCATTTCAATTTATTTTTATGTAATGATCTGAAGTTTCGAGAGGGCCTTTGGAAACTATGCAAATATTGCACAGTTGGATGCAAGGAGAAGAGGGCGGATACAGTTTTATTTTCGATGCGTTCCTCTTAATGATTTCTGTTGGATGTGTCTGCGTCTAATAATACATTATACTTCCTCCCATTGTTTTAACACCATGTAATGCAATGCTAATCCAGAAATAAAACATTTGCATAATATGTTAGTATTTTTATTATTTGTAATAGCCATTATTTGCTCTTTTATGATTTCGTTTTTTTTATCATGTCTATGAGCTTAACAGAATACGTCATATATTATTAGACATCCTCTTAAGACCATTTTCCTGGAACAGTACTGTTAACTACTTGGAATTAGAGGGTTACACAAGTTTTCCCACTTTGAGCTTGGCCTGCTTTGTGGCCATAGAATTGTACTGAGATGCTAGACTGTTAAATTACATGGCCTTTACAGACAAAATATAACACAAATGAAATAAGATGAAATATGTGATTTCTAAGTCTCACAAGATGATCAGTGTCATGTATATATGGCACTTCTGCACAGAACAGCTCCCTGTGCATCTGAGAACATATCTCCCGCAACATTCTGAAGAGGAAAATGAACTGCCGCTGTGAGCTCATAGGATGTGAAATCAAATCAAAGGTCATTCTGAATTAATTTCACACCTGATGCATCGCCAACACGACGCAGCCGCAAACAACGCCGTCTCAACTGCAGTGCCTGTGCCAGGAATTCCTTCCTTTCAGCTCCGATAGGAAGCGTTTTACGTGGAAACGGTTAAATGAGTTCTTGGAGAACGGGAAGAGACAGACGGCCTGTCAGGTTGCGGCCAATAGCGCGACGACATGTCGTAGCCCTTCTGAAAAATGACACGTCAGGCGAGATAGAAACCATTATCAAATTTCAAAAGTAGAGATGGCTGGAATCCTTCTCCGAAACAGTGAGATTTCTGAAGTTTTTGGATGAAAAAATGCACCTAGCAGTAATGAAAACAAAGGCGCTGCTTGGTGCCGGTGTCTGCCTTGAACAAAGCCATCGTACTTCCAGCTCAACTCAAGGCTGATGGAAAATAGAAAGCAATGTAATATTCATGGTGGACTTCAAGGGCCACAGCGATGATAAAGTAAATGCGTCTGAATTTACTCTTTAATATTTTACTATAACTTTTTTTAACCTTATGTCTGTGCCAATACTTCACCATTCTTTCAGACCTGACTGTCTTATTTTCATAAATCGAAGGCAAAAACATGAAATATCTGAAGAATGCTTTCCTGACTTTGAGCAGGAATACGCTGCAGGCGATTCTAAGTACTGTCGGGCTATGGCCCTGGTTAAATCTTCAAGTAATTCTCTTCTTAATTGTACTTTATTCTTTAAATTAAAGAAAATGTAACTTGTTTTATGATTATGCGTACAAGTAGCTTACTTCACCACCTGTGGTGGAATTAATGTTTCCCATGTTGCACCGCATTTCAGCTTCGGTGTTGGATCAGCTGCCTGTCATCACGTCACTGCCTGATGAAACGCTGACTACATAGTCTGCCATTCACTGCTGCCATTAAAAGTGCATCATAAAATAGTTTTATGACTTGAATAAAGTATCTTAACTGACTTTTTTTTACACATAAAATAACCCCCATAATGCCTCAATTAGTGCTTTGTACATCCACCCTCTCATAGAACCATTTTTTGCCCATTTTTTTAGGCAGCTTGGGACATCAAAGGAGCGTTTTGATCGTTTTCATGGTGACAACTGAGTAATCAGGAAAGTTCACCCCTCTCAAGAGCGCTTTGATGGATTTTTGAGAGGCTGCGCAAATCTGCTCTTTTGAAATGAGTCTAAAACCAGTTTCGACCTGTCACGTCAAACTGAATTACTGTTGCGCAACTCTGGGCTTGTTGAGATTGAAATAATGTTTTGTTGTTGTTGTGTCGTTTTGCTTTTGTCCTACTCATGAGCGGGCAGAAAAGATGAGAACAGGGTGACGTTACTTGTAAGTGAGAAAAATATGCTTTGAAGTCCTAAAACCGATCCAGCGTTACTACACCAACTCATCAAGGCATTTATTACACAACGAGCTCTATTTCCCTTTGCATCTCTTTTGGCCGAATAAATAAATAAAAGGAGCAGACAAATCTGGCTCTGACAAGTGAGGGACATGGCGTCTCTCGCACGTTTTTGATAGCGATCTAATTCATCTGGCAGAGCCTGAATGTTGATTAAATCAGAATGTCAGCCACTTGACAAGACGAGACAAAAGCAGACGGGAGACGTGTCCCGGCACCTCAAAGGGGAGGGGGGGCGGGGGGGCTGAGATGCACAGGCTGCTTCGCCCCACGCCAGAGTACCGCTATCATCGTCGCCGCTCTCCAGAAAACACGTCGGAGAGGAATGTGCCCCACTTCCTCCCCTCTCTTGCCCTCCCTCGACACCCCCCAACACGTGCATGTGGTACTGTCCTGGCTCTCTCAGCACAAAAAATGATGTCAGCCTTTCAAGGACAGAGAGCACAGAACTGCCTGCCCAACCAGGTAATCGTTCCCATTCTTTAAAGAGAAAAAATATCATGTTGAGGTTGTTATTTTTTTTCTTATACTCCTCCAATACGCTACTCTGCACAGGTTATACAGCGTTGCAAGGCCGTGTGTCATCTCCCATGCCTCACGCTATGACTGGTCACCACGGAGCAGAAGCCATGACATTTAAGGCACGACCTGACACACAAAGAAAAGCCCCTGTATTTGTACGCACTGAACACAAACCACTTCAGATCAGCTCAGGGTGAGTGAACAATTTCTGGGATCTTCTAGGTGAATTGCAGGGATGCAGGAAATGGGGTCTAAATCACAGGAGACTGCTGGAACTGTGAGACTTGGGCTAATTTGGGATATCCTTTTTTGTTAGTAACTCTTGTTGAAACAATCATTGTGCAAACCTCATAGATCTTATCATTTGAACAGTCTATACTAGCCTAACACCAACTAGGCTAATTATATTGACCCAGTGCGAAGTATTATTGAAACTCACAAAAACGTATGCCCACGTGCAGGCGCACACACACTAATGCATACAACTTCATTAACTAACACACACACACACACACACACGTATGCCCACATACACACACGTTCAGAAAATGACCTGTTCCTGGCCTGCTCCAAATAGACTTCTTATTCAAACACACAAACTCTCCTTGTGCCAGGCTGCCCGAATCATGTTCTTGCAGGCACAGCTTCGCAGGGGTCAGAGCTGTGTGTTAAAAAAAAATTAAATAAAATTACTCTTCTAATCTTCTTTGTCACTCATAAAATTTACACTACATCTCCCACTGTCATTTTCACACCGCCTTTGGCTGTCAGCGAACGCAGATAATTACTCTGAGGGTTCGGCGCGCAGCTTGATTATTCATGGGAACGGATGCCGGCGAAAACCTATGGCCTGATAGGTTTTGATTTATTTTGCATTTGTAATAACACTAGAAAAGGAGGTAAAAAGAGGAATAATCACAATCATAATAATCACATTTTATAAAGTGGCTGGCTATGGCAGGGGCCATCCATCTTGCATTCAAATGAAGGAGAGGCAAGGATTGTTTGAGAAAACCTGAGCAACATGGATACTGCTGTAACAGAGAAATATGACATTAGGTTAAAACTATATCCTTATGCCTTCTTCAGTAAAGTACACTATATTTCCAGGAGTAACGACAGTTATTACGTAGGGCATTCCTCATGTTTGGGGTATGTAAAATGTGAAAGTGGGGCAGGATGACTTTAACAGGTCTCAATTGTGAGCAATTAGGCTCACTCCCCTAGAGTGCTCAGTGAAAGCCATTACAGTCATCCTTTCTGAAAACTTTGGTAGTTCGGAAAAGAGGGTGGAGAACTCTCTGGGGAGGGTGTGGCATGTGATGCCAAATGCACAGACACACAACGAACGCCTATATTTCTGCCCAAAGAGGACCAATGGATGCATTGTTTATTCAACCAAGGATCAAATTTAAGTTGGTATCACTTATTCAAAGACATGATAGTGTGGTATGTTCGTGATGGCACCTTAATTAAACAAAAAATCATATAAAGCCCTTGATTCAAAAAAGTGCAGTTACTGAACTGAAACACCTTCATTTTTTTAACACTATATAATACGAGCACCGCTTTCATTGCAATCGACTTCCCCCTCACTAAACCCAAATGGATGGAGCTAACTAATATAAACAAATTGCTTTTATTTTACTGTGGAGAGATATTTATTTGTTCAAACAAAGTTGAATGACAGCTCATTTTATGAATGGCAGTTGCTTTTAGCTCCGCCTACCATGGGATTCATGAAACCTTGCGCTCCCATTACAACAAACCAGAGATTCTAATCCCAGTTCTAATTCCTGGGATAACTAGTAGGTTCCAGAATTAACAGCCCAAATAGTCCTGTCTTGCTATTCGGGCTGAATCCCTGTGATTCCGTCTGAATCTCATCGATTGATTGATGACTGTCGTTCCCAGTTGCCAGAACCAAAACTCTGTTCTGCCCGCCATTGCTCTGATCTCTGCAGCTGACAGTCACTAAACTGCTCACAGTTACCTACATGTTGAAGGTTAAGAAGCCGGCCCACAGCCAATCAAAGTTGAGAGATTGTGACCCAAACTTGTTGCTCAGCCTCATGAAAAGAGTTTAAAACTGGTTCCTTCATTTTGTCAGGTACGATCGTCAACATTAGAAAGCTGTTTTTGAATGGACATTAAATGAGAAAAGAGCAGAAACAAAGAAACAAAGCAGAAACAAAGCCATTTCATCAGCATGAGTCATCGTTTGTTTTGTTAACGATTTGTTAGCGCTTTTATTCATAGTGATCCAATTTTGGGGTTCATTAGGGTACCCCTGCAACAATTTCTTTCATATGTACTCAGAAGTATCATCATTTGGAAATTAACATTGTAATGACATTCAATTGACATTTAATGACATTTCACAGACATACTAATCATTCCACACCTTAAATAGGCAAATTTAAAAAGTAACGTTTTCATATATAGCACAGAAAGCATTATAACATGTCCCCCGCGTGTTCATTATAAGACATTTGCACTGGTTGCATCATTGTAAAACCGTCTCCAGACAGACATCAGAGGTGGTTGTTTAAAGATATGGGCTGAAATGGATGAACTGGCAGGGGTGGGATCCAGAATGACCTGTTGGGAGCCAGTGCAATGGCTGAGTCAATATCTTTCAATGCAGAGCATTCAACACATTTCCATCCTGCCAGATAGGGCTCCCTCAAAGTAACCGCAACTGTGGAGGGTCATCCATCTCCATGGGCATTGTGCAACTCTCCATGGCCTTAATGTACACAAAGCCAGGATACGAGCATTGGAGATTATTTATCAGGCAGGACAGAGATCACCTAAAGACCCAAAGGCCCCCTGTAGATTTTTAAGGACCATTGTATTATATCATTGTATTAATTTGCGACAATATCGTTAATCTCTGCATGTCAGCTTGGTTGCAAGACACTTTTTAAATATTTTATTTATTTATTTATTCATTTATTTATTTGTTTGCAGGGAACATGGAAGTATACATTACTTATGCCAGATAATCTTGGTGATTACTTGAGACAAATAGACGAAAGTCAGGGGAGATTTGGTCGTTTGCGTGACATTAATTGCGAGTGTGAGAACGTGGTTTGGGATTAATTGATCATTAAAAAGCGATGGCGGTTGGCGAAGTTCCTGGAGTGTGGCACAGATGCATAGGGGGATTGTCAGGAGGGACACGGGGACATCGCCAAGTCAAAAAGGGGAGCAGCACAAAACATTTCTGATTTTATTATAGCCTAACACTCTACTGTGTCTATCTGCAATTAAAACAGTTTTTTATTATTTTTTTATTTTAAATTATTTATTTTAATTTTTTTACCTTTTGGCTGCTGCAAAAACTTTCCGGAGCCAATATGTGCACATTAATTAGTTAATAAATGCATTACTCTAATTATTTTGGAATATTTAGCATTTGTAAAGTATCACTAAATATAATGTAAGTAGGCAGGCAGTACAGAGTATATAACATTTTTGGTTGTGAAACTCTTGCATACTTAAATTGAATATTTTATTTTAAATCATTCAAAAAAAGGTGGTCGAACAGCTTATTGCACAGTATCTATCATTATAAAGAGGAATTACACAAAAATAATCTGCTTCTTTAAATCAACAAGATATCAGAACATTCTTGTGAATGGAGACAAACCTTATAGGCCATATGGCCTTGTATATTCACTTCTGATTTAAAAGTTAAACATGATTTCAGTCTAATAAGTGTACAATCCGCTTGATACTTAATTTCGAGCAACAATAAAGTTTCAGCAACAATAAATTTTTTATTTTAGTGTCTGCTGTATACAGAATTATGTATAAAATAAAAATATTTTATAGACTAAATTCTGTACTCAAGGCAAGGGGCTGAACATTGTGACTGCATATCAGTTCTGGTATTATACAATAATATTTTAACAATTCCTTAGAGTGGGGGCCGCCGCGGTGGTACAACGATAAGAGCGCAGTTCAGTCAGCGCAGTTGTACTCCGAGGATCGGGGTTCGCGCCCCGGTCCTGCCATAGCCGAGCGTGGCCGGTGCCCTGTGGAAGCGGCAATTGGCGGTCGCTTCCGGGTGGGGGGAGGGGCTCGGAGAGAACCGCTGCGCACAGTAGGACCCAGGGCGTGTCACGGTCAGGAGCTCGAGGAGCTGCGCCCTGTAGAGGACGTAGCGCCCTCCCTAGTACCGATTGACGAGGTTGTGCAGCGGTGGTTCTCTAGCGGTTGCTACACGGGGGGGAATTTAATTAGAATAGGGGTTCAATTGGCTACTAAATTGGGAGAAAAAGGGAAAAATCAGAAACAAAATTTAAAAAAATGAATAAAAAAATTCCTTAGAGTAATATTATATATATAAAAAAACTATTAGAGTAATATTATATAAACTGCCAAACTGATTAAACATAAAAAATAATGCAGAAACAACATGTTTCATATACAGTGCCCTCCACAATTATTGGCACCCCTGGCAAAGATGAGTAAAAAGGGTTATAAAACATTCACCTTTGAGGTGACACAGAGGCCATATTCCCTTATTCATACATCAACATGGGAAAGATAAGAGAACACACAAATCAAATGAGGGAAAAGTGTGTTGAGCTTCATAAGTCAGGGAATGGCTATAAAAAAATAGCTACTCACCTGAAAATGCCCATATCTACCGTTAGGGCAATACTTAAAAAGTTCAAGGCAACTGGAACTGTTACAAACTTGCCTGGAAGAAGACCCAAGTTTATTTTGCCCCCACGCACAGTGAGAAGGACGGTAAGAGAGGCAAAAAAAGCCCCAAGGATCACTGTTGGAGAATTACAGAGAAAAGTAGCATCTTGCGGTCACATCATGTCTCCAAAACTACCATTAGACGTCACCTCCATGCCAACAAATAATTTAGAGGGCATGCCAGAAAAAGGCCTTTCCTGTCATTTCACCACAAACATAAGCGCCTGGAGTTTGCTAAACGTTACTGGAACTTTGACTGGAACCATGTTCTATGGTCAGATGAAACGAAAATTTAGCTTTTTGGCAACCAACACTCAAGGTGGGTTTGGTGTAAAAAGAAGGATGGCTAGACTGAAAATAACCTGATCCCCACTGTTAAGTATGGTGGAGGTTCCGTGATATTGTGGGGAGTACCAGAAAATAAGATATCAAGAGTCTTTTGATTTTTTTGGGTCACAGACATCAGAAAGTCATGGCATGCAAAGGATATGCGACCAAATATAAAAAATTATTACTTTATTCTACATTATGTTAAACTGTCCAATATTTTTTGATGCCCGAAAATGGGGGGGGGGGGGGGACTATGTACATAAGGTTCTATCATTTCTAAACGGTTCATCCGATATGAATGACAATACCCTCAAATTAAAGCTGACAGTCTGCACTTCAACCTCATTGTCATTGTATCTTTTAAAACTCAAAGTGCTAGAGTACAGAACCAAAATAACTAAATAATGTGTCACTGTCCAATGAATTATGGTGCTCACTGTATGCTGAAGCAATTCCAGTTAAGTACCTTTTCAAATCGGTACAGCAGCAGTGCCCTAACTTACAAACCCAGTTCCCTAACCAATATACTTCACCACCACTCCATTGAATTGCATTGTATAAGTTTAAACAAAATCATAATAACGGCAGACACGCTGCACTACAGGAGAGCTAGAGCCGCTCAGGGGAAAGGCATGCCTATCACTGAACACTGAAAGCGCCGGCCATCAATTTTACCTGAACTGCTTCCAAGCGAAAAGAAAAACGCTGCCTTGAACTGAACATGAATTTTTTTTTAAAAATAATTAAATGAGTCACAGTAATTTGTTGACTAGTTAGCAGACTAGAAGGAACCCTTTTCCACAGCTAAAAATGTGTTGATTGCATTCATGTCTTATGAGCCATAAAATAGTTCTTATGTGGCTTCCATTAACAGCGGAACGAGCACATCTCGTTAATATTCATATCAGTCCAGCCCAGCGCTCTGTTTAGCTACGTTCAATTTTATTTGTTTTGTGTGCAATTTAAAAAATATAATAAATAAAAAACGAATGATAAATTATGGCTTCAGTGCAATAATATGTGTTGAAACGCTGGTTTCTGTGAGATGTTGGGTGCAGTGTTTTCACAACATGGTATCGCGCTGCAACTGAAAATATTTACACATGTGAAAACCAATTCACTCTCAGCTGGGTTATTAGCATTACGTATCCATTTCAGACGCAAAGGGTCACGGCAAGAAAAATACCGCACTAAATGTTACCCATGAATATGCTAAACAGTGTCTAATAGCTCCGTCTGTGACTTGCTGGAGTGCTAGAATTTCTGGGGTGCTCAGAATCGAGGATTTCATATGGCTAAATGGCTTTTTGTTACAAACAGCCTTGCTTGTTTCTCCATCCCAGTTAAACAGTTTGCTGCAGGTGAGCATATTTTTCCCATTTAGCCGCAATCTGCATATTTTAATTCAGAGGAAGTGCAACCTTCACCAACGCAGGAACCGCACAATGGCGGTACGGTGAAATTCAGGTACGTGTCATATAGCGGAGTCGGGATCGCGCGAGAGCGGGTCGCTCTCCTTTAGACTCACAAAGACAGTCAGAGACAGTCATGAATTTACAATTAATCTCATTCAAGCGCTTCTTAAGGTTTGTGACAGTGTCTCCAGTCCCAGTAAAGGGCATGTGTGTGAAACCGTGAATTCTTACGACAGGCCATGATACCAGAGGAGCTATATTTAGAGAGGATAACTAGTACCGCACACTGTAATCTGACATTTGTACCACGGGGGAGTCTTACCACACCGCTCACAAATGACAGTGTCACTGTTGGTTTGCTTCCCCCAGTGGAATAGGTTAAAGAGAACAAAACATGTTTTCGCCGTGGAGCACAGCTCCACAAGACAGATCTAATAAAACTATATTTGATTGTGAAGGTATGATGTGGCCGGGCTGTCACTGCTGAGTGAGTCTCCCGAGCTCAAAGAGACGGGGCGGACAGGCCGGGAAGGACAAAGCGTTCCTGGGAGCTTTCTCTCCGCGCGTAGCACGAACGGGAGGAGGACCTGCAGCCCGCCAGGTCCGGGTGCCCGTCTCACGACTGCGCGGGGTGGGGTAACCGGCCCACAAATCTTTCCCGCCACCAGGTTGGTCACTAGAGATGGCCAGTATTTCAAATACATGTGATTTTAAATATGAAATATAAAGTTTACTTGTTTTTGTATGGTTTTCCCGCCAGTCTCAGTTCATTATTGTGGTGAGGCTAACCATTTCTGTTACGGATTATTCAATGGTATTAAGAAAGAAAGAAAGAAAGAAAAAAAAAAAACAAGCAACGGCAACAACAACATAATGTCAGAGGACCTTACGACGTGAGGCAACCGCATTGAAAGGTCAGCGGGTGAAACAGACGCCCTGAGGTGCGGTGGCACGGGAGTATTGCATCACCATCGCCCCTCCCCGCCACTCTGCTGTTCGCAGCATATGTTCCTGAGCGGATATCCATCACCGGGCGAGAGCGCCTTTTGCTGTTTTTTTCCCGGCGGCCGCAGACCCGTGCTTTTGTAATTCGCACCAGTGTCGGCCACCCTTCACAAAACAAAAAAACTTGGGCGGGGCTGTTGGATTATTAGAAGGCTGAGTACTTTGATATGAGTTAAGGAGTGTGGCGGTGTACTGGCTGCAGTGTAGTGTAACTGGATAAATGAGATATAAGGGGGTGGTGGTGTCGTATAATGGTATAGAAAGATGGTATTATAAAATGGTAGTGTAGCATAATGGCAGAAGTGTAATGTGATGGTGGTGATGTAGTGCAATGCCGGAGGTTTAGAATAATGGTGGAGTGTAATATGGTGCAGTTGTATAGTATAATAGGGGTTGTGTAGTACGATAGTGGGAATGTACTATAATGGTTAGGGAACTGGGCTAGAAACACAGGTTGCAAGTTTGAATCCTAGGTGTGGCTGTGCCGTTGTATCCTTCAGCAAAGGTACTTACACTTTATTGCCTCAGGAAATATCCAGCTGTATAAACAGATTGTAAGTTTAAAAAAACATTGGATAAGCTGGATAAGCGTGTCTGCGAAACGCCTAAGTGTAACAATCTCTGGTGTTAATCCCCGTCTCTCCATAGCCGGGTGAACACACACCCCCGGCCCTGAGCTCGCTGAGGCCCCCTGATCAATGTCAGCATGCACCTTCCCCCCGCCCCCTCTCCCAAGAGCCCGGAGGGGGTCACGCGACACAGCCCCGCTGCACAGAACACCCCGGGAGTTCAATTAACGTCTTCTCCAGTCTCACAGCCGCCGCGCTCGGGGACAGGACTGCGGAAACCCAGAACGGCCACGCCCTATTCCCAGGCCTTTTGTCTCAGTCTACTACACCCCCGCACCCTAATTGAGACGGATGTTTTCCTCTGTCACTTCGCTTCACCGTGCGATGAGACGCTTTTTCTGCGCCTTACAAGCCCGGCCGTGCCCCTCTATTTTCAAACCCCAATCCCATGTTTCCCTGGACATAAAACGCGCCCCCACCGGTTTGTTGTATGTCTTCCATCAGCAGCAGCCACTGAAGGAAAACAATACCGTTTCATTTCTCAATCGCAAATAACAAGAATAACACAATGCACTCACCATCACGGGAACTTCTTATCATCATACAAACGTCGTATATATGCATTTTCTCCCCTTTACTATTTGCAAAAAATATAATGAGCCCTCCCGAAACTTGCAGCATTAAGAAGCCAGCAGTTTTTTTATTGTAATTTTGTGTTTGAATCCTTTCTATATATAATAGCGCATATAATGGCGGTATAAATCTTTCCGTGCGTGCAATTACGAAGACTGGCATGGTATATTCCCTACTGGGTGCTATCCGAACAGTGACATATTACAGGCAGCCCTGCCACGGTCATTAAGGGCTGATACTGGATTTATAGGCAGCCTTTAAACATAAGAGATGGCGTTACAGAGATATGAAGGAACACAAAATAAGTGCAGGAATCTTACGTCGGAGCAGGGTGCATTATAGGAGCGGGGGGGGGGGGGGGGGGCTTATCCTGGTCAAGATCAGTCTCAAGGTGGCTGCAATGGGAGCAGCAGGCTCAACTGGCACTCCTCAAATAGAATAATGCTTTTGGATTGTGGGTGTAAAAACCAAACGTCATCTGAGATGTAATTTAACATTTGAATGCAGTAAATAATGTTTCATTTTTCTCTATGTAATTCTTTTACAGCCATTACAGTGATTTATTTATGTGAATTCATTTGTACTGTACCTTGTATACATTATGCGATGTACAATATTTATTGTTTTCATTAAAATGCATAAATCTACTTCTAATTCCCCTGCATGGGTTCAAAGATTATTATTTTTTTGCTCAACTTGTTAGTTGCTGGTGAACTACCTCATTTAATGTTTAAAAAACATTGTAAAATCCTCTGTTTGTAAAAAGGTTTCAATGTAATGAACAGGCAGTCGGACTACTTGCGCCGTGCTGTTCGGATGAAGCCCAAAGATCCACCAATGCCGACGCACTTTCCAATTTGCGCTCTAACAGGACATCTGTAATAGCATATGTTGGTATGGCGCAATCCCGCTGGCGTCACGCTGCTCTGGATCCTGTCCATCCGCTCTTCCTGACAGTGACAACAACAAACCCTCTGACAACGTGATTCAGAGACACATCCCAGCCAATAAACAAGCCCCGGGGTCGTGAAATCCAGCTTCTGCGGCCCAGTGTGAACCGGCTCTCCGCGCACGAATCCGCGCTACACTCACGAGTGATTACACATACAATCTGCACACGTCCGTCAACCTCATCACTCTCCACTACTCTGCATGCATCGGTTATGAACTATGCATGTGCAGGTATGCATTATAATGATGCAGTTACAGGTGTAATCCTTAGTCAGTGCAGACGCAAACATGCTTTTTTTCTGGCTTTTAGCTCAGGTGTTTGTACGTGACAGCTTCAAATGAACTGGCAGTGTTGATGTTGCATTACATTACAATCATTTAGCAGTCGCTCTTATCCAGAGCGACTTACAATGCAGGAGAAACAGGAGTGCATTCATCTGAGCAGTAGTGCCAGCTCTGGCACACAACATTTTCAGACCAGTAAGCGAAGATGCAACATCTACTGTATATACAGTGCTGCTTGAAAATTTGTGAACCCTTTAGAATTCTATCTGCATAAATTTGATCTAAAATGTGATCACATCTTCATCTAAGTCCTAAAACTTGATAAAGTGAACCCAGCTCAACAAAAAATGGAAAAAACATTATTCTTTAATAATTAATTTATTGAGCAAAATTATCCAACATTAAATGCTTTGTTGGCAAAAGTATGTGAACCCTTGGATCATACGTATTTTTAAAGTATCATATTTAATATTTGGTCGCATATCCTGAAATCTGTGACCCATCAATATCAAAAGACTCTCAATATCTTATTTTTAGGTACTGTTACAAGTGATACTATAACCTCTCTGCAAGGGTTATTTCTCCTGACTCATTTTGCTATAGAACTCTATGGGGGGAAAAGTCAGGAGAAGAAACCCTTAAAGTGATCCATCCACATCTACTCCATATCTGGCCGCAGAGTGATGGTTTGGAGCTCGTTTGATACCTTAGACCCTGGATGACTTACAGCCATTTAGCCAGTCATGTGTTCCATACTGTACCAGTGTAATTTACAGCTGAATCTAGTCTCACAACCCAATTCCCATAGAGATACATTCAAATGCAGAGAGGTTATAGTATCGCTTGTAAGAGTACCTGAAAATAAGATATTTTTTTCTTATTTTTTGATATTGATGGGTCACAGACTTCAGGAAGTAACAGCATGCAGATATTTTTTTCTTCTTATTTTTTGATATTGATGGGTCACAGACTTCAGGAAGTAACAGCATGCAAAGGATATGCAACCAAATATGAAATATGATACTTTAAAAATATGTATGATCCAAGGGTTCATATACTTTTGCCAACAAAGCATTTCATTTTGGATAATTTTGCTCAATAAATAAATTATTAAAACATTATGTTTTTTGTGTTTTTTGTTGAACTGGGTTCACTTTATCAAGTTTTAGGACGTAGATGAAGATGTGATCACATTTTAGATTAGAATTTTCTGTATATCTGCATGAATTCAAAGAGTTCACAAACTTTCGAGCAGCACTGTATATATACATACACACACAAACACACAGCTATACAGCAGTACTATACATTCCTGCATTATATTGTCACTGCATCATTACATACCTGTACATGTATATAGTGCAGACTGTTTGAGGGTATTCACATCCATATTGGCTTATCCGTCCAGGAATTACGGCCCTTTTTATACATAGTCCCCCCATTTTAGGAAAGCAAAAGTAATTGGACAAATTAACATAATCAGAAATAAAGTCAGCATATGTATTATGTGGTTGCAAATCCTTCGCATTCGATGACTGCCTGTCTGCGAACCATAGATATGGGTATCTTCCCTGGTGATGCTGTCAGGCCTGTATTGCAGCCATTTTCAGTTCCTGTTTGTTTCGGGGCCTTTGGGTGATTGACTTGGCCAGTCAAGAACATTCCACTTTTTGGCCCTGAAAAACTCCTTGGTTGCTTTAGCAATAATTATGTTTGGGGTCATTGTCCTGCTGCAATGTGAAGCGCCGTCCAATTAGCTTTAAGGCATTTGGTTGGATCTGAGGACACAGATATTTCTGTACACTTCAGAATTCATCCAGTTGTCGTCAGCAGTCACATCCTCAATGAAGACAAGTGAGCCAGTTCCAGTGGCAGCCATATTTACCCAAGCCATAACACTACGTCTGTCATGTTTCACAAATGAGACGGGGTGCTTGTTCTTTCATGATCAGTTCCTTTCTTTCTCCACACTTTCCTTTCCATCACTTTGGTACAGGTTGACTCATCCCATCCTTCCTTAAGACCTCCAGAACTTTTAAATGTATTTTTTAGCGAACTCTAACATGGCCGTTCTGTTCTTGAGGCTTATCGGCGGTTTGCATCTTGTGGTGAACCCTCTGAGGTTATGCTGGTGTAGTCTTCTATTTATGGTAGTCTTTGACACATCTATGACTACATCCGGGAGAGTGTTTTTGATTTGTTTGACAGTTGAAAAAAGGTTTTTCTTTCACCTACAGTCAACTATAGACTTTTTGTTAGCGTTCTTGTGCATGAACTAATGATACAGGGCAATTCCACGCGAATGGTCCATGGAAAGGAAATTTTCAAATAGGGAACTTTAGGACATATAATATAGCAAATGATTGGTAAATGTTTGTACTTTCTGATGATGTAAAAAAAAATTACTCTGCTTTCTGACTTTTTTAAAATTACGTGTTGAAAATCAGTGTCACAGGTCTCTGATTTCAGCAAAATGTTCACCAAAATGTAATAGAGAAAACAATTACAGGCCTTGACTTTATTCACGAGATTATAAACATATTATAATTTTTGTGAGATGTAGTCAATATATACTTATAATTTATGCCTAGAAAAAATATTTTGGTTTGACCTATTTTTCTAAAAATGGCATGAATATATACTCATATATGTCACTCCGTAACGTGTCACTCCATAACAAAAATCTTGGATTTAATTGTTTTTCTTATTTACTGGTGCAACAAATAATGAAGTAATAAAGATATTAATTAATAACTCTTAGGACACAATAATTATTTAATATCAATTTGTACTACATACAAACACTTTAGTATTATATAAGAATTAAAATTGTCACTCCGTAACAAAGTTACATATACAAACTTGCTTCAGTTCCTCAGATTTCCAATAACCCCCCCCCCCCCCCCCCCCCTCCCCCCCCCTCCCCCCCTGTAGGTGGCAGGTCAGTATCAATCATTCACAGAATTCTTTGAACAGAAATAAAATCATTGTACACTGTTTTATGGACAACCTTAGCTGGCTGATCATACAATAATCTGCCGTCATTGGACTTCAGGGTGATTCCGTCTTCAGCTACCTATTTTGTGTTTCTTTATTTTTTAATCTTCCTTATTTATTTAATATTAACCTCTCCTTTTCTTAGTATCATGGGTTTTGACCCTAACAAAGTTGGCAGGTGAAAAAAAAAGTATAACAGGATAACATATAGTTCAAAATGTATAGAATACAGTAAAATATAATATTTGTCTAATTAATATGTTATTTAAATTGATTTAATTAATGAAGAAATATAGTGATCATTTATTCACCAGTGGTATGACCTGGGCACTGAATTGAAGAAAAAAATGATACCAAAGTCACCTCCCTATGTAAAGAATTGACTGATTAGGGTCAAGTTATGCTACACTGGGAAAGCACAACTTCTTGGCACTTTTGAAATCTGAGAAGGAATCTCAGGGTGCTCTCTCCCGGGTCCACGCTCAAGGCTATGAGCCTATATAAGCAGTGCTGCATCTGGAAGAAGAGTCATTTGCTTGCGAGGCCTACAAGACAGCTGTATAAGGTATGCACACGACACAAGTTCCCATTCCTCAGGGTCTCATGCGCACTAAACAACCAGCTGAAGACGATTCAGCTGGACATCGCACTCATCGTGGTGGTTTTGTGCTGGCAAAATATGACACAAAAAAATCCCAAAAGCTGTTTGCTGCACAGGTTGTTCAGACAATAGAAGATGGTGGCTTAGAAGTGTCCTTTCTGAGAAGGGTTGGCGTCTCTGGGAAGGCACACATCTTCCCAGAGATAGAGGACAAGTGTTGGGTTGATCATGAGCAGGTGGTCAAAGTTCTACCCGACCAAGCATTTGATAACCGAAATCACTATATATTCACTGATGATATTTACAATTAAAGTAATTCCTGACAACTAAACAGCTAAATGAAATCTACCCAGGAAAATAGGGCGAACTCGAATAGAACGACTAAAACACAAATCTAAATCTCCCGAACTCAATACTAGAGCCCAAACAAGAGACTAGATAGGCAAAGAAAAACACCTTCGGAACGTAACACTACAACGTCCGATAAAAGGTGAAACAAAACAAAACCACCAAAAAAAACACTGTCTCGTAGAGAACAGTACGGAAATAAATAGCGCAGAACGCTAAGAAACACAATCCTATACCTGAGTAAGCTAAAATCAAGTCCCTCGTGAACATAACAAGTTAAATAAAAAGCACCGGGAAAGCGGAAGTAAATACCCCGCGGGTAGAAGCACAGGTGAAACGAATAACGAGCACGGGAAAGCAAAACCCCGGACCGGAACGTGGAAAAAATCCGATAGATTCTCAATCGGAAAACAGGACGAGAATCGCAGCCGAAAAGAAAACAAAAACCCACGGACCATGACAGTCAACTGTCAGATTTAAAGGTGTTAACATTTAAAATTATTTTATTAACAAATTCCCAATTGAATGTTCACTCAGTCAATATTAAAATCAACTCAAAATGTATTTACTGTACAATTATATGAATGTTTAAGTTCAGTTTAATTGTAATCAACATTGTGATAATAAAGTTTATTATTATTATTATTATTATTATTGTTATTTTGGTTATTTTAAGGTGTCTGGTTTAAGTGAATGCCCAGTGTTTATTAGTAAATAATAAAACTTGCAAAACATTAACTACTGTTTAAGTTTAGGTTCATTACTTGTTCAGAGTGTGACGTTTTGTGACCATAAGTGACTTCGTAACAGATTTTATGTCACTCCATAACAGCAACATGTACTTAGGTCAGTCAAAAGCACATGGTGATTGGAGTGATCTATGGATCTAACAGCAACATGTACTTAGGTCAGTCAAAAGCACATGGTGATTGGAGTGATCTACGGATCTAACAGCAACATGTACTTAGGTCAGTCAAAAGCACATGGTGATTGGAGTGATCTACGGATCTAACAGCAACATGTACTTAGGTCAGTCAAAAGCACATGGTGATTGGAGTGATCTACGGATCTAACAGCAACATGTACTTAGGTCAGTCAAAAGCACATGGTGATTGGAGTGATCTACGGATCTAACAGCAACATGTACTTAGGTCAGTCAAAAGCACATGGTGATTGGAGTGATCTACGGATCTAACAGCAACATGTACTTAGGTCAGTCAAAAGCACATGGTGATTGGAGTGATCTACGGATCTAACAGCAACATGTACTTAGGTCAGTCAAAAGCACATGGTGATTGGAGTGATCTACGGATCTAACAGCAACATGTACTTAGGTCAGTCAAAAGCACATGGTGATTGGAGTGATCTACAGATCTAACAGCAACATGTACTTAGGTCAGTCAAAAGCACATGGTGATTGGAGTGATCTACGGATCTAACAGCAACATGTACTTAGGTCAGTCAAAAGCACATGGTGATTGGAGTGATCTACAGATCTAACAGCAACATGTACTTAGGTCAGTCAAAAGCACATGGTGATTGGAGTGATCTACAGATCTAACAGCAACATGTACTTAGGTCAGTCAAAAGCACATGGTGATTGGAGTGATCTACAGATCTAACAGCAACATGTACTTAGGTCAGTCAAAAGCACATGGTGATTGGAGTGATCTACAGATCTAACAGCAACATGTACTTAGGTCAGTCAAAAGCACATGGTGATTGGAGTGATCTACGGATCTAACAGCAACATGTACTTAGGTCAGTCAAAAGCACATGGTGATTGGAGTGATCTACGGATCTAACAGCAACATGTACTTAGGTCAGTCAAAAGCACATGGTGATTGGAGTGATCTACGGATCTAACAGCAACATGTACTTAGGTCAGTCAAAAGCACATGGTGATTGGAGTGATCTACGGATCTAACAGCAACACGTACTTAGGTCAGTCAAAAGCACATGGTGATTGGAGTGATCTACGGATCTAACAGCAACATGTACTTAGGTCAGTCAAAAGCACATGGTGATTGGAGTGATCTACGGATCTAACAGCAACATGTACTTAGGTCAGTCAAAAGCACATGGTGATTGGAGTGATCTACGGATCTAACAGCAACATGTACTTAGGTCAGTCAAAAGCACATGGTGATTGGAGTGATCTACGGATCTAACAGCAACATGTACTTAGGTCAGTCAAAAGCACATGGTGATTGGAGTGATCTACGGATCTAACAGCAACATGTACTTAGGTCAGTCAAAAGCACATGGTGATTGGAGTGATCTACGGATCTAACAGCAACACGCACTTAGGTCAGTCAAAAGCACATGGTGATTGGAGTGATCTACGGATCTAACAGCAACACGTACTTAGGTCAGTCAAAAGCACATGGTGATTGGAGTGATCTACGGATCTAACAGCAACACACACTTAGGTCAGTCAAAAGCACATGGTGATTGGAGTGATCTACGGATCTAACAGCAACACGTACTTAGGTCAGTCAAAAGCACATGGTGATTGGAGTGATCTACGGATCTAACAGCAACACGTACTTAGGTCAGTCAAAAGCACATGGTGATTGGAGTGATCTACGGATCTAACAGCAACACGCACTTAGGTCAGTCAAAAGCACATGGTGATTGGAGTGATCTACGGATCTAACAGCAACATGTACTTAGGTCAGTCAAAAGCACATGGTGATTGGAGTGATCTACGGATCTAACAGCAACATGTACTTAGGTCAGTCAAAAGCACATGGTGATTGGAGTGATCTACGGATCTAACAGCAACATGTACTTAGGTCAGTCAAAAGCACATGGTGATTGGAGTGATCTACGGATCTAACAGCAACATGTACTTAGGTCAGTCAAAAGCACATGGTGATTGGAGTGATCTACGGATCTAACAGCAACATGTACTTAGGTCAGTCAAAAGCACATGGTGATTGGAGTGATCTACGGATCTAACAGCAACATGTACTTAGGTCAGTCAAAAGCACATGGTGATTGGAGTGATCTACGGATCTAACAGCAACATGTACTTAGGTCTGTCAAAAGCACATGGTGATTGGAGTGATCTACGGATCTAACAGCAACATGTACTTAGGTCAGTCAAAAGCACATGGTGATTGGAGTGATCTACGGATCTAACAGCAACATGTACTTAGGTCAGTCAAAAGCACATGGTGATTGGAGTGATCTACGGATCTAACAGCAACATGTACTTAGGTCAGTCAAAAGCACATGGTGATTGGAGTGATCTACGGATCTAACAGCAACACGTACTTAGGTCAGTCAAAAGCACATGGTGATTGGAGTGATCTACGGATCTAACAGCAACACGCACTTAGGTCAGTCAAAAGCACATGGTGATTGGAGTGATCTACGGATCTAACAGCAACACGTACTTAGGTCAGTCAAAAGCACATGGTGATTGGAGTGATCTACGGATCTAACAGCAACATGTACTTAGGTCAGTCAAAAGCACATGGTGATTGGAGTGATCTATGGATCTAACAGCAACACGCACTTAGGTCAGTCAAAAGCACATGGTGATTGGAGTGATCTACGGATCTAACAGCAACATGTACTTAGGTCAGTCAAAAGCACATGGTGATTGGAGTGATCTACGGATCTAACAGCAACATGTACTTAGGTCAGTCAAAAGCACATGGTGATTGGAGTTTCAAAATCCTTCAATAGTAAGATGGTATACTACTCCATCCTCGACTGAAATAAACATTGCCTTGTACCTGTTAGGAGAGAAGACTTTTTGAATGTTTGTCTTCACTAAAATATTTAAATAGTCATCGTCACTCCGTAACAACAATTTTATTTCATGACTGCAAGAATAGATGGCAATATAGAAAAACTCTTTATCAGTTGCTAATCAAAACCCAGTTAGAGATGTGTAGAATGGCCAATAAAATGTGTTTAAATTATGCAGGGATTTGTAGATTTATTTTAATAATCACAATGTTTGGTTTCTGCACTTTAACCTCATATTCATTGTTTTATTTGTCACTGGCCAATACTCCAATTGCATTTAACTATATATATATATATATATATATATATATACACACTGTATACACACACAATATGATAGGTATATATAATTGCAATAGCAGAATATATTATTAGGATGGATTATTTAAAAAAAACCCAAAAAAACCTAGTGGTCTTATATATTGATATCCTATATCACGGTACAAAACAGTAAAGCTCTGCCGAGCAAGCTATAAGCAAAGTCGATGATTAATATCAAGTTTTACAGTGTATATTTCAAAGGTGACTTTCAGGACATGTCCATGCCCTTAGATGTCTTCCCTCATTACCATTTTACACACTGCTTATAAAGCCTTAGAAAGACACTCTGATCTGTAGTTGTCTAAGCATGTGGTTCTCAAACTGGGGCTCGGGAAGGGCTGTCGAGTGGCCTGAAAGGACGATGAGAAAGTACATTTTTATTATCTTAGAAGACCCCCTTCATCCAGAATTACGCTTCTAAACGGCTCACATTTTAGGTGTTCACATACGGTGAGGCCTCAGAATAACCGTCAGACTCAGCAAGGCCAACAAGGGCCCAACTTTTGACTTGAACTTGCAGCTAAATGGTAACTAGTCCTGTTATTTAACGATTGTTCCGCATTTCCATCTGGTTGATTACAACTGCCGCACAGCATCCAATTACATCAATCCTTACACACTGCACCGTGCAGCATTGATACTATTGCAAACTGCATTAACATAAATGCTAATTTTGATAAGACACATTTTGAGGGCCACAGTCCAATTTTCTTTGACAAGTATCTTGACATGCCAAGAAGGCCTCTTCCCCCCGGTACTTTGCTGAATCATGTCTATTTCGGAAAGCATAGCATCCGTTTGCTCAGAGATTTCTGAGGATATTCCTCATAAGAAAATTGCTGTCTGTTCTCTGGTATCACATCTTGCGTGCCATTCTGAAGACCACGGCATAATAGGAAAGTATAACAGTTCACATTTCAAACATAAAATTGGTGTTGACAACTATTGTGGGGCAAAATAAAAAAAATTGTTTCTTAGCAAAGACAGGTACATAATCATTTATGTTTTTCAGCTGGGAATCAGTGGGGATGTCTCACAAACCTTCTGGTGACAATAGCTTTTAATTTCTCTTCCAAGTCCTCTTCGCATTTCCTCAGTATTAATGCATCAACCACAAAGGTAGGCAATTACTCTCATTTGCAATTGCCACTCATTCAAACTATCCTCACTCATTTTCAAGGGATAGCATAATTGCTCTAAATCAAAGATGCGCAAGTTTCACAGCGAGTTAAAAAGCTATTTGAAGAGTAGCCTACCATAGCAACAAAAGCAACTAACAAAGCAATCCATCCGTAGGCCCCATCTCTCATGCTAATTCAGCTCAGCCCTACTGGACTGCATCACCGCTACTTTTTTGTTTTGTGCGAAAGGGAAGAAAGAGACAAACAAAACGTGCACTTCAAAGTGCCACCATGACGCTTTAAGCCTGGCTATAAGAGGGCGAAGAGGCGGGCTCCTCTTTGGTGAGCTAATGAAGAACTCTCTTCAGTATCTCAACGTTCCCCGCATTACAGAAGTCTCTTTTTTTTCGCTCCCATCCTCCACGTAATATTAAGGTTTTTCTTTTTACGGAACCCGAGCAGGGTTGCTTAAATGTCCATTTCGAGAGAAATGTACTGCATTCCTTTTTTCACCTCTCAGTGCAGTGAGATTACTGCACTTTCTCGGTGCCCGGCCAATGAAAGCCCACCGATGTGAATGACAATTAGTTAATGAATATTTTAGTCCTGCTTGATTGTGAGAGTTTTGTTAGTGTCTCCCTGATTTCCAGTAGCAATTAGGAGCCGAGCATTCCCAAACGTACCGCTGAGTGAATTTAAAGAGCTTAACCGGGAGATGTGTTCATTGGAAAGTGTGAAATAAAGCCTTTGCCTCATCACATTAATGCCACCCCTTAAAGTGGCGGTTTATCATGAGGTAGTGCTCAAGGTTTTAATGAGCTCGCTGCTGCTCGCGTACAATTCCAATTAGTCCCTCACTTTCTCTCACTCTCTCCCTTCCTCTCTCTTTCCCTCTCTCTCTTTCTCTCTCTCTCTCCCTCCCTCTCTCTCTCCCTTTCTCTCTCTCTTCACCGCGACATGATTGCTTTGTGAAGCCTTCATTGTTTTCGATTCGGTGTTGAAAGCAAACCCTGGCGGTGTTAATCTGCCACCCGAAGCCGGCGCATGACAAGCGAATTACACCTTGTTGAGAATAATTGCGGGTATCGCCTTAAAGCGCTGTGCCCAGTGTGTCAACACCCTTGCGTTGTATCTTCTCGAAAATCAGACGGGTAAAAAAAATTGGAAGGGCGGGGAGAGGGGGGGGGGATGCCTAAAGGGTACATCTGGATCACACCTTTAAAATAGAGTTATATTAAATGCTGTGGAGTTAATCTGACGTTTCTTAAAATAGCATAGGTTCTGTTGAAATTCATTTTTTAAATAATTGCAAAAATCAATTACACCGTTCTTAGGCCTGGATTCAATCAACATTGGTCCTTATTGTTAGACTTGCAGATAAATGCAAGAGGTACTTTTGTTCATTGCAAACATAGTTGTGTCTTCATTTTGGTGATTGCTAAACTGCTAACATGTGATTAGGGCAAAAGAAGTTTGCATAAGGAATAAACTTTACAAGGTTATTAGACACTGGTAAAGTGCAGAACTTGCTTTGGAGCAGAGTTGTATTGATGGCCCTGTTCAGCGAGTGTCCCTCCCTGTGAAGCAGATCCTGACAATATAACACTTGCTTGTGTACATTTAAAACCCTGTGGTGTTTATAAGAGTCCCCGGACTCATATATACACCCTATGGTGTGAAATGTACACCACCATTTTGGTATGTACAAGCATTGCCAGCTATGGTGTACACAAATCTGCTTCCCCGGAAAAATTCAATTCAAGGGGTTAGCTCAAATATCACTATTTTGGATTGACGCACTGCACCGATATTTACTTCCTTGTTTTTAATGCCTGCACATAAGTAGCTGCAAACTGGACTGGGTCAGTCATTTGGGAATGTGGATTGGCCAAATTTTAATGGTTTAAGCAACCTGCCATCCTTGATCAAAAGCTACACACTACTTCAAGAATAGCTTGGCTACAGCATATGACAGAAGCATTCTACTCTGCTTGAAAATATCTTCTTTTTACACAGTCAAATTACATAAACGATTCAGTAACAGTAGTTACATCTGTTTAACTTGTAGACATTCACTTTTGTTAATTGCATCAAATTGAAAAAAAATTTTTGGGAACCACAAAATTTTTTTTGTTTTTTTTTGTTCATAGGAACCACAGAAAACACATATATACAGTATCGTTCTTATTTTAGTATCATATATACAAATGTGCTCAAATTTGTTGGTACCCCTGGGAAAGATTAAAAATGGTTATAAAAAATTCACCGTTTGGTGAATTAGCTTAATCTCACACTGAACAAATTAGAAAAATCAAACCTTTAATTGACATTAATTTATTATGAGAAAAGAAAATCCTTCATCAAGAAATAATTATTTTTAACAAAACCACATCGGCCACAATTATTGGCACCCCTGCATTTATATATAGAATAAAGTATTAATTTGTAATATTTGGTTGCATATCCTTTGCATGCCATGACTTTCTGATGTCTTTGACCCAACAACATCAAAAGACTCTTGATATCTTATTTTCTGGTACTCTTACAAGCTATACTAAATGTCTCTGCATTTGAATGGATCCCTATGGGAATTGGGGAGTGGGACTAGATTTAGCTGTAAATTACACTGGAACAGTATGGAACACATGGTTGGCTAAATGGCTCTAAGTTATCAAGGGTCTGACGTATCAAACAAGCCTCAAACTATCATTCTGCTGCCAGATATACAGTAGATATGGATGAATAACTTGAATGGTTTCTTCTCCTGACTTATTTTTCCATAGAGAAAAATCTGTCAGGAGAAACAACCCTTATGGCATGCTCATTTATTTGAACACGTCTGGATAATAATTACAATTGGCACCACATAATTGATCTGATCAATATTTTGTTGTTTTATTTTATTGGATTTATAGTTGCCAATATCCTGATTAGCTGACATTATTATGTATGTGTGCCTTTTAGACTACAAAAAAAAAAAAAAAATTGTGGAAGCATTTAGTTATGAAATCAACACTTGTTTGGTCTGCACAATCAAAAGTGAAGGCAGTGGCATTCAATGGTTTGTAATTCACAGATGGTCTGAATTAATTTTTGTTTTGTTTTCTGAGCTTCACATCAATGGACTGTGGTAACCTAAATTCACCTCGAGAGGTGTACTGCTGTTATCAGAGAATACAGAAACAGTACACCGAGGCGGTCCGGCCTTACTTGAGACAGGATGTGATCTGAATGATTTTTTTTTGTATTTCCAGTCCTTTGATCATGATATCCTAGGTGGCAACAGTTGCGATCCGCATTGTCTGTGTTTGCTGATGAAAGCAATGCTTTATACAAGCAGCTTCAGTTACATTATGTTGGAAAATGAATTCAATACTGTACACACAACAATGCATTGGAATATGGCTCACTACAGAGCTGTTTAAAAAAGACATTTGCTGTTAGATACTGGAGCACTGCTAGCCTCAGACCTCGATTCAGTCAACATTTGTCCTCAAAAGGTAATTCTACCAAAATATTATTTGATTTGTAGAAAAGTAGCTTTCCTCCTGATTATAATGAGCTCTCAGCCAACTTTCTACTTGTAGTGAAAGCAGAGATATAGCCCCAAACTACTGCGCATGTACCAGGTACCTGGTTTACTATAAACTACGGCTTACAGTTCAGACAACAGGTTGCCATGCCCACTGAATGTCATTACCGAAGCGGAGGCCGAGGGGCTGGGTATTTTACTGCTAGTCCTGCTGTTAGTGCCTGTCTGCAGCGTAGCGTCTCTTTGAGACTAGAGAGGTCACGCAACTCACTGGCAAGTTAGCCACTAATGTAACAGTTCTACTGAAAACAAATACCACCACCATTAGCTCAGTCTCCAGAAAAGCGGGGGAAATACGGCCATTAATTTAAGAAAACTTTTGTATTGGCCAACATGCCGATACAGAATGATAAACATAAACAGTTAAAAGTTAAAACATTATTGTAGTTGGTAGCTGTTTTAGCTATGTTTGCTAGCAAAGCCCAAACTTTCCCTGTGCAACTCAATGCACTGATGTCGGTAACAGCACAGAAACGCATCCACCACCTCCGATATCCAACCTCCTGCTATAAACGAATGCAGGGTTACCTACTACATCCTACTGCATGGCAAACAGATTTAAAAACCTATTTGTTTTATGCCAAGAAACCCGTGGCTAACAACAGCTAACGACAATAGCTTAGGAAATGACATTGTTAAAATTGCTTCTGTAATCAAATGCTCAAAGCGAAACTGTTCAATTATGGTCAGCTCACTAATGTTAGTCTACTGTTGATGGTCATGGATCATAATGTAACGTGAGTTGACATGGTTCCTTACCGGGTGATTCAATAAGGCAGAGCAGATGTCAGGCAATACTGGAGCCTATCAATGTAATTATAATAAAATAGCAATGATAGCTAGCTTGATCTACGATGTATCCCTACTCAGAACAAGTGACAGATGGAGCATTTCTTCCCTCGCTGGCTCCGCCTACATGCGTATGTAATTTACATGCCCACTAGACTCCACTGTAGTATTTTTAAAAAAATGACGTATACCTCTACCGAATTTTCAACTTTATATTCAAACACAGAATTTATTTTGGCCAGCCACAAAGAGAGACTTAATTAGTTGCACCTTGATCTGTTAAATAAGGTTAATGTTGTGTTTGGGTGGAATTACCCTTTAACTTTGGACCAAAATGTTTGAGATGGAAAAAAACTAAAAAGCCTTTAATTTAATTGTGAGTCAGAGTTAAAGGCAAATATTATAAACACAAGAATAAATAACGTCATTCAGCCCATCTAGTTTTACCTAAAGACAACCATGTAGTATCCAACATGGACTTGAAAGCATGGACTTGAAAATATTGAGGGTCACTACTAAATGACCTGGCAAACTGTTCCACACATTGACAATAAACTCTCCAGGGTTAATCAGAAAACAGCTGTCGCTGAATATACTGGTAAGTACTTTAGGTTTCCTAAACATATGTATACGAGAGATTTTGGGGAAAAAAATTAGGTGCCTTCTAAACCGAAAGTGAATCAGGTACTGTATATAATACAGTAAGCAAGGGAAAGCGGTGAATGCTCATTTGTACAACGTTTAAAAAAAAAATTATTGTTTCTATATGTGAACATGATGTTCTTAGCGTATATAAACGGTGCATTTTATGTATTTTACAGTCTGTGGCTCGGGCGAGAGGATCAGTCGTAAGTGTTTTGGGCTATTAATAGCACCCTCCTATTTTATTGAGCTGAGGTTTTCGCAAGCGGCTTCCCTTTTAAACAATCCTGCGTCAAAATTTACGGGGTTTTCTTAAAGCTGTAGTTTATAATTTCAGACAAACATGAATACTGTAATTGAGATATATACGTCTCAACCACTAGGGGCAAAGTTTATAGAGCTAAGCATGACTAGATTAATTGTCTTACGTTTTTTCTTTTCTTTTACATTTCATACCAGGAACCGGTTTTGTTGCCCATCTTTGTACTTTCAAGATTTCTACAACTTTTTAAGTGTGATGACCACAGCTACACACACTTGGTCATACTGTGGTCTGAAAAAGGCCTATAGAGGCCTTTGTGAGTGGCACTGTTCTTAGATGAGGTTTATTCTGTGTGATTACTTATCCTGCTCGTCTCCCTATGCTAAGGGGCATCCAAGAGGTGGACCCAGCATGTATTTTAAATGCTTCAAGCGGCTGGATGCATGACTAGTGAGCGTAATATTATGACATGATTTACTTGCTTAGCAAAAGCTCGTAGGCAAAGCAGTTAACTTTATTCAAATATTTCTAAAGCTGGATGCTGACTGAGGGAGTTCAATGTAAGTACCTGGCTCATGAGCCCAATTCCGTAATAACTGCGACACAATGCCTTGCACACCACCAGCAGACAAAAAAAAGGATTTCAATTTACTCAGATGTTAGATGTTAATTTGCACTGCTGTACTGAATTATTGCGCACCACTTGACTTCTAAAAACAACAAAGAAAGAAGACATGATTCCCAGCTTTTGTTATAGGAAAATCCATCTGGCAAATTTGAGCACCTCATCTCAATCAAACTCAAATATTATTATGTATAGGCTAACATTGTCATTAACTATGAGTTGGATGTGACATCATTGCTATTACTACTTATTTGGCGTCTAACAGTTTTGCTAGAATTCTTGTGTAAGAAATGTTAGAAGGGTAAATCAAGGACAAACCAGATTTTACATAAATAAATGCTACCTGAGTTTGCATGTTCTGCCTGTGTCCGTGTGGATTTGCTCCGGGTACTTTGGTTTCCTCCTACAATCCAAAGACATGTAGATTTGGGTAATTTGGGTAATTTGGGGGTTGGGGGGGGGGGTGGCTTAATACCTGGTCATCACTGTTAAAGGGCATGCATGCTCAGTCAACCTACCCTGTATAAATACCTAAAAAAAAAATACAATATAGCTTGAAATGCGCAATGGATCGTTTAGCTTTCCTCACATTTTAGAGTTAATCTTTCATACTCAAAATGCTTGGTTAATTGAATATTTAGAAAGATAATATATGAACTAGTTTGAGAAGATGCACATCATAATGTATGTATGGGCGTATTTAGTGTATCACAGAGGAGGGCAGTACTGAAGATACATGGCACATCATTGAATGTCATCACAATTACAGTGATATTACTGATCATTACAATTTGTCACAAGCCGGTTACTCTGCTTAAAACATCCCCAGTCTTTTTATGTGTTCGCTATTTCACCACTCTTTTACGAATCCTGTTCCTCTATAATTACTAAACAATGGGAACAACTCCGCTGTCAGAGGAGAATTATCCCTCCCTTTTCTGCCTTCCCAAAGCTTTCTCCAAGAATCCGAGAATTACTGGTGGGGTTATTAGATCCATGAATAGTTGATAAAGACTCGCTGTTCGTGACGGCGTGGCTGTTACTGCAATTTCGGCCAATGGCGCTTGACGAGCTGGTGGGAACGCGTTTTTGATCAAAACACACGCCGGAGTAGAGTCGGTCATTAGTAGGAGCTATTCTGCCCATCACCATATTCAGACAGCCGGCGGCCGCTCTTCACAACAACAAGAAGCACTCAATGAAAAAAAAGAGACTGCGTGCGCAGACTCTTTTTCAGACTCAAGGTTTGTTTACCTTGAAACACCTTGAAGATTCTAAAGCGCTATTACATATAACTGAAAACAGTTTGTCACTGCCGCTGTTTGTTTGGTTTGGTCTCTTTAATTGATCTTGTGAAGTCAGAACATCCCTAAAATTTCTCAGCAGCAGGATAAAATTATGTGGACAGAGGTCCAATGTGTCACAGATATGCAAGTATATGGTGAGCAACTGCAGTTAGACTTCAGTACTGCTGCAATCAGGATTCTTACTTCAATGTCTTCGCATTTATATAATTCTGTATTTTAAAATGCCTTTGAAACACAATTGTAAAGTAATCGAGAGGATGGAAGATCAGAGCATGTGCATTGGATCAATATATCAATCAATTCATACACACATTCATCCATTTACTCAAAAACATCTATGTTGGTTAATCATTACAACAAATGCAAATGATTGGTTACTAACACCAGCAATTGCAAACCATTGGTTAATTACACTAGATTCATAAATCATTGGTTAATAATAATAGATATTGCTCCACAGTAGATAATACACAGGCTTAGACCATTTGCACAGTATATTCATGATACCAAATGAGGACGAATGACGGGGAATGTCCGGTATGTTCTACAAATTCCTACACAGAAAGCCATTTGATTTAGAAAATGACTCTGCTCCAAATGGAAGTCCTGCATGCATCACTCATTTGTCCCTGATGTCAATGTCATATATTTTGTTTCCAATATTTCCCAATCTTGGACCCTTGTGAGTGCAGGAATTTATTCCCAGCGGGGAAATGGTCCGAAACAAAGCATCCTGTTTTATTTGTGGATATTTTAGCAGGCCGGATAAAGCCCTGCACGTAGTAAATAACTGCCTTTAAAGCTCAGTTGAAACAATAACTGGGTAAACACAGGGGTATGAAGTTTAATTAAGTAAAGGGGAAAAAATGCATGAAATTAATGAATACAATATCAACATCTTGTTGTTGTTATCAGACATCAGAATTCTGGCACAGGATAATTGAAGGACCCATTTTTTACTGCCAAATGTTTACGTCCATATTATATATCCAGCTGATTTATCAAAATGAGAAAGACAGATCTGGCTCTGTGGAACAAGAACATATTCAAAATACAACTGAGATCAGCATAGGGAAAACATACAGTGGTACAAGTAGAAATGATGCTGAGCAATAGCAAAACTAGATATAGATTTACTTTATATTTAATACGCACAGTGCGGGGCGGGGGGTTGGAGGAGGGGGGTGAAATGATAATCCGCAAGAAAGCCCTTAAAAAGAATCAATTTGGCAAGGTGTCTGGGAATGTGACTCTATCCGGCGCAGCGATTCCGGCTGTCTCCCGCCAGAGCGGGATGACTGTCTTTCTTCCCGGCTGACAGGCGGAGCGGGGGCCAAATTGACAGTTCTTTAAAGCCGCCTGACAGAAAGCGGCATTAATTAAGTCATTGCCGGACTGTAATTGTGTTAAGAAGTAAAAATCTAATATGAGAAAAGGTTAGCAAGTCCTCTCCGGTGTCAGATTTTCTACTTTCTATGAATATTAATGCGCTTAATGAAGACAATCTTTGCTTCATCTACCCATTGTTCTGCATTCAGGTGCCAGTTCCCGGCTCCATTGATTTGTTGTTAAAGAACAAATATGTCAGAGGAGACTGACTGTCCTGCATTTTTTCTCTCTCTTTTTTTTATCAGCAATTTATCAAAATGCCGTTCTCTTCTGATACAAATTCCGAGTTTTGTATGCACGTTTTATTTTTAAATGCGATGCAAAACGTAAGTGGGTGACAGCGAAAGGCTGCAGGCATTGTTTTGTGTCTCTGCTCCTCCTATTCATTTCGAAATAGCAATTGTAGACAGAGAATTTGATTGTGATTCTGCCATGCATATTGAAGAACAAATAAAGGAGGTCAGGCTGCCGGGAACTATCTGTGCGAATTACATCTTTTTACAGGGGTCGGCGGGTTGGTTTGTAGCACGGCCTCATTGACAATGCAGCGGAGAGTTTCGTATTGAGAAAATAATGATGATGATCAAAGCGAAACAAATAATGCTATCGCTGACAATGTAGTCTATGATAGATTAAATGTGAGCGTGCGCTCATTATACAGTGAGCAATCAAACCGTCGCCCAGGACTACTTCGAAGCCGAGGAAAAAATGGCGAAATTGAACATCAAAATGACGGCGGCTAATATCAGTCTCCCACTGCAAAATTGAACCATTTGAGGGAACTCGTTCTCTCTTCTCCAAAGCAAGAGTTATACCAGGAAATAGCATTAACAAATTACGTCACCTTATCTGACCCACAGCTGTGTCAATATAACGCATTTATAACAGTGTAATTAAGAAAGGTATGTATAATTAAGAAATCCTCCGGGCATGATTATTATTATTACTTTAAAATAGGATTGTCTCGATTATCAAAAAACTCAATGGGGCCAATGCATGCTGTAGATTTGCAAAAGTATCATATATCAGTTGCAGAAGCTAACATGCAGTACGATGCATTGTATAGCTGCGGCATACAGTCGGCTACTTTTCCTTTTGAAATCCAGTACACAGACTACCGAATGAATGGCTGCCTCTGAGTAAGAGGTTGTTTAGCATAGCACTGCACAACATAAAAGGCCCAGCACACATTCCAGGGTGTGCACGAGGATCACAAACATTCTGTAAACCCATCTGTAAGCTATCTTGCTAAACACAGCTGATCTCCTCAGGTGGATGTACCGGTTGAGAGAAACCAGTACCTTCTGCCACTTTCTCACCTTCACTTCATATTACAGGCTTTTTTCCCTATAGTATTTATTTTAAAATTAATGCCAAAATAAACACACGAAGTGACATCACACACATTCGCAGATGTAAAAATATAGATTGGTTTTGCTAAATGGTACAACGTCACAGGTACAAACAGGATAAAAGAAGTGTAACTTACCTTCTTGCATCTTATATGGTTTTAGTAAAACTGTAGATCATATGGTAGTTCCATCAAAACGGAATATTGCATTTTGCCAGTGGATTGAATGGCCTTATTTAATGGCCGTATTAATGAATAAGTAAATAAAATTGAAACCTCCCGAAGACGTTTCGTTGGAATTTCAGGAATAGAAAAAATAAGGAAGACGATAGTGGCAGGAAAGTTTAAACATAAACTATGGCCTTATTTCAGTAAACACTTCTTCTTAACTTTAACACTCAATTAAAGTCAAGCACTATTTATTTAATCCCTCAGTATGGTTTAGCGAATTCAGCGATCACCTAAATAAAAAGCAGGCACTGCAGCCCTCCAGGTCAGAAATTAAACCTGCAGGTACTGTGGCCCTCTAGGCTTGGAGTGAAACCTGCAGGAACTGTGGCCCTCTAGGCCTGGAGTCAAACCTGAAGGAACTGTGGCCCTCTAGGCCTGGAGTCAAACCTGCAGGAACTGTGGCCCTCTAGGCCTGGAGTCAAACCTGCAGGAACTGCGCCCCTCTAGGCCTGGAGTCAAACCTGCAGGAACTGCGCCCCTCTAGGCCTGGAGTCAAACCTGAAGGAACTGTGGCTCTCTAGGCCTGGAGTGAAACCTGAAGGAACTGCGCCCCTCTAGGCCTGGAGTTAAACCTGCAGGAACTGTGGCCCTCTAGGCCTGGAGTCAAACCTGAAGGAACTGTGGCCCTCTAGGCCTGGAGTGAAACCTGAAGGAACTGTGGCCCTCTAGGCCTGGAGTCAAACCTGAAGGAACTGTGGCCCTCTAGGCCTGGAGTGAAACCTGAAGGAACTGTGGCCCTCTAGGCCTGGAGTCAAACCTGCAGGAACTGTGGCCCTCTAGGCCTGGAGTCAAACCTGAAGGAACTGCGCCCCTCTAGCCCCTCCATACCTCCAAAAGCTCATCAGACCCTACACACCTGCCAGATCCCTGCGTTCCGCCTCCTCAGGACGACTGGTACCCCCCCCCCCCCTCTTCATACTAGCACCCGGTCTCGACGTCTGTCTGTCCTGGCCCCACGGTGGTGGAATGAGCTCCCCGTGGAGGTCAGAACAACAGAATGTCTGACCGCGTTCAAGCGCAGATTGAAGACTCACCTCTTCAAGCTGCACCTCTCTCCACCCCTCCCTACCTCCTTGTGACCTCCCTTGATTATGGATTATGTAGTTGTGTGGTTACCCCCCCCCCCCCCCCTCCAAAAAAAATATAAATAAAAATAAAAATTCCCAATCATACTGACTGCGCCTGGTACTTTAATTCGTGTTTACCTTTTAGGGTTGTTTTAACGCACTTGTTCATAGTTCGGAAATGCACTATGTACGTCGCTCTGGATAAGAGCGTCTGCTAAATGACTATAATGTAATGTAATGTAATGAGTCAAACCTGCAGGAACTGCGGCCCTCTAGGACCGGAGTTAAACCTGCAGGAACTGTAGCCCTCCAGGACTGGAGTTAAACCTGCAAGAACTGCGCCCCTCTAGGACTGGAGTTAAACCTGCAGGGCTGACACCCCTGCTTTAGATACTCATACTCATGCAATGGATAACCATGATAATCTTTGTTCCCATCGAGTCTGTAGCCATTCAATTCACAGGAGCATACAGTGGGGGCGATATTAATAGATATATTTATTTAAAATAGAAATGACTTGTGCTCTTATTTCCAGCCTTTTGGTTAGATCTGCAGAGATGTGTAGATCTAAGCAATTCAACAACATTGAACTGAACATTTAACAATCCAAATTAATTAATGAACTCATTCAAAGTTAGTATAATAACACTCAGTATTTTTAGTTAAGATGAAGATGTTAATCTTCATTTGGGGAAATGGTGTTATGTGCGAAATATAATTATTGAAACATATTTATATACATTGTTTGTAAATAATGTGTCAATAAACAGTGATTTAGACAGCTAGACACCAGAGCTTTGAATTATTGAATCCTTTGGAATTCACTGTCAATGCAGAACAAAAAAATAATGGTCTCTAGGAACTATTACAAAAAAGATAATAATAATTCAATCATTTCTCAGAATATTGGTTCAGAAATCTGGGTCCTTCAAACAAGACATTAAGATTGGATCCAATTACTGTAACATTTCACCATACATTTAATATGTAAATATAAATAAGTAAAACATAAGTAAATATGTTTTACTTTTTTCAATGAAAAAACATTTTTTTTTAAAGAATTGAGGTGATTGCAGATACCATCCAATTATGTTTGTCAAGAAAAAAAAATTCCAATTAGTCAAAGTTAAGAACAAATGTTGATTTTATTATTTATTTTTTTGAAGCATTTGTCATGCTTAATTGTTCTCCTCATTTAAGAGAACCACAGAAAAGTAGCCGTCTTTGACATTGTCTGTATGCAGCAATAATGTGAGGGAGTTGCAGTGATAGATTTTCACATCTATTACAAAATTACAAACTCCTGAATTATGTAGGAATTCTAATTTCAACGACTGTTCAGAAGAGATGTCAAAACAATCTAGGACAGTCAATGTCATTGGTTCGATTAGTTTGGTTCCTTTTATAAAAAAAACTTGGATTTGAGTTGTTTTTCTTTGCTAAACAAACTGGTGCTATTTAATAAATATGTGCATTCATTAGGAGAGTTGCCAGAATGCAAGTTTGTAACAATATTTTTAACACCATGGCTCCAAGTTATAACTTGTAATATTTAGTGATTTTTTTAGATTCTCAAAAATGTTTGAAAAAGTGCTCCCACTAATATACTTAAAAGGGGTTCTTGTGACTCAGAACACCGAATTTAGAAATGCACAAATAATGCATTGTACGCATTTATTTATTTTTTATCCTGAAGTTAAATTGGTTTATCCCAATGAATATTTTCTATTTTTCAAGTTGTGAAAATCCATATTACTACAGAAAAGATTTAGCAAAAATATAAGCATTAATTGGAACATTTTTTTTCTTGTGCACAATAAAATACATTTTAATGCATTTCTCAACACAGTGTCAGATGCATTTATTAATTACCAAGGCTAGAAGCAGTTTAAGTTGAGCATTTTTCTTGGGTAATAGCTTTCAGTTTCCCTGTAATAGACACATATAAGCTACATTATTTATGTAATTATTTATATATCTTGTAATGTTTACATTTTTTTCCTGAGAATTCAAGATGGGTAGCATTTTTTTTTTACAAACAGTTGTCAGCAATAGACAGGTTATTATTATTTTGAATCTAATTATGCGGCATCTTTCGAAAGGCAAAAATAAGAAAAAAAAAATTCTTATGACATAATACTTACAGCTTGTTTGATTATTAGTTATTAACTTATGAAAGAGCTTATTAAAATGAGGTTGTTAAAAAAATAACACATGAGCAATGCAAGTAACCAATTTTTTATATTTGCATAGTTTGACTTCACTTTCAAAGTTTTTAACATTTCAGAATTTCAAACAAAGTTGTATGTCCTTAAAGTTGTGGACACACACACACATGCACGCAAGCACATGCACACACACATGCAAAACCAAAGGAAAGAAAGACTGCAAATCTGCTAGCTGAGTTACACTGATAAGTCTTAAAACTCTTTTGATTGCTACCAAAAATAAAATCGGCAATGTGTTGCAACAGTAACATCGCTTGACACTTAATAAGACAGCAACTAAACATCCCAAAACTACAGCCTCAAATATGCCCATCGAATAGAATGAAAAGCCATGTGACTCAGTCAAGAAAAACAGTATGTTGTGAGCCTTACAAAGCTTATGGAAGGACCACCATTCAGAAACCGCTTGTAACCAAGAAGAAAGCCAAAGAACACTTTCCAGAGTGGTTTCATGAACACCAGAATAAAGTCAAAAGCCTTCGGTGGCCTTCAAAATCACCAGATCTAAACATAATTGACCCTGTATGGGAAGTTCTGGAGCAGATTGTAAAATAGATTTCCTCCTCCTTAATTCCTCAAATATCTGGAAGAATGGTCCAGTAACTACATACAGTTCAGAGATTGTATGACAGAATTCCAAGAATAATAATAAGATTAATAATTACTTGATATTCATGTATTGTTAGCCTTAGGTCTAGTTACTATTTTGTCTAACCACTGTATCTGTGTATGTATGTAATGGGTGTCATAATATGAACAGCTTCCTCTGCGTGAAAACATAACATCCAGTTTTATACTTTGACTGAATAGTTAGTCATTCAATTGTATTAGAGAAGCATTACATATAATAAGCATTAAATAGTGTAAACTGACTGATCTATTCGACTGTATTTCTACAACAACAAAAAAACAGGTTAACAAAACCAAAAAATACAATACATTCTGGTCACGTTAGAGATGAAGAAAGTTAATTATCTTCTTTGTGTATGGTGATCAAAGGCTACTGTGCAAATCTTTTTATTTTACTGCATGATGGGAAAAGGCACTTGATAAAATGTTGGAGGACAAATGTGTTCGTATGCATGCCACAAGCCATGGGGGGGGGGGGGGGGGGGGGGAAAAAGCATTCCCAATACTTCAATATTAAACACACATCACAACTGTCACCTTTATTTAAAAAACCAGGATTCAGATTAATTCCACCCCTCCAATTAGAAGAGCTGAATCCTTGTGAAAGATGAGCTACTGCTATTTCTGGAGAACGGAGCGCTCTCTCGCCACAGGGCAAACCCTGAATAGCCAGGCGGTGGAATTGCTTGGAAAAAAAACGGAACCGGCTGATGCACTCTAGACTTGTCACTGGAGTGTCTTATGTTCCTGGAGCCCATAGATCAACCTTAAAAGGTTTGGTGAGGAAGGCTGTGCGGGGCGGGGCTTTGTGATCAGACGCAAAGACGTCGAGAGGACATTGCGCGGCTTTTGCATTTTGAACATCAAGCCTGGTTTTGTGAGTGTTGCCGTGAGGCGTGTTAGCATTGTGCTGCTGGGAGTGGGATTGTGTTTCTAAATCTGAATGCACTTCAGTGATAAATATAATACAGGTCTGGTCTATAAAGTACTTCATAGGAACATGTCATCTCCTGGGTTCTATGGTAGAGCTGTGTTCACCAGCTGGAATGGGATATTAGGCCTGGAGTTAAACAGAAGAGAAACTTCTAGATCTCAGGTGTCAGAATCCAGCCCTGGTGGGCCGCAGTGTCTGCTGGTTTTCAGTGTGTTTCAGCACCAGTGATTCATTTAAGTCATTGACTGGCTAAAGAATCCTCACACTTTGTTCTAAAGGGGTAAATTAATAGGTTTTTTTGGTGAGGAAATCACAGAACCTGTAGACCTGCAGTCACTACAGCCCTCAAAGAGTTGCGATTGACACCGCTGTGCTAGAAGCAGGCCTGCGGGACATGGTATGCCACCAAGCAAAGCAAGTAGTTTGACCATGTCAAACCACACTGAGTTCTCTTTTTATGCAAGTGTTACTTTTTCCACGGCTTATATATAAAAAAATGACTGCCAATCACTGAAAAGTTTAAAATATATATAATATCTGAATGTCATCAATGAAATGGAAAAAACATCTCACTATAGTTCAAATATAGGCCTTCATCACAAGTGGAGTAGATTGGTATCTGCTATTTTTCAGTCTAGTTTCAGTGAGATTTCCTAGTGGAATGTAAAACCGCACCAATATGAACAGCAGGAACAACAGGCTGCAAATCTAAAATGCTCTTTAGGACAGAGAGCTTCTTCCAAACACACTTTGCTGCTGAAGAATACCCTTGTTATACTTCCTGTTCCTCTTCTGTTCTCTTTATTTTTCCTTATTTTGTTCTCAAGCTCGGTATACCCTAGAAGACCTGGCCAGGGTTTACTCGGTTGTGTAAAGATTGCAGAATGCCAATTACTCAGCTGAAAGGTTTTATTTCTTGGACGTGAAAGCTGCAGTCACTCGCAGATTGTCTCTGTTCAGATGCTAGTGTCTTGTCCATTAAACGATATGTGCACCTCCCCCCAAACTTAAAAATTCAGGCTGTCCTCTGGACAGTGAATATCTCTTAATTTGTTCAGGCTCTCTGATGATCTGTTTGTGGCCACTGATCTCTCCAGCAAGCCATTGCATCTCTACCATACATCAAAACTGTGGAAGCCCAAACTGTTTTTAGGCAATTAATTCAGGATAATAAGATGCCAGTGCATGGATTATTTTAATAAAAAAAGATAAATAATTATGTGAAAGTCAAACTGAATTCAACAAGAAATGCAAAGGCGCAAGACGGCATCCTTAAGAGGGTTAGACTCATTACCCCATTAAATTAATTGGACACTTTGGTCAAAATGGATAACAAAAAAACAAACATGTTTTGGGGGAACACGGTCGCAATTATATCGGAGAATTAATTTAGTCCTGTAGTTGCTTTGTTGGTTTTAGCCAATTGATGAAATTGTGATGTTAGTTACAATTAGTTAGCAAAACAAACCCCTCCAGACAAATCCTATCAAAAATATTATCCCCACCGTTGCAAATATTTAAATAAATGTAACCATAGGATTTAGGTTGTATGTTTAATGAAAGAAAGTATTATGTTGCAGCCATAGCAAGATAGCCATTAACAAAATCCTGCTTGAACCCAGGGGTAAATGACAAGAAGAAAATTGAACCAATCTGATTGGGTGAATATTAGCAGTCTTTCTCCAATGCTGCTCTATAGTCTTCCCAGTAGTTGTGTGTTTTCTCCCTCAGGGCCAATTTCTCAGAAGAAAATGAAAGAGAAAGAAGGGACACCTGAGAGAAATGCAGAGTTGTGAACGTGTGCAGTAGTTCCCACCCAGCCTTATTCAAACCCAGATCTCACTGGAGCTGAGGGAGGGAGGGCCTTTGTCATTAAGGTAACTCCAGTCTCATTGCTCAGCACTGACACCTCTGGTCATTCGGGGTCCTGCAGCCGCGTCCTGGGGCCGTGCACGTGTGTGCCACCCCCTAAATTGGTGAGGAATGCTGTTAATGTTGGATCAGTCTGAAAGCTTAATTTTGGATTTCCAGTTCCGGGTAAAAAATGTAGGGGGGAAACATCAAACTATGCAAAATGTGTAAATTTGGAAAACAGGTTGTGGGAGACTAGTTTCCCCTGAATCCCCTCACATGCAACACAGCACAGGCAGGCTACAGGATTTGTATTTGTTTTGTATGTTGAAAGTAAAATAAGAACAGGAACCTGAACCAACATGTATCAAGCTGGAAAACATTACAATGCGGGTGACACTGAGGAGAAGTGAACTTCCTCTTGAGGTGAAAGTTCCACCTGAGGTTATAACCTATTAAAAGAGAGGTGAGTGCTCATTACTAAATACAGTGGGTTGGGCCAGTGCCTAAACCACTTCATGCATGCCAGGGCAGTGTGAGACCTGCCAGAAAGATGACTTTCCCTTCCGATACAGTTAGTTAATTATTGTGTAATTACCTACAATTAAAATGTATGATGTATGCTCACACTCACTCATGGATATACATAATAACTGGTTCAGAGTAACACTTATCCCTTCCCAATATGAAAGGCACGACGCTCCTCGTCTCTGTTTGGTTGCGCAGGACCGCTCTTTCCTTTAACAGAATTTATACATCAGACAATTATATTCTGTCTGACAGCTAGTGCAAATTTCATACAAGATTATCTGAAGGATGTGCAGCTCAAAATTGATAATGCCTCAGGAGAAACATGAGATGTATATTTTGAGGTCAAACACAGAACGCACACCGTAAGATGGACTGCAAAAAAGGGGCTCGCTTTGGTTTTGATGAGGGGCACTGAATATATTTTGCTTTGACCTTCTAATGAAAGTGGACCCGAGAGCTTGTAGAATCATAAAATCATTTCCTTCAGAAGCCCAAGCCTTAAATTAAGCCTGTAAAAGGGGTAAAAAGTTATCAAGGGGAACTATTCCCCCGAGGAGAAGATTTATGTAGTACTTTGGGCCTGCTTGAATTTGTGTTTGCTGAACTGTGTTTATAGAAACTGGTGAGACATTTCAATGGGATTCCCTCCCATGCAATTTTTTTAAATTTACTGATCTTTACTGATCAAATCACAGTGTACTCTTGAACTTTGAACCTGTTCCATATATTTCCCAGTATGTATGATTGGTGATTTTTCTGTCCCTACTTTTGTAAAAAAAAAAATTCTAGATAATAAATAGAAATTAAAATGACACTACAAAACCTATTTAGAAATCAACTGTTGGTTTCATATGGCTGCTATACAACTTATTAGCTACATAATTGGGAGATAATAAACATATGAGTGAATACGAAGAATGAATGAGCTCTGGTGTGGAGACACTTTGGATTACATTTCTAAACTGTGTTTTTTAAAGCAGGTTTCAAAGTGGTCCCACTTTACCATAGTAGTTTGAAAGAGTGAGCTTGATTTGTATGATAAATAAAGATAAAATGAAAAAAGGTTACCTAGAAATTCCTGAATGGGTCTTTTTCTTAAAAAAGTTGGATTCCAGAGGGTCTGTGATCTTGTGGTTGCCGCTGACTACAAAGAAGGGCTGTCTGTATATTGTATACTAAAATGTTGATGACTTCTTGACCTTGTCTTCAAGGGTGCATGTAGCCATGGTAACATTTCCACTGTAATTTACAAATAACATAATGAATGTTCAGTTAGGCGCAGTCAAAACATAATTTATTTTGACTCGTTAACAGATTACTCAAAAGGAAACCGACGGCGACCATAAGGTTGGGTAAATAGATTCGGTTTTGCCAAGCGTTTTTTTTTCTTCTTTTTTTTCTTTTTTACAAAACTGAATGTATTCACTGCCTGGGGAAAGGGACAGCAAATCAGCACTGGAATTTAATTTGACCCTGTTACACTGCACATAAAATTCTTCTCTGCCCATTTATTTTAACATCTTCACAATTTATGACTTCCTGGGTTTTCTGCGAGTTTATCTGTGATTCTCAGCACCCGAACAGTAGGCCCGGGAGAGTGTGGAAGCTTTCCTTTCACAAGCACAGGAATTGGCGGGAGGGAGGGTGGGGGGGATTCACCAAGCGTGCTTTTGTCTCTCTTCCAAAACCTCCCCGGTCCGGGATAGCTATTAACAATCCGGTTAAATAATTCATTTTGATGGATAACACGTCGCCACAATTAGCCGGAGCGGCCCGGCCTGCTGAGAAATTCACCGTCGCTTGGAACGGCACAGAGGATGGCCACCTTATTAAAAACATTTACGCTAGATTCACTCGTTTCCAAAAATGTGCGCAGCACGTGTTTCACAGGGACGCTGTTACTTTTGGCATATTTGCTCAATCAAGTGAGCAGTTTGGTTAGACAGATACGATTTGTTTACATAATGGTATCTGTCTAACCATATTTCTGTTTCACATCTATGTTCACCATTTAACATCTTTTTTTTACCTTTCTGCCTATTCCCTATCATTACCCAGGGTACCTTATATGCAGTAGTTCATCTTTTAATATCATGCATGTATTGTTCTACTACCCGTTTTCAAGGGGCTTCTGTAAGGTAATAGGTATTTGCTGTTTTTACACTATTTTGTGTTGAAGCTTTGCCTGCTTACAGTGGAGCCATGTTTTTCTCTACACATTAGTAATTTCTATAGCTATTCAAACCATTCACCTTGTTAAGATAGTGACCTGCCCAGGATTCAACCTTGCAACGTACTGGCCATAAGTCTAGATTTCTAGCCCACTGTTCCAGACAAGTATAGCCGTTCAGGTCCTGGACAGGGTAGGAGAGTAGTACACTAGGTGATACAGAAGAAGGGCATAATTTAAATTTGATCAAAAGACCGAATAATTTTTTGTTACTTAAAAATAATTTTTTGTTACGTCCACTACCAGTAATGATAAGAATTGATCAGCGGGAAACCCCCTCAAGATGTGAAACTCTGCGAGTTGTCTTCCCTATTCCGTTTGATGGACGGCACTTCAGAGCAACCCAGTGCTGCTTGCCTGACACGCTCATGCAAATTAGATTAGAATCCAACCTTGCTCCATTTTCAATGCAAACTGGATTTCATTTTATATATTAATTATAACCATTCAATGTATGCAGTATTAATTGCCCCACTTTTTGAGATACTCTAAATTAAGCCAGTCTGTGCAAGATTGTTTTGGGCTCAGACATGCGAGCGCACACTTCAGTGTGCAGTCAATGGGAGTTATTTCTGTTCTTTCCCTAACTCAAACTATCTTTGGGCCAGTGAGAGCACTAAACTGTGTCCATCCCTCTACATCTTAATTTGGTTGTGCGACTCTAAATGCGTTCCATTATTCACAATGTTTACTGTGCATAAACTTTCAATCCATTGGACAGGAGATTGTTAATATTCTGTGCTACAATCTCGCTCAGCTGCTACCCTAAATATGGAAGAAAGTGGAAAGTCACAGATTCCTCTTTAGCTGCCTTTCATTTATTATTGAGACCCATGTTTTGTGTGTGTCACAAATTTATTGTAGAATAGTCGGGGCATAATTATGAACGTTTCTGAAAAACAGTCAGGGCATGATGAAAAAATGAAAAACATTAAAGGTGTGGTTTTGTTTTTCATTCTTTTTCATCCGGATTTCCTTATTACACATTTTCAAAATGTATTAAAAAATTGGATCAGTACTAATATTTAATTAATTATTAAGAATTAGTGATGAATTCAAATGCTAACAGTTTACCAGTTCACCTTTCTCTGGGAAGTTTTCAAAAAAGCATCCATGAACTAATGTGGATCTCATTTGCTGGTGGGGTCACCAATTGGTGTCCCTGGTGCTATGTATTGCACTTCCTTAACTGTCTGCTCTCCTTGCCCGCCCCAACACCCTGAGCTGGCCAGAGGAGAATGGGCTCCCACCTTGAGTCCCACCTTGAGTCCCACCTTGAGTTACTCCCTAGGTTTCTTCCTATTGGCCGATTTCCATCGTCGTACCGCACCATACTGTACCGTGAAACTGATATCACGGCTTCTGGATGCATTTCCCTCACCAACAGAAGCGTACTGTGTATAGTTCTCAGAACTAAATTTCACTACTCATCCAGAGGTGTACCAAATAAAGGTACCAGAAACTATAGGGAGGAGCTTGCAGTCCTGTACATGACTGATTGGTCAAACGCAAACTTCCTGTGAATTGTCATATGACAAGCAGTCAACCGCCATTTTTAAATACCTGATAGCTTGTATACACATTTGAAAGAAAATGAATTTAGGACACCTTTTTCTGAAAATAAGCAATGTACTGTATGTGCATTAGATATGCTAATAATAACCACAGCTGTACAATTGCAGAAAATAAAACAAACATGTAGCAGGGTCCATTGTAAAGCACATTGTGGCAAAATTAAAGAAAAAATTAAACTAAAATTAAGAAGCAGTTCTATATCTGCGAAATGTGGGAAAACCCCAATTTTCATTTATCCCATGTAATCATGCTATGAGCTGTATGTAATTAAAGGTATATAAAGACAGCAAGTCCTATTATAATCAGCTCAAAATAAAACAAATATGACACTAAGATGGAATTATTATTATTTTTTACAAAATTGCTTTAGTAAAGAAGCTCTCCTAAGTAAAGCACATTAATGATCACCAGAAACACTACAACTCGCATTGGACACTTAAAGGTATTACAATAGTTTCAAAGAGTATTATTTTACTTTGTTTCTGTACAAGACTTATCCACAATCTTGCTTAGTTTTCAAACAATAGGAAACTTGGTATTAGCACTTCACAGCTCTGATAAAATCTGCATAATTGTGACTTGGCTCTTTGTTTCTTTTACCAGCCAGGCACTCTGGGGTAAGATCAGATAATTGCAACTTAACAGCTGCAATGCTACCATATTTTTACCATAGTATTACCCCGCCCTCTCAAGCTGTAGCATACGTTATAGTGCAACTGGAAACTTACACTGCCTCAATTATCATTACTTCAGAATACTTTAGAATAAAAATGCTCTGTCCACAGTCCCCCCTCATTTCAGTAGACCAAAATAAATTCCAGCTCCACCTTCCTTCTTATGCAAATTATGAATTTATAAGCAGAAGCGGGCAATAATTGTATTTTGTAACTGTCAGCCGAGCATGATCTCAGCAGAGGAGAGGAACAGCCTACCCGGCTATTTATTCCGCGGCTGCTCTGAGGCGGAGGGGCCCAAAAGGCTTCAAACCATCGGGGAGATTGTTAAGCTTCCGCAGAAATTAAGAGAATGCTGGGAAATGTGCGAGCAACACTTCATAACAATGAATCAGTGGCGCCTGATTAATAAAGTCCATTTTTTATTCCGGATGATTCAGGGGATTATCAAAAGGACACTGTCCTTGTCATTTTGATTAACAAACCCATCGGCAGGGCTGGGAGAGGACGCGCTGAACAGAGACGCTCCCCCTTCCCATAAAATAAATATTGAATGAGAATATTAACTCGTTAACCTTGACAACTATTTGTAATTTTCATAAGGGGGGTAAACTCGTGGATTCAGCACAAAAAAAACACTATGGGGATTTAAGAAAGGGATGGGGGAGGTGGGGGGATAAGGGGGGCACAACAAATTAGAGAGAATGAAGAATGCTACTGCATGAATCCTGTCATTTTTATGGGCTGCGATGATTAATTTGTTTGTTCAAATTCTCAATTAAGCCAAGAGAAACTGCAAGAGCATTAGAAAAAAGAAGGCAATGTAGCCCTGCCCCGCCTACGGCAGAGCCCGGAGAGACAGATCCAGAGAGTCTAGGTCAGTCCGCTCCAAAGACCACCCTGATACCCGGGCGTGAGAGTCACTAAAATAAGATTAATGAAGGACATTTTCACGACAAAGACCTGAGACTAATCAATATCGTGCTCCTCACTTTGAATTATTTTCACGTTGCCCCACGGACAGCATGCGTTGCAGTTGACCGCTTTTGCATTTGCGTTTGCTCGGACACACGGTCATCTGTAAAAAGAACAGCTCAGTGCCTGAGGCGCTCCATAAGGGCTCCACAGCACCCCGAGGTCACGTGGGACAAGCTTGACACAGAACTATGCAGTTGGACAATGGCTTAAATTCACTTTTGTGGTTATGTGACGCATACCTCACTGAATAGGGACTGGAAGGGAAGCAACTTAGCGACAAAGGAAACCAACATAGCGCTCCCTTTAAAAACATATTACCGTACCCTGTTTAGATGTGTGATAGTGGTCATGGCCTGTTAAGATTTGTTCATTCCTGTAAAGACACGTTAACAGACTTCTAAGATAGCATTTGGTTTGAGAATCCTGAGAAACACGACCCCAATGACCTGCAAGAATGAATGTGTTTTGTGAATGTGTTTTGGCTTAACACAATGGGGTATCATTTTGAAAAGCAGAGCGTGTTGGACAGCATGCTCTGTTAGCGTTAGCGCGCAATCCACCACGCATCCGCATTCGAGCCTCTGGTCTGAGAGGGAAAATAAAGCACGGAGCTCACAGCCCGTTTCCCTGGGGTCTGTCGTGCTTATTGTTTGTCGGTGTGGCAGATGTTCTTCAAACGGGAACGTCCCCGGTGCTTTTAGGCCCCTGCCGGGACCTGAGAGGAGAGGCCACGGCGCATCTATTGCAAAAGGCACCGTCTTCCAGGAGTGCCCGTGCTACTCCTCGTTTTCTCCTTCCCCTGCCTTCGCTTTCTGTCTGACTGTGTGGCGCACCCTGGGGTACCTGGACCCTCCTTGAAGTCATTGGAATCTGAAAGATGGTGAAAGCTCTGTGACTGGATGGGACTGGGGCTATACGCAGATCCAGCAAGAATGAGTAGAAAGGACGGTGAAAGCGACTGACAAATAGCAAGTGACTTTTCTTTTCTTTGTGCACGGTGACAGGTGTTCGCCAGCGGCGCTAAGCTACGGATGAGAAATAGGTGGGGTCTGGTCTCCCATCGCCAGGGCGACTGGCCACTGGGGAGGGCCTTGTATACGCAAGCTCAGAAAAGGCCAGGGATGTGGCCTCAGCTGGACTGGAACTGAGGTGGGTGTCCTCTCCAAACAACAACGATCAAAACATGTCAGAGACTCTGCAATGACAACCCGCCTGGCAGGACTGTGTCGCTCGTCTGCGTGCTTCATATTTGCATTGTTGGGGCGTTCTCTTCCCAGTCTGGTTTATTAAATGTGTTGATATGCCTGGCTAAAACCATTATCATCGCCACCATACACTCCACTTTGCCTTTTGCGCTCAGGAAACGTTTAACAGTTTAGGAGCTGCCTTGTGTGTAATGCACTCAATTGCAAGTACAGGGGGACCGATTTGGGACTATACAGGTCAGTCACAAAACCACTATTAAGTATGTCACTGTGTAACCACATTTTCTTCTGTATGATTCTGAATTGTCTTTTAAAAAATTAATTCCATCAATGAATTCTTTTTTAAGTGAACTTTTCTACAAGGATTGGAGACATTCACACTACCAGGCTTAAATCCTCTCCTCATGCTTTCTGAAAGCTTGTGAGCTACTACGCCAAACCTCCTGTTTTGTACATAAGCGCATAGAGTACTAGCGCTGTAAACGTAGCTTTACTGTTCTGCATAGGGGAGACTCTATTGAGGTATCATTAAAAACAGCAAAAACCGCTTTGGATGAACTGCTCCCCACAGTTTCCTTTTAAAGACACTCCGCTTCATGCTTTGCCAGTACAGCATAGACAAGATGTGCTGGAAACTGGTGCTTCCTGCCAGAAAGTTTGTTTTTTCAGATGAGAAAACTTAGCGCACTCCTCCGTTGTTGGCGGATTGTGCCAGCATCTGTCCGTAGCCTGTGTCTGGCATATAATAGCCGGTGACATTGCTGAGCACAAGAGTATTGTGTGCTTTTTCAAACCGTTTTATCACATTTCCAATGAAATCATTTTGTACCCTTTATGGATCAGAGGAAGCGTTTAAAGATGTAAGCCAGCTGCTACCGCCCCCCGCCCCCTCCTCCACACACAAACCACAAATGAAATGTCCTCTGTGATTACGGGTGCGCATCATCTACAAGAGTCAAACAACCGCCCCCCCAGGTACCTGGGGCCGCATGCTTGTCAGCCAGCCGTGTCACACGTATGGCCGCGTCCAGGTAAGGGGTCAGGGTCGCACAATGTCTAACCAACATTAGTGACCGGCCATGTCACATGTATGGTCACGTCTAGGTAAGGGGTCAGGGCCGCACAACGTCGAACTAACATTAGTGACCGGCCATGTCACACGTATGGCCATGTCTAGGTAAGGGGTCAGGGCCGCACAACGTCTAACCAACATTAGTGACCGGCCATGTCACACGTATGGCCACGTCTAGGTAAGGGGTCAGGGCCGCACAACGTCTAACCAACATTAGTGACCAGCCATGTCACACAAAGCATTAGTTGATTAATTGGACCGATTATTAAGTTAATTATTACAGCCTTAAACATTGCTTTACACATACACAGGCTGATGTATGTTTGAGTTTTGATGTTTGAGCACTGGAATGAGTCAGGGACCTTCATGTTTGAGTTTTGATGTTTGAGCACTGGAATGAGTAAGGGACCTTCATGTTTGAGTTTTGATGTTTGAGCACTGGAATGAGTAAGGGACCTTCATGTTTGAGTTTTGATGTTTGAGCACTGGAATGAGTAAGGGACCTTCATGTTTGAGTTTTGATGTTTGAGCACTGGAATGAGGAAGGGACCTTCATGTTTGAGTTTTGATGTTTGAGCACTGGAATGAGTCAGGGACCTTCATGTTTGAGTTTTGATGTTTGAGCACTGGAATGAGTCAGGGACCTTCATGTTTGAGTTTTGATGTTTGAGCACTGGAATGAGTCAGGGACCTTCATGTTTGAGTTTTGATGTTTGAGCACTGGAATGAGTAAGGGACCTTCATGTTTGAGTTTTGATGTTTGAGCACTGGAATGAGTAAGGGACCTTCATGTTTGAGTTTTGATGTTTGAGCACTGGAATGAGTAAGGGACCTTCATGTTTGAGTTTTGATGTTTGAGCACTGGAATGAGTAAGGGACCTTCATGTTTGAGTTTTGATGTTTGAGCACTGGAATGAGTAAGGGACCTTCATGTTTGAGTTTTGATGTTTGAGCACTGGAATGAGTAAGGGACCTTCATGTTTGAGTTTTGATGTTTGAGCACTGGAATGAGTAAGGGACCTTCATGTTTGAGTTTTGATGTTTGAGCACTGGAATGAGTAAGGGACCTTCATGTTTGAGTTTTGATGTTTGAGCACTGGAATGAGTAAGGGACCTTCATGTTTGAGTTTTGATGTTTGAGCACTGGAATGAGTAAGGGACCTTCATGTTTGAGTTTTGATGTTTGAGCACTGGAATGAGTAAGGGACCTTCATGTTTGAGTTTTGATGTTTGAGCACTGGAATGATTGAGTTTTGATGTTTGAGCACTGGAATGAGTCAGGGACCTTCATGTTTGAGTTTTGATGTTTGAGCACTGGAATGAGTAAAGGACCTTCATGTTTGAGTTTTGATGTTTGAGCACTGGAATGAGTAAAGGACCTTCATGTTTGAGTTTTGATGTTTGAGCACTGGAATGAGGAAGGGACCTTCATGCAATTTATGCGTTATGCAGGTCATAGCTGAGGAATTTCGGTCAGTTTTAAATGGCTTGTTCCAAAAATCTTCAGATCTATTTACTCTATTCGAAGTGTTTTATATTAATTCTACATTTCAATTTTAAAAATGGGATACCACACATGCTTTTTCATGAATCCAAAAATACAGTTTTATTTAAATTGTACATGCAGTCCAAACTGTTTTGATTTATAACAAAAACATTTTGTCTTGTAGTGATGTAATGTTTGGCATTGCTTAACATTTTAATATCTCGTTAAATTATTCAAAACAATTTTTGTAGCTGAGGGCAGGTATGTCTGTCAGGAGTAGTAACTGTTTCATACAAAGCCTTGTAGTTTTGGTCCTGAACAGCTGCTAAGTTGAGTCTTGGAATCCTTACAGATTGACGTTGAGGGCGGTTACTGGAACTGCAAGTGAATTTATTTAACCGCGCTGGTACCGAAACATAACTGGCTTTACACATGTATTTTCTGCGTCACAACACATGAACAAAACCCGGGGACTATAGGTGCCATTTTCATTAACGGCCAAAAAGCATTTTGCCAAGTTGCATTAAAAAACGTACATACTACATTGCCTTCCTCGCCCCAGTGGTTCGCACTAAAGTTACATTTATTCAGCCTGCCTGCAAAGAGTGTTGCACCTACTCTTCAACTTAATAATGAACATGTTGATCCGTCTGCTCTACAGCGACTCTGGCTCTTCCAAACAAACCCCCACCGCTGAAACCCCAGTTCCCCTCCTTATTCCCCGCAAACATACAATATATCCATGACATTTTTAAACTTTATTTTACACCTCGATTCACTTTTGCTGGGGTGGACCTGAGGAATCTATGTGGGTAGGGAAGTGAAAGGATTGTGTGTAGCCTGTAAGATGTGTGCTCGATGATTAAGTGGTCAGATGTTTTTTGGGGGAATCTGACCAGGACACTTGGGTTATCATGTGTGTGGAGGAAAAAAAGGAAGAAAAAAGAAGGGGAAAAAAGCAGGCAGCATTGACAAATGATGACAAGAGAGTGGGAGAGTTTGTAATAAGGCCCGGGTTAAGTTTTGCTCTGCAAAGCTATTGCTCTTGCGGATCCAGAGGATGGTAAATAACAGAGTCGCCTGTTTGGCCATCGTTTACCGAGCTGGTGATTAAGTGACACACCCCCCCCCCCCCCCCCACACGTCCCGCAGAAATACTGTCAAACCTGGCTAGCTTCAAACTTCTGGTCCTCTGTGGAATTACAGCCAGCCTCTCAGCAAGTCTTTCTTTTCCTCCTCAGCCAATGAGAAAAGAAGCTTCTCTCACCACTGAACGATGGCCAAATAAATAATTTGGGCAGAACAATGATATCAGATGAAACAAGAGCACACTGACTTTGAATGACAATAATTGGACTGTGTGCTTTTCTCACCAAAATGTGGTATCACCTGTCTACTGGTCCCTTTAATAAAAAAAATTTGTATCCGCATATAACAAAAATATATTTTAACAGTCACGTTGCATGCATGCCAAAAACACAACAAATGGCCCAGTGTTAAATGAAAATAACAGTGTTATTTCAATTCTAACAGCATTTAAAGAGTCCAACTGGGACGATACGTACACTATTACAGCTAAAAGCACTATCGGAGTTGATTTTACACCAGACATTTTGCTGTTAAGTACTACATTAACAAATTGAAATGGCATTCAGAGAATGAAATTGCTTGTATCAGTTCAGTTAAGCTGGGACCAACACTCGGTCGATTCTGACGCCTTTATTGATTCAGGGGCGGTAGAATGTTTCATTGATGCTCAGTGGGCTACGGAACAGAGTCTACCTGTGTACCCCTTAGCGCAACCCCGCTTTATTACCGCTCTAGATGAGTGAACGCTGGTAACCGGGGTAGTCAAAGAAACTACAGCTAACCTGTGCATGCGTATATCTTGTGGGGCTCGCTCCGAACGAATTATGTTTTACATTTTTTTTATTGAATCTCCTGTTTACCCTCTGGTCTTCGGTCACTCCTCCGGTGGGGTCCTCAGTGCGCGCGGCACCGTTTGCTTTTATCACCACCTGCAAGGGTTGGTTGTGGTTTTGGAAGCAGGCTCGGTTAGTGACTACGAGGAGGCTGTATTTCCCTTTGAGCTTATGGGATCCTCGCCTTCCCTGGAAGACAGGGAGGAGAGACTGGACCGGGATTCTAGTGTAAATCAGGTAACGCTATGCCAATAAACAATAACACGTAGCCTAGCCTATGGCTCTGATAACTGTCTGGACTAAACAGGCCACTTTTTATTTCATAAAACTCAAAAGTAAGCAAAAAATATCCAGTGAGCACAAGTAGCTTACACTAGACTAAGCCTATTTTATCATAGCCATGATGCAGCTTTGACAAAAACAGGTATGCAGTAACAGACTAGCCTTTTTATTTTCATTTGTTTTTTGTTTTCAAAAACGGCATTTCCCGGTATAATTGCTGACTTGTGGCGAAAGTGCTGCCGTGGTGATAAATCTACCTTAACATCCGTCCCAAATTGTAAACAGGTCGGGGATTTTCACGGTAAAAATAAATTTTATGACAATGTTAGCTAGCTGCAGCTGCTGTGGGGGACTTGGCTTTCAAGCTATCAAATACGGTACACTCTTGTCCACTCGGATAGCCAGGAAAACTAATGCGTTTAAGGTTGTTGGTGTCTCGTGAATCGCTAGAGCATCCTTTACAGAATCCGAGATTGCATTTAGAAATAGCGCTTTCAGCGGCTCCTCTGGCCCAACCCGTCACGCCCGCCAACGCCCAGAAGAAAATGGAGAAAATGGAACCACAAATAGGAAAGATAACAGAAAAAGGAAAAAATCCCTCAGCAAAAAAAGCGAGAAAAAAAAAATCAACCCACACAAAACGTGGGTGAGAAAAGTCACAAAGACTTAAGAGAAGTAAATAAAGGAATGAAATAATAACAACCCAAAGATATGGGCGAACACTCGCAATAGGGAGTGGAAAACAAAAATCTCTAAAACGAACTAAACGAGGAATACAAATGAGGCAATAGCTTATAAAGAGAAAAACAAAACAGAGCGAACCCTCAGGGAGCTTGACGTAACAAAAAAACGTAGCGAAGAAGAGAAAAGGAAAGAAACTAAACTCAAATAAAGTGAGAATTACACTGTTTCTTTTGAAACTAAAAGAAAACAATCTCCCATAAATGGACCCTGTTAATGGCTACCTGGCACGGATTCCGTCCCGCAGCTGAGCCGGAGCTACCGCAATAGAGAACACGGCAACCTCAAATACCGTGACAGTGATACTGGAGTGTATATATGGGCAGCATTCATGAGGTCACAGGAGCTTTGACGAACCTGGGTCCAGAGAAAGGGTCTAATGCCATTTTTCGTGTGTTCGGAATGAGGAGAGGGTGACAGCTGGGGTCAAACTCTCGGCCTCCTGCAGCCCCTGGTCTCCTCCCTCCTTACCTCAGTGTTCCTTCACCTCAACACTGCGGACCAGATGAAAGCCTGCATTTGTCCGAGCAATGATTTCACCACGGCCCCTCCCTCCGCAAATGAATTTGCCTTTAAAACCACAGCATCGCTTACGCTTAAGAATGAAGCGCATACGTGCTGGCGTAGATGGTAATGAACTGTGTACTCATAATCTGTGGAGGAATGTCGATAGCCATAATGCATCCTTCATATTTTTGTCCTTTTGGATTGCTCTTCGCAATTGCGGTGACAGTAAATGAGCTGTGACTCCGAATCATTACAATCTGAGCGGTGGTGATGGCGCTGTTTTTTTGGCCCAAGCAGGAGGACCCGATCCTTTTGCAGCCAAAAGCGATGACCTTGAGCAGCATTCTGACACGCCGGGGAAAAAAATAATAAAACTGCCTCCTTCAGCAAAGGGAAATGTGTCCGTCCAGATGGTTTTGTGCAGAATCATCTTGCTAATTGTCAGTTTTGTCATCAAAAGGATAGAGCGGACATGACAACGGAGCTGATGAGCGATGAAATGAGCGTGAAGGCAAAAAAAAAAAAAGATCAGAGAGAGAATCAGTGACAAAAATAAACCTGACCTGCCTCATAAAACCGGTCTGGTTTTGAATACGGAACAATGTCCTTTCTCTCCACTTTGATTCCTCAGAAATATGTGGAACGGGATGTAAAAAATCGATCTGAAACAGTAACAGACCTGTCCCCCTCTTCGTTGTGCGTATCTTTCCTGCTCCGAGTTAGCAGTACGTATATAAAAAAGAGACGACCCCACTCTGTACCACGGTCATAATACCCTTGTAATAACATTGTATTTACATATGTATGCACTATGCAATCACAATGCAAGTGAGTGCAAAGATATTGATCTGGAAAACTTATCTGGTTTAAGTAATAGTACATTGTTTGATAACCCCCGACCCAAATATTACTGACTATTACCAATCCTATTCCTACTCCAACAACTTGGGGACCCCTTACCTCACATTAAACTAAAAACCCAGTGCTTTTTTGTAGGATTTTACAAGTTCTGTAGCAATTTGTGAGTGCATGCTATTTGTACAACAGCTGTCAGAAAAGACAATTTATTCCAGCAAGTACTGTATGTTCACGTGACTGACTTTGTTGCCTATCTGGGGCCATATTACAGAAACATCGTATCTTAAGCCCAAGTTAAGATGCAACAGGCCTAAGATTTTTCACAAATTTGTATTACAGAAACAAATCTTAACTAACGTTAGGAATCCTATCTTATCTTACTCCAGCATATCTTATCTCAGGTAAGGAAATCCTAAATACTCAATCGGAAGTCGTTGATCAACTTTCATGTCTGTTACCTAACAACCGCCGTAACTTTTTCATATCGCGCACAGCTGATTGGTGCGTGCTGAAACAAACCGACGTTAGTTCTTTAACGTTCTAGCAGAGACGTCAACAAGCGCTGCGAGTCCGTGACTATCCTAAAACGGAGCAAAAACTACGAACTTTCAATTTCAAGCCAGACGAATTAGAAGAGTGATGGGTGCGAAGTGTTTTGTCACTAAACCGCAACACATCGTTCGGGTCTTTCCATAATTAAATGCCACTTATTGACATTTCCCTCGTTCTCCAAAAGTAATAAAAGAGCAACCATTAACGTTAGGGAGTTATCCAGCTAGCTAGTGTTAGCGAATGTTTTCTTTTTAATTCCAACTGCTAACAATGAAGTTATGACACCACCAGGGTTGTCCTAAAGTTAGGACACTTAATTTGGGATTTTGGCAAGTTAGGATGCTTCTGTAATACACTTTTCCTATCTGGAGTTCGGATAGGAAAATGGACTTGAGAACCTTTGTTCTGTAATGGCTATTTGCCTAAATCAGTTCCTAACTCAAATTACCATGGTTACTACACAGATAAGATAGGATTCCAGAGTTACAATGTTTCTGTAATATGGCCCCTGTCGAATAATTAAAGACTTCAAGTGTGTGAGTCCATTCTAAAATGATTTAAAACAAGGAAAAACAGTGATCATGACCTATTATGGACCATGAAATACCTAATTTTATTATAACAACCAGGAACCACACACTTCCTTTGAATTAGGCCTGTTAAACAATGACTGATTTAAGCAGTGGCTCAAAAGCTGGACTGTGTTTGATTATTGATGCCTTACAATGGGAAAGTCACATGAAATGGGTTCCAATATCAGCCACCAATCAGTATTCAGGGTTGTGAATTTAACTACTATTTGAGAAAATATTAAAATCTTGTAAAAATAATATATATAGAGGGCATATACACAATGTTCTTAAAACAGTTACTGTTATGTTAAGTCATTATTATACATTGCATTCAGGACAAAACCAGGGTGATAAGACTGTATGACCGCTAAACGTGCTATAGCTAATGTGCAGTGAAGCTCCCATACAGTGCTAGTGCAAGCACGCCCAAATCCTCTTGTCCCTCTCCTTGATTAAACGACTCTGAAGACATAACATATGACACGAGGGACAGTTCTGACCTGAGAGTGACATGTGCTAAAGTGTATTATAGTTATTTCCCACATTAAAGGTCACATTGTGCAGTGTTATAAATTAGAGCGGACAGCTCCTGTGTACGCACAGTGTGAAGAGGTACCAATGAAAACGCTGTCAATCTCAGGGATGCGCGGACGTTCCTCTTTCTGATTAACAGCCACTTAATCATCGACTTAAAGGAGAATCACAGTCAGAGGAGTTCATCATATAATGCGGAGACAATGCGTGGAGGGCGCGCCGGCCTAATTTACATTCGCTGACATCATCTGATGACACACAGGCAATGTCTTTGCATGTGGCTTAGTTCATTTAGTACAGAATTAGCCAGGCCTGATAAACTGCAGGATTTTACTTTCACTGTAAAATAAGAAACTGGTTTATACCCAAGAAACCTAGTGTGGAGAGGTACTGCTACACCAATAACGGATTCATTAACAACACAGTCCAACAGGCCTAAGGATCTCCCGGTCCAGGTTTGGCCATGCCTGCTTTACTGTGTTCTACTGAAGTGCGCAGGCACAGTAAATGCAGGTGAAGAGATTTTCCCAGAACACCCTGCTGTTTTCCTGACAAACAAGAATATGACATAGGCATAAGATGATGACTTGTTTAAATGTGTTTTGTAAGAGTTAAGGGGAAACCACATAGCCTAAATATCTCCACTGCCCATGGGTCTCAAATAAGTTTTTATAAGGATGACCACAGTATGGACAGTGGCCAGCAGAGAGGCACTGCGTGTCTCAGGGGTGTTGTGTGTGTGTGTGTGTGTGTGTGTGTACGCTTATGTCTGGAATAAATCCGTGTCACTCAAGGAATGTGAATGGGAAAAAAAAACCTTTCCATTGGTGGCTGGAAGTCATCAGAAAAGGTAACCACTAGAAATGCTCTAGAAAATGTGCTTTGATGAAAAATATTACTGAACTCGCCAGGCAATCCAATCTTTTTGTCCATTTTGTACTGGTGCACTTTAACTTTACCTTTAACTGCAATCAATTCTTTAGTATTTATTAATACAAAGTACATATCACACGCATCCTAATTATTCACACAGAACGACAAACATGATACAGTGGGTGTCCCGAATACCTTTATAATGATAAAAACAGCCCGTGTTTTGATTTACGATGATGGTAATGGTAATGATGATGATCATCGGCATCATTATCGCCATCATCGTCGCCGTCGTCGTCAACATCATCGGCGCGGTTGCCGCAGCAACGCGGCCCGCGCAGTCACATGATTTCCCGCTGTTGCCCAGGCAAAACCAGCTGTTTTCCATTAGGGCTCCGCGGATCCGTTATAGGAAGAGTGTCACGCAGGAGCGGCGCGCGGCCCGTTACCGCGCGAGCCATCCGGGACGGAGCGGGGAATGCGGCAATTACAGCGACATGGTGGGGTCAGCCCCAACGTGCGCTCGGGAGAGAGGAGGAGCCAGCCGAGGGGGGAGATATTGATGAGAGACGTGTTGCGAGACCTTGGCTTTATCAGTCTGTCGGTTGCGAAGCTAAACACCTGTTAATGGGGTCCTGGCAGTGTTTTCCTTCACAAATAAAGGAGGGGGATGACATCTCTTCAGTGGCATCTGTTAATTATTCTACATGATTCTTTTTTGTAGCATAATCACACCTAAAATCTAACAGAAGCAACAATCTGTACAAATTGTTTAACTATTAAACGGTAAATTGTTATTATTTTTATTTTTTGTATTAGTCTGCTGTGGGTATGGTATGGATCTTTTCAAAAGCATGATGTTAAAATGGTTGACATGGATAATACTACAAAATATAGTCAAATATACTTCAGTCTTTTCAAAATCCATTTAATCTTTTCTTCTACAGAATCACTATATATATATGATTTAGATATAGAAATGTAAAGAAAAACTTGAACATCATAGAATGAAGAGTGCAAAGTAAAAAAGATTCACATTTGACCTGTTCCTACCATACAGGCAGTGTTTATTAATTTTACATTGGTCTGTCCTGTTTGTTTGTCTACATATCTTCACACACACACATTCAGTCCAAGTAGAATAGCCTGGCTTAGTTTGAGGCTAAACGTCTTCGATATTGCAGCAAACTAACCTGTGGTCTCATTTGCAAAGAGGAAGGACTTGAAAGGAACCCAGCAAATGAATGCGAAGCCTCATTAGCTGAATTTTATTTGACCGCAGCTAATTAGAAAGGGGATCACACTCCTCAGCCTCCCTGGGAAGGTCTACTCCAGGGTATTGGAGCGGAGGGTCCGGTTGATAGTTGAACCTCAGATTGAGGAGGAGCAATGGTTTTTTTCCGGTCGTGCCGTGTGGACGTGGGATTTACTCTTTACCTCGCTAGGGTGCTGGAAGGGGGGTGGAGTTTGCCCACACCCAACATGTGTGTTTTGTTTTGTGGATTTGGAGACCGTGTTCGGGGTGTGTGGGGGGGGGGGGGGGGGGGGTAGGGGGGGAGGGGGGGGGATGGCCCCCCCCTAAGGCCATTCAGTCCCTCCTACCGAAGAGTCGGAGTCTGGTCGCGTTTGGTCGGCCGTGTTAGTCCGTGTGGGCAGTGGGGGTTGGGGGGTCCAGCCTGGGTTCACCGGTCCCTTCGGTTCATTCATATTACAGAATATTTCTAGGCGCTTCCGCGCGGGGCCGTGGGCGGTGGTGGGTGGTTTGGTGGTGGGTGGAAGGATTTCGTTCTGTTTTTTCTTTTGACTTTGTTTTTTTTTTTATCAAGCAGCTCAAACAGCCTCCTTCAGCTCGAGTCGCGGGCTGGAGTCGTGAAGCGGCTGGGATGAGAGCTCTGAGGATCTGAGCAGCATGGTCCAGTGGGGTCCAGGGGAAAAGGGCCGGACTGGGGGGTGGGGGGGGGGGGGGGAGGGGGGGGGGGTGGGTGAGGGAGTTAGGGTATCTCGGGATGGGAGGAGGAGAGGAGGGAGGGAGAGAGCGGATCGGGATGGAGGGGGGGGCGGGCGGCGTCGGGCGGCGGGGCGGCGTGGTGAGGCGGAGCGTGGTGAAGCTCTCGCTAAAGAAGAAAGAGCGAGCAAGAATCTGCCGAGCTCTCACTATGTCAATGTACCTATGTTAGTACCCTAGACCTGAAGAAGAGGAGCGAAGAAAGAGATCGAAAGAAGGGAACGCCGAAATGAGTTTCCCGACCGAGTTTCGAGGTGGCTCAGGAGATAGGGAAGGGAGGAGGACAGAGCTCCGAGGAGGCTCAGAGAGTGGGAGGAGGAGCTCAGAGAGAGAGTTCTCTCATCTGGTGAGGAGCGCTCCTCCTGGGGAGAGCCTCCTGGACCCCTCCTCTGAGAGCTCCTTCGGGCATCCCTCCCCGGGGAGACCTCGGGGCCGCGGAGGACAGATCTCCTCGATTATATCTCTCTGCTGGGGGGGATTACCCTGAAGGGATGCTGGGGAGAAGCTGGCGCGTGGCTGGGCGGGGCTGGGGGCTGGCGCCTGGCTGGGGCTGAAGGAAACCCTGCCCCCGGAACCCGAACGCGGGAAGAAGCGGACACGAACGAAACGAAACGACGACGAACAATTAGAAAGGATCTATGGTTTATAACACTCAATCAAAACCGGAGTAAGCTGAGGAACTAACAGAAAACACAAAGGCTTTATTCGCAACTTACTTCCATTTCAATTACCTCTGCAGCCCCTTGTGCCACATGCTAGCAGAAGCAGCTCATAATGCTCCAGACTACAAAACATTTCCCAGAAGCCTTGTGTTCAAATGGCTGCTAGCGATGGCTTTGGGGTTTATGGCGTCTGTACTTACCTGCATTTGGAGCAAATAAATAGCGTCCCCTGACCTTAGAATTGCCTGAGATCAGGGGGACACTGTCTTCTGGAGTTGATGGGAAAAAGATCAGCTCGCTTTTAATTTAAGTATTATTTTTCAGAACCTCTATCGGAAATCCTGCCTGCCAAAAACGACACCCGCACTATAGCAACCGAGAGGTCACCCTCACATAGAGATCTGCGAGTGGAGAGACAGATTTTTCATGGATGTAGCATTCGCTGTAAACGACAAACGAGACTTGTGCACAGCAAGAAACACGTGGCCAGACAGAGGCGGGAAACCGATAGGCGCACGGCAGACACTTGTGTCAGCGGCGCGACCGCCGCAGCGATATCGCGGATGCGACCGTGCTGCGGGAGGTGTAAAAGATAGTAACACCTGTATTGCTTATCCTGGTTGTTAAGCACTGGAAGAAAATTTTGTGCAATATGCATAACCAAATGCTGGAATAATGAGCCATCTGTATGTGTGGTCCCCTCCGTGGAGATGCCAAGAACGGCACCATCTGTGACACAGCCACCAGCTGTTTCCCTTCTTATTACATGCTTATTAAAAGCTGGAGCTGTTCTCCTCTTCAAAAAACAAGAATATGGGTGGCACTCTTTGTAATCTGATTGCCTCAATCTCAATTAAAAAAAGATGGGCTTCAATTTATTTACAACTCCTGTAAAAGTAAATTAACTATTTTAAATGAGCAGAGAGAGTAGCAGCCTTAAAGAGTTTTCCATTTTACTAGGCTTAAAGGGCTTTTGGCATAATGTTTTTAAAGAGCCATATTGTGTGATTTTAGACTTATTTGCAGAAGGTTATTCACACATTTTCCATTACGGGAAAAAATACCCCTTGAAAATCTGAGTGCAATTTTTGCTACGTCTCTCTCTAAGTTAATAATCTTCAACTGGGGAGAGTTGTTGTGTACATGGAAATGATCATTTTTGTTCAAATGCACTTTTTTTTTTAATTCTTTTTTTTTTAAATGAGTGCAGGTAGTCTTATGTATTTGTTCCTCCATAATCACACAGGGCGAAAGCAGAGAGGGTTACAGCTAGAGACAGTAGAGTACAGAAAGTGTCAAACCCCCGACAGAACAGGGGGATTTGTACATAGGTTGAGAGTCAGAGGTTTGTTAAAGGAATGGATCCCAAAATAAACTGGACTGGAAAATAGTGGTCATACACGGGAAAAACATAACTGCATGTTATGGCACATTTCAGGGATCCGAAACATGAAACGATCAGAATTTTCAAACTGTGATCGATCTATGAGATATTGATCAAGCGTGACTGTCAGCGTTTCCACTTGGCTGGCGACTGAAAGTCGCAGTTCAGAAACACGTCAGACAGAGTTATGGTTATGAATAAACCATCCCCCCCGCCCTGCATTTGTCAACAAATTTAAAGTCGTCGGCCTCAGAAGTGCCACAAACAGAACATACCCCCCCACCCCCCACGACAGACACCAGGGTAGGGATCCGGAACTGTCCATCAGTATCCCTAGCCTTGAACTGAACAAGATGGGTGAGGTTTGAAGTGACACTGACAAACCCAGGGTGGACACGCTGTCGACAAAGCTAAAGCAAACAGAGTGCCATAGGACAAGTGACAAGCCAGGCCCAGATATTACTGAACTGCAGTGTGCCACCACACACACACGCATACACGTTCACTTATTTACACAAAGACATACATAAACACAAGTGCACATATGCACACACTTACTTAGACATACATACACTCACACATACACTTGCTTAGCCATAGACACACACACAAACACACGTGCGAACATGCACACACTTACTTAAGACATGTACACACACCCACACACACACACACACACACACTTGCTTAGACATAGACACATACACATGCACACACTTACCCAGACATACACATACATACACATTGTTATGACCAAATGTACACAAGGAATAAGTAGAACGTCAAACTACAAAAGTATCTAAAGTGAAAAGAAATCCCCTCTTTGGTATAAAACTCTGGGTATTAGATGTGTTCATCACATCCACTTCTTTCAGAGGTGAATACTGGGGCAATACTGATGTACAATCAAATCATACAACTGACACTGAATAGTGAGGAACAGTCTCAACTGTTTGGCTCACATGTCAAATTCTGTTTTGCCAAATTTCTGTCAAAATATTACAATACTGACTGAAAGAAACATTTGTATGAAATGTTTGAGATTATTTTTCAGTAGTCTCTCTCAGGCTATGCATTGTAGAATTCAACTGTCAAACTACAACTGCAAGCAATAAAAAAAAACAGTATAACAATTGCAGTGAACCAAAAGCGAAATGTATCTATTACCTAATTTGCATTGGTGGGTTTGAGCATGCGTATGTGTGTGTGCCCAGAAATATTGCTCTCCAGAGAATGTGTATACATGTGGATTAATGTAAAACGCCTCATACAAAGACTTCCACCCCCCTGGTGCTGAATATTGTGTGCACACTACTACATAAAACAACAACCAACCATCTCCCTCAGCCTCTTTTTTAAGCAATTAGCTGACAAAACCCTATACAATCAAGTGAAGGTTTGGAGAAAAAAAAAATCATTAAAAAATGACAGGGCATTTATCTTCACTGCCGTGCTTGTGCCCAACACGCTGAATTAACACAGCGGAGGGGGGATTTGTGTGCGGCGCGGACCGGCGTGTGTCTCAGTGTGTGTGCTTGTAGAGCACGCTCGCGTGTGTCAATCCTCCAGTGGAGTCATGGTCTTCAAGCGATTCATTCTGAAATGAAGCATGTATAATTAAGTCATTTCACAAGGCTGCTTTAACGATATGTTACATGTGAAAACAAAATGGGTCAGCGCTGGATGTTGAGAATGCTGCTTGCTCGGATATTACTGGGTTAAAAGTCTCAAGCCTTATAAAAAAAATTTAAATTTAAAAAAGAAATACTAAATGTGTTCCCCCCCAATCTCATCATGTCTGGACTTCTAGCTGTGTCTCAACACTGTCTATAAGTGAGGCCCTTTGGTGCTCCTTTCAAATTATTATGATTATTTTTATTACAGAAACAATACCAAGGATACGGTTTAATTGGACGCTTAGGCGAAACTGGAATGGCTTCATCGTTTGCCCTTGGAAATAATTAACCTCCTATTGTTCATTGTGGAATCTCAAGAAAAAGGAGGAAGCTGATTGGCTGGCATGGAGAATGCGAGGAATGTCAGTTACACATTCATCAGTGTAATCAGTTCATCACCTGGAGCTGAGGATATCAGTTCTACCTTTAGAAATGTGCATACAGGTAAGGAACACTGCAGCAAAGACCAATACTCCCACTACTGTCACCTGTAGTAGTACTACTACACTACCTTTAATGGTATTACTGCAGTTACAGCTACTAGTACTAATACTACTATGCCTGCTGTTATTACTTCTAGCACAGTTATTGCTTCCATTGCTAAAGCTATGATATAGAGCAAATCATGCAAGCAAGCAATATTGTTTTACTGACAATTGAGACAGACATGCGTACATTAATGCTGAATTTCATATCCAAGACATACACATCAACTACAGAAATGTTACCACACACCGCATTTTCACAAGAAGAAAACGACTCATTCATTACATTTTTCTCCTGGTTTTGTCTGTGGTCTTCCTCATCTCTGAAACATGGGCTTGATTACCAGGTAAGCATCTGTTGCAAACCGTATGTGTACGGTGCTACACTTTGAACATAATTAAGCTCAATCCCTAAATTTCCTTCGATCACCAACTGTCCGTTTCACATGCGATTTCAGCTCGGAATCAGAAACAGGTTTACGTTCCTCAGGCCTTCCGGTGTGTCACTAGAGAGAGTGCATTTTAATTAAGCCAGCGAGAGCTGCAAGAGGCATGAGGCGGCAAGAGGCATGAGGCTAAAACTACGCACTTGATCCACAAAACTACAAATGATAAATTCATGACTGAACATTTCAGGCTGTTGTATCATGTATCACCTGCAACAGCTGTTCCCAAATTTGGTCCTAAGCCTCCCCATGTACACAGTTTTGAATTCAACACCAATTCTCTAACCCCAAATTATGAGCATTTTTTTTAAATCGGATGCTTCTATTGTTTAATAAGGGACAATTTGCCCTCTTTACCACATACTGATGCTACATTATTTCAGATAAAGATATTCTTGTTACATATTCCATATTCATTTAAAGATTTAACTTAAAAAGCTAATTTCATTTTCTGTAATGCCTGACTAATCGATTAACTGATGAACCTAACTGGAATCAGCAAAGACCTCAATGGTAAATTTATGGGCATCTGGGGCCGTATTACAGAAACATCGTATCTTAAGCCCAAGTTAAGATGCGATAGGTCTAAAATAGGATTTTTAACAAATTCGTATTACAGAAACAAATCTTAACTAACGTTAGGAATCCTATCTTATCTTACAGCATATCTTATCTCAGGTTAGGAAATCCTAAATATTAAATCGGAAGTCGTTGATCAACTTTCATGTCTGTTACCTAACAACCGCCGTCACGTTTTCATATCGCGCACAGCTGATAAGCGTGATATGAAACAAACCGACGTTTTTGTTTGTTAATGTGCGAGTCCGTGACTATGCTAAAAATGGAGCAAAACTGAAAATAAACCATTTGTGGAGGAGTTACAAGACAAAGTAAATGCACTAAATAAAAAATGTAAGCACAAAATGATAGTAGAACTTAAACATGTTTTCAACAACAACTTTCATTTACCAAGAGATTGGCTGTAGCAAAAATACGTACACACAGGCCGACAGCAGGATTTTGGGATCTACACTGTTCTATGGCATGTGATGCGGGAATGAGGTTTCATGAACATCACAATGTGTGAATCTATGATAAGCTGCCCATCACTGACTTGTTTAAACCAATAAAAAGGTTTTCGCTCTCCACACCAAAACAAGATTGGTTGAAAATCAGTGAGTTGCTGCAGTAAGGTCAATTAACTGGCATTACACTAATTTTATCTGAAGGCGGTTTAACACCATATTATTGATGATTCAACCATAGCTAATCAATTTATTACCCATCCGTAACACATAATCACACACACACTAAACTTCAAGTGAGAAGCTGTAAGTAAACGGATAATATGAATTAAATATGAGAACCATTGGAAGCCATTTTCTTAAAACATATACTGTATAGCATAATGATACAGAAGAACAGCTGTACAGATAAATGAGATCAAATAGCCCATTCTCTGATTGCATTTTAAATATCACACGCACACCATGGGTGATTGATTTATTGTTTCCTTTACAGCTCTCCCCCACTGCTGGAAATAACTGAAATCTGTATGGCACTGTGTACTGCACACTTAACGAACGTGTGACACACGGAGGGGCGCGTGACGGCCTTCCACAAATCTCACAAATGCTAATGCTAATGCTAATTAAAGCGGACACAGAAGACGGGGCACCCGAGAAACGAGAACGGAAAAACCCGTCTGTCCCAAACCTAAGTTCGACCGTCGAACTTCAGAATTACGAGGGATGTCCGCCTTTCTTTTTAGCGCCTGGAAGGGATGCTGGGAGACCGAATACATTTCAGGGTGATTTACTAATCGTGTAGCATCAGGTTGTGCGCACAAGAGGCCAGAGCGTGCATCTGCTGGTTGACCGAGTGACTGCCGCTGCAGGTACCTGAAGGTGATGTGGCAAGCCATTGTCTTTTCTGTCTGCCACCACGCTGCTCTGCTATTTCAGACCTCTTGGGTAATGTATGCATGTTATAAACAGCAGTGTCAACAAACGAGGGCCTCAGGACATGCATATGATTCCCAGTCTCTCTGTACAGACGTGTAAACATGCGGCTGTTTATGGGTAAAATAATCAGGTGGAAAGAGACCCTCCCCATACAACATTTCACCCACTTGCACACGCACGCACACACAAACACACACACATACACAAACACCAACACGCACACATATACACAAAAAACATGACTACATACACACAGACAAATTAACACACATATTCACGAGCACACACACAAATGCACAGATAAACACACATAAAACAAACTCACGCATATTATTTTTGTTCACTGCTTGTTTTATACTTTCTTTATGAAGTTATTATTGGTCTGTTTTGTTTGTTTGTTTGTTTTCTCTTTGTTCCTCCTTGTTCTGTTTGTCAGTGTGGAATGCCCTCACATCACAGGCTCTCTAGCTGAAATTGTCACGTAAGATGACATATATGTTTGTTTACAAATGTTTAAGAGAAAAAAAATGAAAGAAACACAAACGAGAAAAAAAGTTTTTAAAGTTTATCTAATAACACACACATAAATGCATACACACAAACACGCACGCAAATACCCAAACACACTAACGTGCACATAAAACACACGCAAACAGACATGAACACACAAACACAAGCACAACCAAACACACACATAACAAATCCACACGCAAATCCACTGTACGTACACGCATTAACAAAAACGCACATGTGTGTGTGTGTGTGTGTGCTCCCTTGAGGCCACGCACAACCACACAGGTTCCTGGCAGACATGCATGGAATCAGACTAGATGTCGGTAACAGGTAAGCGGGGCGTGCAGGCGCAGATAAGAGAGGGGAGCGTGTGTGTGCGGGACTGTCAGCGGGAGCATGCTCTGTACACAGGGCGCTAAAAGCTGTCAGACAGGTAAGACCGGGGTGGGTTTGCAGCAGTGATTGATCACGCGGGTTCAACGGGAGTTCAGGAGAGGTTTGGGCATGGTGAGTGATTGACATGTGTACGTCCTGAGAAGGGGAAATATCCGGGGGTGTGAGAGAACGCTGCTGCAGTTTGAAACACGGAACACAGAAAGTTGCAGGGAGTGTGAACCCGTGCTGTGTGGCCTATTGGTGTCCTTAAAGATCTTACTAGGCAGACCAGCTGATCCTGGAACACTCCATAACTTTCCCCCACTACAGTCAGAACCGTCAAGTGACTGTCTATCTATCTAAGCAGACCTGTTTACACCAAATCTTGGCACAACAAATGCTGAACTCTTGAGCGGTTTACTAGCCCTGCCTATGGTAAAGCTAACATCATACCCTCAAATCCATTTGTTACTTAAAGCACTAGATTCTTAATCCCCTCTGGCATCTAAAGTTATGTTCTGGGTTTACCTACTGGCAGCTACTATCATTGTGTCACTGATGACCTAGTATCTTCTCTGACCATTGCCTAAACCTATATGAATTCACTTTTATAAATCTTCCGAAATAATAGCTTTTTAACATTTCGCTACATGTGAGCGTAGCTTGTGTGGAAGTGTATATTTTGATGGTCTAGCAGGTGGTTGGGACGCATGAATGTGCGTCGCGTGGGCTTCTCAGAACAGAAAAAAAAAAGAGAAATTCCGAGTTCTGTTTTTTACAGACCGCCACCTGTCTACGCGTTAGAATTTACCTGCTCTGCGCTATCAGAATCCTGAAGTGAGCACATGTGTGCTATGATTGTTCGAAGTACTGTGGGCATTAGGAAAATAATGTCTTAAAATCTGATTGGCTGGAGTAGACTCAATGAAAAAAACAAAACAATTTGTGGATTTATTTGCACACCTTGCTGAGAGGATTCTCAAAAATCTACAAATGAATGCAAGTGATTCCACTTGCGGCAGGCGATGCGGAAATGCAGTCAGGAGAGATTTGAGAGTGCAAAGATATTTGTGAACCAATTATTTTTATTTGTGAACCAGTTACGTTCATTTGTCAACCAATTTCAGTTGTCTGTTCGGGAGAGATTTGCGAGTGATAAAACATACTTGTGAACCAATTATTTTTGTGAGCAAATTATTTTGTTTGTAAGTTACAAAAAATAGGTTCATACTATTTATTTATTTATTTATGAGAAAGTAATACCCCCCATAGTGGCCCACGGTACCGAAGAGAGAAAGAAAAACAATGGGACTTTCATCACAGACTCAAGGGTGCTGACGTCATAATACTGTGTTCTCAGCTAATATGAAATGATCTTCAACTTAGACAGGTCAAAGAACTACTGTGTGCTTTGAAGTGACAGTCCTGTCAGGTTTCATACGTACAATTTCCTTTGGTTTATGAGGTGCGCATGTACATTTTCTTATGTTAAGGGAAGTGAACCATGACTAACATATCAAAATGATGAAAAAGGCTCAGGCCATCGCCATGGCACCTTTTGAATGATGAATATGCAAAAGGCTTTTGTTGCTCTGAACATTTTGATTTGTTCACTGTATAGCTGGACAGTGTTGAGTACAGTAGTAATACAAATACAAATAGCACATCCACCTAAAAATGTAAGTGATCACATTACACCTAGTCTATCAAAAATTCTGTCCCATCAGTAATATCTGAAAACCTATTGACCATTCAAAAAAATATATTTTTTTAATGACACTGGTATCTGCTATAACCACGTGACATTAGCCCACTTTAGACCTAACATATTGTCTATAGTTAGGTGAAATAAAAAAAGAAAATATTTGACTACCGAACGATCACTTCCCTTTTCTCTTCCACGCTGTTTGCCCCAATATCCGCATGTTCACTCTGGCCTCTGTCTCTTTAATAAACTCGTGGTTATCTAGTGTAACAAATGTCTCGCTGCCATCATCAAGTCCAGGCGAGGAGGGAGGAGTTTTTAATGTTCAGTTTGTTCTGTGGATCGATGTTCGCTGGCATCGCCTCGCCCTGCCTGTGCGGTGTCTGATATAGTATTACATTCAAGAGCTCCTCTCTGTCCTTTACTTATAGACAGAGGGAGAGAGAGGAGAGGGAGGGAGACTGGCATCTGACAGCAAATCGCTCTCTGGTTTCGAGAGAAGAAAAAAAAACGGAAAGAAAACAATCCGCCATAGATCTGGGGACATAAGTGAATACCCGCTCCGATATCTTCTTTTCCAAGAAACGTTTCTGATACTGGATTTTAAAGAAGAGATCAGAAGTACTGAGATCAAAAGAAAGACTCGCTCTTTTTGTATGGACTATCTCAGACCGCATACGAATTTTACCTGGGCAGAGTCAACGTGAACCACGAGTTCAAAGATGCCAAGAAGAAAACAGCAAGCGCCGAAACGGGCTGCGGGTAAGGGGATAAATTGACTTGGCTATCATAACAATCTGTGTCAGTTATAGCGAAACGAGTGTAACATGTACGTGATCCATTTCAGATAGCCTACTCACATTTGACTACTTAGACACTGACTGAATATGTGAAATTGGTACCTTAGTTTTTTCAAAGAAAGCGCGAAGATCCCTCGCACTAACAAGAAACAAACAGGACAAAACATGAATTAAAGAGACAACTCCACTGTACTGTAACTGAACAAGGTGTAGTCCTTACTCTACCAATTCGTCCTCAAACCATTTTTTCCTGATTGAGAGAACGTGACAGTTTCCCCCTATTCATTTCTAGCCTAAATGACTCGTTGATTCATAAGTGTTAGTTTTCCTTGTTGTCCTAAGCGTAGGAAATGTTGCATCCCACATTTAGTTAGCCGATTTCGGGTGTTCAGTTTCTTGTCTGAAAATACGTTCTTTAAACTTTTAAACTTGAAGATGTCCCTCGATGTTAAGGACGCCAGCTGTAATGGGCTGCTGAGGGGGAATAACATTACACTGAAGTACAAATTTCATTGTTGAACTCACAATGAACTCCAAAACCGGAATATATGATAAATGAGGTCTCTCCCTCTCTCTTTATTTCTCTCGCTCTCTCTCTCACACACACATACACACAAATGCATTATTTAAACTTTTTCTGAAAAAAAAATATTTGTGGCATTTAATGGTATACATTGACCATACATAACGGGAAAGTAGTTGGCGAGCTATCTGCTACAACAGGGAACTTTTAGTTGCATGAAAGTGCTTTATGCAGCCTACTGTTAAGTAGGGTCGGCTGCGTGATAAAGCAGGCTTTAATGCAATTTTATGGAAAATTATGGACGTAATTAAAAGTTACCATATTCCGAACGGCAATATTTTGCTATTTGTGTTTTGTTTACCGTCTCCATTTGAGGCTTGTGGGTTTGTAAAATACAGTTCATTTTTCTCGCGACGGTTCCACCAACAAAACGCTGTTTTTCCATTTTATTGCTTGCTTTTGATTTGACAGGTGATGGATTACCTGTCACGTGGCAGTCATTGATATATTTATTCCTGATGGATATGAATAAATCACTCAGTAGCGTAACCCATGTGTACCGGTGACGCATTGCACGCTCTCCGATACACCTCCCCAGCTCAGACATGTTCAGTAATTGTCATGTATTAGTGTCTAATGTGGGCCTTTTTTAATCCATCCTTATAAAATGAAAAGGGAAAAACAGGACTAATGTCTTATGTTAAGGGAGAAGGTCGAGCCTTAGAGTAAGGGATTGTCCTCAAATAATTCTTTGTACTTTCTTCTAATGTCTTCAAAAGAAACGACCTTTGGAAACAAGAGGAACATAATAATAATAACACTAATAATAATAATAGATATACATTAGCTTTTTTGGCCATCTTAATCCTGCATTTAGTATTTTTAATTTATTGTGTGTTCATTATCCCTCTCGATAAATGTGTGTGCTAAATGACGAAAACAAGATCATAAACAACATATCGGTAGTACATAGCGCCGTTAGGGGGGCACGTGGAATTAGGAGAAGTCCTGCTTGCCAGGAATATATTAACTCCACGATATTCAAACTAACAGGAAGGACGGGGGCCTATTACTAATATTATTGTAGTTATTAGTTTTCATTTTCTTATTATACGGATAGTAGAACCTGTATTTATCAGTTGGTACATAGATTCAATATTTGTAAAATAATTTATTATCCAAATGTCAGAAGAAAACAAGCAATAACAATGTACATATTGACACTGGCCTTAGATTCTGACAAAACAACTTGTAATATGATTTAGTCATAAAATAATGCAATAACCTGGAAATCCCAATACAGATTTTCACCTATTAATTAAATAGGAATTAAAAGAACCTTGTAGCACCTGTCAAATTTTCAGTAACTATGCTATATAAAATTACATGTATTACTTGGCTAGAATCTTAATTTAACTGTAAATGAATTGCACGTGGATGGGTGGAATTTGCCCAGTATATGATCATTTCATATTTTGCATAAGCACACTGCTGCGACAAATAATAATAATAAATCGGAATACCCTATTAAGGATGCTGTTGTAGGTTATGGGTGCTGTTACATTGGTTTTGTGGCTGAAATCAGTTACGAAATGATCACTCTTTATTATGGCTTAAAAATCTACTTTCCAGATGGTGAGCTTTGTGTGCCAATAGTGGCAGATCCTTTTACCCTTTTAAGAATCGGAGACCTTTATCTAACAGTCCCTGCTTTCACCCCCCACCCCACACACACACACACACACACACACACACACACAGTCCTTCCACTCATTTCTTTCACACTTCACTCAGCAAAAAGCTTTTTTTCCCTCTCAAACAATACACACATGATTATTTTGAGAACTTTTGAGGAGATTCCTTAGCGATCCGTTTACACGCTTCCAGCCGCCTCGCCTGTAATCTGGTAAATGTGTCAGGCCTATAGAGAAATAAGGCTTCCACAAGAGTTTCTTCATTGTTGAGGTAATTGTCTCCTCTCTGACAGGCACATTCATCAGAAGCTTAATGGTCAATCAAAAGTTGGCAGGCAGAGTGTTTTCATTCTTTCCTATCCACTACATTAGGAATACTTAATCAAAATGTCTCCGGGTAATGGCTGTGAAGAGTTCATGACTGACTGATCCGTTGTCTGCGCCGATAGAAAATTAACAGCTCGGTGCTAGGAAGATGTGAGCCTGCAGATAAACAAATTGTGCATTAATATTTCATCTTCGCGAGACCTGGGATGTGCTATCAGTGGTGGAATATTCCTGGCTGCGTTGTCATTTCTCTTTCTCCCTCTCTCCCTCTCTCTCTCTCTCTTTTTATATTCTTGAAGGCTCTCTGCAGCTGTAACTCATTTCGCTTGATGAGTTTACTGGGGCTGCTGAGAGTGACGACAAATTGATTACCTGGCTGAGCAAGAATAGGGCAAAAAGACGCAGGCTGACAGTCATGTTATAATAATATGTTTAATGATGTGTGGAGGGGGAACAAGGAAAGAAAAGGTATTAAAATGAGACCATAGAAGATGCAAAAAAAAAAAAAAAAAGAAAGGAAATAATAAGTTTCTGAGAGTCAGCGTTCTTAAAGCCGCAGTATCCCCTGTCGGCAAAAAAAAGCCATTTTATTTTTCTTTCTGCTGCAAAGACAATATCGCAGTGGTTTGCTGTTACGGGCGGCCAACGTCGAGGCGCAGTTTCACCCCCTGAGTAATTCCGCAATCGGGCAGCAATTAATCTTTGTGAATTTGAGACAAACGGCATTAAAACGAAGGTCAGATATTAGATTTCAAAAAAATATTTTACATATTAAAGTTATGGGTTAAGAACAAAAAAATTTAGAAGCATGGGCATACAATGAAACTGTGCAGTGACATATATCAAAGGCATCTCTGTGTGCTTACTCTGGCATGGTTCTTAAACGTCCTTTTTTAAAGTTTACAAAGAGTATGAGAGGGCTTTCGTACAAAAGCCTGAGTTCTGTTCAAGTTTTATTCATTTCTGCCACAGCTGGTCTTTGTAACAATAGAATTTTCCGTGATTTATGATCGGGAGAATCGTTTTGGTTGTTGTTTGAAAAAGGGCCATCTCTCGTTTTTTTCGAATCGGGGGGCCCACCGCGACGCCGTTTCGCGTCAGGGGAAGTGTTTCCGCTATTGGTTTTACAATAATTTTGAGCTTCGAACCGTTAGCCCAATTTGCTGTTAACAAGATAAATTGAGGAACAGACAAAAGCATTAAGTGTTGCTGTGCCAGTAAGTGACTGACAGCAGCTTCTGGGAATTGGCGAGCTGAAAGTCCTCCTAAGTGGTTTGTGCTGGGAACCCGCTTGGATCAAGGCAGATGTTGTTTATCCACCTCAGGATAAACAAAAATGAAAGAAGTGGTCTGATGAGGTATTGCACACAACTATGAGATGTAAACTTGAAAGAAGAAGAAGACGACGCCGTTAAACTCTGCTCCCTGTCTTTTTTTTAGTCAATATTTGTCTCCTTTTGTTATGGATTTTCTGGGCTTGCCTTTTGTCATTTCTCTTATGACTGCGTGTCATACGAGCGGGCCTAACTGTGTCGGCACGCGTCCATATTAGGTTCGCGCCCTCTTTTCACTACCTCGGAAAACAGCAGGTCGTGGGCTGGCGCCGTGAGGGAGGGCGTTCGTTTGAAATGGCGAAGACATCTGTGCAGGAAAAAATGGTCGCGAGCGTCCGTTTCAAAAGAGTGAACGAGCGACGACAAAAAAACTGCAAAGTAACTGAAAACAAGTCCTGTGATTTTTTATTTTTTTTCCCAGTAGTCGTTCCCTCACGTACACACACCTGACAGCCATTTGTGAGTCCATATTATGAAGGGTTGTAAGCGCGGGGAAGGGACGAGGTCAGTTAGTCGTAGAGAAGCCTGGCAGCAGATGACATCCTGCGAGGGCTTTGGCTTATCAGCGGAGGCCCATCGAAGGTCACACTCCACCGAGAAGCTGAATCACGGAAACAGAGGTCGCTAATAAGACCCAGGGTGAAACTGGGGCGGCTCAGAGATCACCGCGAGGAGTCGGCTGGCTATTGCCAAGCTATCCAGTGCATTAAATATAGCATTTAAAAAAAAAAATTCCACTAAGAAATGCATTAGTTGTCCACAGCTTTCTCGCTTGCTATGTGGTCCTCCTCGCGAGGTGTAAAATCACGCTCTCATAACGGTTAAAACAAAATGGATGAGGGTTTTTTTCCCTTTTTTTGCTTTAATCTCACCCCATCTGAACTAGCATACCATAGAGGTGACAGGTGTAGATAATGGTTTCCGAGCCTTTGTTTGTCTGAAAAGCAGACGGGGTGGTGCACTTTTGTGGGGGGGGTGGGGGGGTGGGGGGGGTTGTAAAGGCTTTGGGTTGCCCTCTCGCAATGCAGCGGGCTCATCCTGGGTCTCTCCCTCTCGCACCCCCCCCCCCCTTCCCGTCGGTCTCCAGGCGGCATTGCACAGCACCTGGAGCCTACAACTTTCCCCAGCTCACCTGTGCCATCTCCTCAGACCCACCACCCTTTACCAAAGGTTACCATTTGATACGCGGTCACTCGATTCAAAGTGGATAAAGATTCTGTGCAATTATCACTGTAGATAAGCTATTCCTTATTATTATTATTATTATTAATACCATCTTTACATATTTATATATTTTACCTCAGTAACATGGTGACATTTGGCAGGTTACCAAGAGTTTATTTCAGGCTGAATGAAAACCCATTATTCCACCCAGACATGAAAGTTTAAAAATAAATTACAATAGTGCTTTTTTTCTCCTTGGTCCCTGCAGAGCCTGATTCAGGGTTTGAAACTGGACAAAAGGACAATTGGTACCATGCAGCTTTTTGGTGTGTGAAAAATCATCCAGGTGGAGCAAGCCTAATTTAAAAGAAACAAAAAAAAGTTGTGAAAAAACACCTTTCAGTTTCTGCGGTGTTTGATTACGTGAAGGAATGCGTTTCGGCAGTAAGGAGGAATTTTAAAATATATATCTGTATTCAACACCTACAACAGCTGAGCAAGATAAGCTTGAGCTTGTAGCAAAAGGGTTTGCGTCTGCCTTTATTGGAGTAAAGCGCTCAAACGCGAGGCCTAAGGTTAGTCATAATAAATTAAATGAATGGCTTTGATCTGATTGGTCTGTAGATTGTTTTGCGACGCGAGGGCCATCTCTGTCAGCCATATGGCTCCAAAAGTTGTGCGGAACAATAAGCGTCTGATCGAGTTACCGCCAGATCCCAGATGTATTTCTCAAGGTACTCAGTGGATCAGGAAAGGAGTTGTTAGCCTTTTGACTTTAAAGAAAAGCATCAAAAAAAAAAAGAAAAGAAAGTGATGGTGTATCGGATTGCAGATCACACGCTCGTGTTGACCCCGGTTCACTCTGCAGCACGGTGCCGGTCTGAATGCAGAAGCGATTTTGGTTGTACAGGTGCTCCGTGTTGACCAGCTGAGTGTTGGATACACTGCCTTTTGATAGTAATCCTTTAGGAAGAGGATGTCTCCCGGAAAAGACCCGGCTTTTCAGCAGCATTTTAATGGCGCAGAGAGTGGGATAAATTTGACTGTTTGTGGAGGAAATAGCTGTAATTATGCTATCCTTCTCCTAATCTCTGTCTGACTGTTTTTAACATGTGCACTGTATTTTCCCCCCAAATTAAGACAACGTACGCACCTACAGTACGGTACTTTCATGTCAGAATGAATATAATTAACCCAGTCCACAACATTGTAGTGCTCTATTGTGAGTTCTGTGCGCTGCTGCATTTAGTTATCGTACGGACTTAATTAAGCCACGGTAGCAAACGCGTCTGGTAACGTGTGTGGCTCAAGCATACCTTGAAACCAATCCATTTAAGATGTCAGCAGTGCTCTAGCTGAACACGCTGTGCACTCTCACTATTTAAGTACTAAACAGACAAATTGAAATTTGAATATTCAATTCTCTAAATTATTAATGGCCTATGAACACGCAGCAGTTTTGTAAATGAATAACTAAATTCCCTGGCAGAATTGAAGCAAAAGAAAGCAGGTCAGTCCGAGTTAGCCTATCCCGAAGTTCACATATATGGTACACAGTAACAGCAGCAAAATGATGATCGTTATAATTACCGCAGTTGTTCCTGCGGATGTAGACAAATCTGATGAGGAGGAAATTGAAAGGGCCGGTGGTGGCTTACTGAGTAGACATGAGCTCAAATCTCCTGCTGTTCTGTCTCGGTCAGGGTCCTTCTCCTGTTCGCTTTGAACATATGGACGTTGATAGCTCGTGTGACGAGAGGTGCTAACAGCAAATTTCTTAAAAGTTAAATTTTTTATTTGTGAGCCTCTCATGGGACGATCACATTTCATAACACCCTGTAATTTTTAAGTAAAAAGCGGTTTTGTTCTTATTGGTGTAGGATTTAATTTTGGTCAATATGGTTACAGATTAATATTTTGTGGCCTATGACCCGATATAGCTCTGGATATGAGACCTTCAGGCCGGGCCTCATCAACCTTTAACCTTACATGTTTTTTAGCAGTCTGGCAGGCTATGCATGGTAAAGACATCACAGTGTGATTGTACAGTATCAGTTATTCTGCTCTGGTAAGAAGCAGGTCTGACCTCTTATAATCCTGCCGTCTGATCCCATCACCAACTGTCTCTGAGCGAAAACACAACACGCTTTGCATGGGCTGCGTTACATGCTTGTTTTGTCTACAGCATTTCAGTAACAAAACTAAAAAAACTTCTTGTGTTTGCACTAGATGTTGTACACCATTTACCGTTCTATATCAATTCTTCCATGCAGGAATTTTCTAAAAATAAAAATTATTTGCACAAGCTGAAGTCTGCACCGTACCTGACATGCCTCCAATCGAGTCTTTAATTGGATCCAATTAAGATTTATTATATGAATTAACCTCCTGCAATTATTGCCAGTTGGACCAAGAGACATGGTAGTATTTGGCTAATAGCGTGATTTGTAACAATTACTAAAAGTAAACTTTTCTTTACACTTCACACACGTATTGTAAGAGGGAATCTGTCAGTCTCCTTTCTGAATGGCATACATCAGAGAGAAATACTGCCAAAGAGAATTAAGTGGGGACAAAAAAAAAATCCAACAAAAAGCCATTTTCACATGCATGCCATCCAACTCCAGTTTGAATCATTGTTCAGCCATGTGGGTTGGAGTACACCATAGACAAATGTGATCATACGTGCTCATATAGCGAACTGTATAAAGCATTAAAATATATATATTTATAGTATTTTCTTAACTGCAGTTATCTGTTATTTGTATTGAACACCATTATCCGAATTAAGTGTCTGTCCTTCTTGTATAGGGTAATGCCAATTCCATACAGAGAGGATGGGGGCAGTTACATTCTACTTCCATTCTTTGCATTATCTTAGTTTTGTCTGTTTAACCTATCCTGCAGTCAGTTGGATTTTGTACAGTGGTTTACTTTTTTCTGTAGGATTTTCCATGCAATATTGCCCTTGTAAATGCTGCCATATTTCACAAGTGAAAAATATGTGATTTCCGTCAACATGACGATTGCTTTTCAAAAGTGACCATGCATGACTTTTTGTGGACGGCTGTTCGACTACATAAGTGCCAAGCAGCCAAGGGCCTTGTGGATTAGGTTAGCCAGGAGTAGTGTGTGGAACAATGTTGTGTGTGTGTGTGTGTGCGTGCGTGCGCGTGCGTGGTTGATGCTCTTGTGATTATGCAGATTCTCACCTGCTGTGCTGATCATTAGCATTTTGCATAACTGCTTCCTCAAAGCGGCAGGTGTCATGGGTCCAGGACAAATTCATGTTCGTCTGGGACTGGCCCGGCAGGGCCTGTCGCCTCCCAATCCAGACGTCCTTTTAATCGTGACAGAATTTCAACCAATCGTATTCTGCCCATGCATTGGGATACATCTGCCTCGGCTCAGACGATTGTTCGTTTTATCTTTTTAACAAGGAAGGTAGCAAGAATCAGCGGTCCTTCCATTTTCTCTTTTAAAAAAAAAAATTGCGATTCGTTTTTGCCGTTGAAGCTGAAACCGCTTCTCGAGCGTTAATTATTTTAATGTTGCGTGAGAATAAAAGGGCTTATGAAAGAGTGGTTTGAGGCGCCGTTCAATCTCATTGTTCCCTGTGAGGGGGATGTAATGCCAAGTGTGAAATGAAGATATTTCAGCCTCCGTTTTTGGTACGGGGCGAATCCTGTGCGGCAGCGGCTTATTTTCCTGCATACAAAACGGCGATGTTAGTCCAGCCGCAGTCACGTACAGCAGACAGAATGCTGGTACAGTGCGCAAGGCGGGGCGTTAGTAAAAAAATGTGACTTCATGTACAGTGCCACGTTTCCCTCAATATGCATTGCATTATTCAGTCTGTGCTGCTCACTTACAATTAACCTGAACTAAGAGGCTTGTCAAAGGAAAAAGGAATTAGGCCGTCTGTAAAATTGCACTGAACTGAGGAAAAAATACCTCATAGTTACTGGACGTAATGGAGTTACGCTGTATGTAAACAAGGGGATGGCCGGCGGGGGAGGGTGGGAGGGGGGATAATCCAAGCCATCTCACAGGGCTAATGTCCAAAGAGCATCACGTTCTGAACCTTATGGGTTTGTCTTCATTTAACATTGAGGCTGATGGCTTTTTGACAGCTTTATAGCTGACAAGCTCCAGGACCAGTCATGCGGCGCAATTACGTATGAGCTAATTTGATGAATCAACTTGATGTTCTGCAGTTCCCAGTTGGCCTTCGCCAGCGTATGCTCTCAATTTTCTACTGGAGGTCAAAAATAAGCTTTGAAATTTTGCTAATCCCATCACATATGAGGACGGTGTCTTCCGTAATAATGTTTGGACATGCACACTCGACTAAGTCCCAAAATAGAACTGAGGACGGGGGCGGGGGTAGAGCAAGGACTCTGACAAGCTCTCTCAATCAATGACTAAACAGGCCTTTAACTAAAGGTTGTGATTTTCCACAGCATTCTTGGTTACCATTCATTCCCCTCAAAAATCTGTCTCCGGAACTAAACCCCAGGTTATTAAGGTGTTATTCACCAAATACGGTATGAATTTTCAGTGACAAAGGACAGTGACCTTCCCGATTCACAAGGTGCTACAATCACAGCTTGTTTTAAAAAAATTAAAGATAGTTTTGAGTCATCTTTCCACATTGGTGCAGCAATGCTTTTAAAGGAGTAATAACACTTTTTGAGTTGTAAAGGCGAATATCTTGTCTCCATTTCATAAATCACATAAATCCTAGTTAAAAAATACATATATACTGTAATTAAGGCGCGCTACCAATTTTTTTTGCAAAAAAAGAGACATTCGCTGCCACCCAAAGTGAAGAGTTTAGTTTGGAGCCCCGCCCCTATCCGTGACGTAGAAAAAAGGTAAATCAAGCTATCTCCGCCCCTCTTCTTGATTGATGTAAATGAACGTTAGCTCGCTCATTTAAAACTGTTTTTCCCCCTTGCTGGCTCCACCTACGTGCCTATGATGCACTATTGAATGGATCTATCGCCCCTCCCCCCAGCTGTAACTCCTCCTTCCTCCTTCCTCCCCCTCCCGTCTGTGCTGTCATTTCTCAAGCCCAATTCGTGTCTTTTGAAATTGTGAAGTGGGCGGATACAGGGTAAAAGCCGGTGTTGCTGTACACTTTAAAGCACCCAAACAGCAGGAAAAGTCAGTCAGTTGGTTTAAAGGATGCACTGAAACATTGTTTATAATATGGAAGGGTTGCATTGAACTACAGTCAAGCCGGAAAGTCTGAACACCCCTTTCACCTTCTCCACGTTTTATTACATTACAGACATATTCTACAATAGATTGAGTTCATTTTTTGTCTCAAAATTCTACACAAAATAGCCCATAATGACAAAGTGAAAACATGTTTTTTAGAAATTTTTGCAAATGTATTAAAAATCGAAAACTGAAATCTTTCATTTACATAAGTATTCATACCCTTTGCTTTATTTTTAAAGTATCATATTTCATATTTGGTCGCATATCCTTTGCATGCTGTTACTTCCTGAAGTCTGTGACCCATCAACATCAAAAGACTCTCGATATCTTATTTCCAGGTACTGTTACAAGCGATACTATAAGCTCTCTGCATTTTGTGTATAATTTTGAGACAGAAAATAAACTCAATCTATTGTAGAATATGTCTGTAATGTAATAAAACGTGGAGAAGGTGAAAGGGGTGGGCAGACTTTCCGGCTTGACTGTACATGTCACTGACCTCGAAGTACCATGCACCCACTATACTGTTTCCCATCATTTTGTGCCATTCGAGGCTCTTCTGCACACAAAGGCCCTCTTTACAGAGGGTGTAGTTAATAGCTGTTCTTCTATGAACCATTGCAGCTAACCCCCACATAGTCTCCTACTGTACTTTCAGAAACTTTCCACATGAACAAACCAAACCATGAAAAGGGTGCCGGGCAGCGTTCAAATGTGCAAATTCCCCTATCCATCTTAGTTCTTTCCTGTGTCACAAGTGTAAGACAGCATTTATTTTGCCATGATAGCATGACTGAAACCCATAGCAGCTGTGACAACTCAGGTGTCCTGAATAGAGAACGCACACTAGTCCTTCAGTAGGTAATACTGTCATCCTGATTAAGGGCACCCAGAACCAAAAAAATAAAATAAAATGACTGCAATGCTAAAATGACACTGTTGGCTACATCTCCTGCTTCAAACATACCTCTATAGTAAGTCCTTTAAGGTGAGACAGTGCAGCTTGTTAACTGTAAATGATACAGGGTACTGAATACACAATGATTACCAAGATCAGAAATTTTAGACCAATCACTTTTTCAGGGCCCCCTAGAGGACGGGAGGACATTTATTTGCGCAAAAAGGCATTCACGCGAGTGGTTATTTATCTGTGCAGGTTGCTCTGAAATACATCCACTTCTGACTATTCTACCAGTGGATTGGCTCTGGCAAGGAATAATACTGCACATTACCATAGACCAACTCTTTATGGAAATGTAATAGGCTATATTGAAAATATATTGAAATAAAATATATCATCAAGATACTGCAATGCTTGACAATAAATGGACACATATAAAGTATTGCCAGTTTCAGATATTGCAACAAATACATAGAGAAATATACTGCCGTAGAATATCTATCATTATACTTTCAAAAAAAAAGTCCATATATTTACAATATATTGCAGTAGTTACTATTTCCATAAGGGAGGTGTTAGGCAGAAGAAGGAACACTTCTGTTTGTTAAGGTCATATTATTGAGCCGTAATAAAGACTGCTTTGTCAGAGATCCACTCTGTTCTCGCCGGGGGCTAAAATTTTCAACAGGCTAAAAATGGTCTCAACTTGTACCGCAGCATTGCAGGCCCAAGCTTCACTGCATCTGAGGCGGAACACAAGCAAGGTACCAGATATACTCTGAGAAAATAAAGTTAAAACACAATTGAAGAATTTGGAGGGTATTGTTCTCCCAATTGCCTACTTTCTTTGAATTCATCTTTCTCATATTTAAAGATTTGTCTGTCAAACAAATGGCTGCTGTGGGCCGAACTACCTGTTCAAAGTGAAGGTGCTGTGTAATTACTCCGCATCAGTGTTTCTTAATGATTTTTTTACCCCCTCCTCCATGAATTGATTGTTTTATGGATGAACATTCAAGGTAAATATTTAGCAATGGATTATAGAAGGCTAGGAACAAGTGGAAGTCAGTCATTCAGTTGCTCAGTTGCTTAACAATCACATCTGATTGGCATATTGGATCTTTTTTTTTAAATTCTTTTTTAAAAATGCTGCTTATGCTGATATGGGGTATTGCCATTGACACTGACTGAAAACTGTAGCATTCACATTGTTTTTGCATATTTGCATGGGAGTTTTTGTCAAATCTGTCTTTCAGCTGTTCCAAATTCTATAAGAGCTCCGTCTACCCTGTTGTACCAATGTCATGCGTCGAGATAAGGCCGTGGTAATTCCACTAATGTAAGACGATGAACTTCGCCACCTTTCTCCCTCTTCCTAATCCAGCAAATAGCGTTGGCCTTGTCATCTGGGTGTAAGAAAACAGATGTGTCCTGATCTTTTAGATTTTGTCATCTTGACAATGTTTTCTTTACAGGTATCTTTCTCCTTTTTCTTTTTCTTTTTTGCTTTCGCTGGCAGGGGGGAAAAACATTATTAAGTTGCAAAAAGCAGTTTACAAAACCGAAGCATCACTTTTTAGTCCGTGGTGTGCAAAGTGAGATAGAAGGAAGATGAAATGTAAAATGCTCATTTGATGGTTTTTCTAAAGGAAGAGTGCTGCTTAACTGATGTATTAACTACGTCTACATGCCAGTCCTCAATATGACAAAATCTGACTGGGCCTGTACGAAAATATCTCCCTGCTTATTTTAGTGAGACTGGCTCTTTGCTGACATTTTTCTGTTGTAGCATAGGTGCAGCTCAGTCAGAAAAAAAAATCTGTTTTAGACGCGTTGATGATTAAATGTCTAGTTGCACATCTCCAGCTTTCAAAACTAGTGATGTCAGCATTTGGAAGCTGTAAAAAGTGTGCCTGAGTGATTTCATTTAAGAAAGTTTTTTTTGGTTAGCTGATCATTATAATATTTTATGGCTCCTCTGGAAAAAAATAGCTATAATTATGGAGAGATTCTGCCAATTAAGTGCTGTGAACACCTGAACCAATTAGCAATAGTCTATGCTTTACAGGATGTTTAATTATTTTCAGCATCGATAACAAAATGTAATTATAAACATAGTTTAATATTTAAGCATTGTTACGATGAAGTGTACAGAGTAATTCATTATTAACAGTTCAGTTAATAATGTATTCATTTATGGTGTATTTTTAGAACAGTACAGCAGGTACACTTTAATCAGTTATATTTCTCAGGAGGTTTTGAATGAACAGCAGTTTAAGATTTTTCAAGGTTATTTTTCTGACTTAAACAACCAGAGCACAAAACATTTGGATTAGTGCAACTAACTGCTGTTTTAATTTTAATTCTGAATTAGAACATAGTATTTGGCAGATGTTCTTATCCAGAGCTGCATTCTAAAGTACATAAAGGTGTACAGCTTTGCTTGTGTTTCTGACACAGACATTCCATCTCATATTTACCAGCTTCCAAAAACATTTGTGAACATTTTTAATGGGCAGCCCATGCTCGGTATGGCATTCAGAACTAATGGGAATCTACATAACCAAGCAGCACATCAATAGCGCTTAAGCAATACTGACCCACGCCACAAGAGTAGTGCATGCACTTTGTTGTATTAATCTATGACTGGCTTGAACAATAATGGATTCAAAGTTCCACTTTCGCAATGTCTGGGTGGATGTAAATACACTGCATGGAGATTATATTAAAATTAGGATCCTCCCTTTTTCCATTTCACTAGGTCTATACCAATTGGAATTAATGCAAATTTTAATTTATTTTTAAGGATTCAAATTGATTGAATGTTTGTTATTAAAGTTTTCAAAATGCGAAAAACAAGGGGGAAAAACTTGTTTATAATTTCCCATCAGGCACATTTCCTTTTATTTAAAATTTTCACTAAAACAAACTGGAGCCCCTTTGCCATTTAAAAAATAAACAAAAAGGAGGATTTCCCGAAAGGGTGGATTTAGGGCTCTTGATTCCGGCTGCGTGTGATTTATGATACACAGACAGGGGCTTTGTACAGGAAGACTTATGCTTAATTGTGGCCCAACTGTATCTGACTAAACCATAACACAATGCCAAGGGCTTCCTGTAAGACTCGACTTATGAGAGATTCCTGTAATTTACATGTGGGTGTAGAATTATGTCACTGGCTGGATATGAGTGTGAATGTTTTATGACTGACAGGCCAAGATACATTTCTGGCATTCTGACACATATAGAAAGAATTAGACAGCCCATTGTTTGTAGACCCTTAAAGAGGCTGTACTTGAGTAGGTGGGGGATTTTCGCTTTATTTTAACTGCTGAATGAAGATTTTTCCATTTGATAGAGGTGCACACTTCCTAATGCCTCAATCAATGACTGCAGCTTAATTCTCCGCTTCTTTTTTGCCAAGAGATTACCCTGCTGTAGTTGCAGAAATGTGAATTATTACAAGGAGTTGTGTAAGAGCCCACTGCTGAGATTTAGAAGTTTGCAAACCAATGTACATCACCTTCTTTTCCGGGATTAAAGCCTACCCAAAAAAAGCTGTGCTAGTCCACATGGTTCTTGCAACTGTTTTCATTAAATGTGTAGTATTAGTATTAACAAATATCAGCCTTTACACATACAAATTGCGCTTTTCCACGAACCGTTAAAAGTCTGAATTTAATTCATGGTAATTAAAAATGAGAAGCGTCAGTATTTGTTACTATAACTTGCTAAAATGGAGTACATTTTATATACGTGTGTGTGTGTGTGTGTGTGTGTGTGTGTGTGTGTGTGTGTGTGTGTGTGTGTGTGTGTGTAAAAGCAGTTAGATAGCTCTGCAAAACAAAAAAGACGCTCCGTATGCTTCTGCACCATATTCAAGGGTTCAGATTTAATTTCAATGCATAATTCAGAAAATTCTGCAAATCATAAATAATGGTTGGGAAGGGAACTATTTTGAAGAAATATCAAATGCATTGTGTGTTCAAATTTACAAATGCAAATCAATCATAAGAACATTGCAGGGAAAACAAAGCATGACAAGAAGAGGCATACATTTTCATACCAATGTCCTTTTTTGAAGAAAAAGCGGAGGTCCCAACACCGGTCCTTGAGGGACCCCACTTCCTATTAGTCACCACATTCATAATTTTTCCAGGATGTGGTTAGCTTCCCCCATGTGGTTAGCTTTCCCGTCTTCCGTACACCTATACTTTTTGCGCCTCGTACATCTGCTCCCTTGTCCATTTAGGACAGCTCACGCTTGTATAACCTTGAGCCTCTTGCAAACCTGTGCAGTGTTTTCTACCATTGGTGGGCTTCTTTCTGCACTTTTCTTCCAGGCAATCTAAGTAAGCCACCTCACCGGAGGATCACATAACTACCCCTGACCCCAGGTTGAGACAACTTCGTTCAATTTTGCAAATGCTTTGAGTATCTCCAGTGGCCCCCGAGTGCAGTTTAGCTCAAGAGGCCTTGGGACTTTGTGGGATGAGCGCTGCAATACCTGACATTACACTGCCAGAGAGAGTAATTAGGAGAGAAAGAGGGGATTCTGTTACAGAGGTGCAGTCAAATCAATTCTCTTCCTAATTTGGCTCCAGGAGATTTGCGGTGCAGAGAGAAGACAACCCAGTGGCATTCAACCACAAATCGGCCTTTACTTCTGCCCCTCAGTGACACGCATTTGTTTCACATTTGTTCTGTTTGACTGTTGATTTGGCAAACGCACAGTAAACAAATGTCAGTTATATAATTATTATTATTACTACCAATTATAGTATTTAATTTATTATTTATAATGAAATCAAACACATTAGCTTCTTGACTTGGACATGATCGGTGCTTTTTAACCTTGAGATACTGCAAACCGAACATGGTGTGAAGCAAATCTATGAAGGCAGCTTGGAGGGCCGAGCATGTTTTTTTGGAGTCCTTGACAGTGAGGCCTATTTTTATTTATTTTTAACCCCGTAGGGTACTTAAATTCTCATGTGTACGTACTGTAAGGCGCTCCACAGTCAGTCTGTAAAATGTGCCTGTGGTTAGTCTTTGTGAAATTGATAGTGCCTGCTTGAGCCGAGCCTTCCCCTCCTCTCCTGGCTGCGGCGGGACACACTCTTCCGAGGGGCCTGCCTCTCTGGCGGTCGTTCCCAAATGGTCCATGCATCAAAAGGGGAAGAGAGATAGGGCTCCTTATTCCATCCTTGCTGGAAGCCACGCTCCTGTCGTTAACATGGGATGGTCTGCAGGGTCATCCTAAACACATATCAAAATCGTATCCTTTGTTTTGTTGAGCTTGACAGCATCTACGGGGGTGAAAACCGTCACCCAAAGAATCAAAATATACAGCCTCCATAGATGGACGTTAGACTCTGTACGCGAAATTGTTGGAGCAAAGGTGTCCATTTCTAATATACAGTAGCTGGGAATCCTGTATCCGACTACAGCGCTACCGTAACCACATTTACATGTAATTACAGGGGGAGAGCTGACAGCGGTTGTTTTAAAACAAGAGAGGTTGCTATGCCATTTCCTGTGTTTGTTTCTCATTACAATCAAGTAGCAACCAGCACACATTTAAGTAAACAAACTAGAACGGAGAGTGCAAATGGAGTAGATCACTGCAATCTTGAATATTTTGTTTAATTTCCCTGGCACCCTCATTTGGCACAATGGTATTTGAACACACCAGTAACCAGTTATCCAGTACAGTAATTCACATTTTCTAAAAATGATGGTGATTGCCTCTTTATGGAAAAATAAATAAATAATTACAGTTAATTATAGTTTTCTTTACTGATTGAACAGCCGGTTCTGATTGTATATTTTACTTATTGTTAGCTTGACCCAAATATGAGCATCGAGCTTCCAGTATGTGAAAATTTGGCCCATTCCAAACGGAGTCTGTACTCAGAAGCCCCAACTGTATTGTGACACATTTGGGTTCCGGGAGAGGGGGTGTGGTAGCTGTGTTCATGAATCGTCCTTCTTCTTGTCAGTTCTTCTCCCCCCCCCCCCCTTTTTCAGTCATTAAGATTCATGACATCCCCGAAGCATGTGCGCTGCACAAAGACAGCACCTGCTGGATGTCCTGCTCGTAGCCCCGCCTGCCAGGTCTCACCTCTCTGCTGCGGGCCTGGCACAAGCAGCGCAGCCCAGGGCTGTAAACCCTACCCAGTTTTCAGGACATATCCGGTATTTTCTAACCCAGCCACACACACAGACCCGGAGAAGGAGGGCAAGGCAGCTATTCAAACCGGCATTTCAAACATAAACCGTGAGACCCCGGGTAAGTGGTCCAACGGCGTCACGCTGCCCGTTACAAACCGCCCCCTGGAAATCCGACCACCATTGCAGTGGCTGCTTCCCTGACATGCTTACTGCTGCAACAGTAAGTGCTTTTCCCAGACGGTAAGAGTAGAGTGCCTTAAGTTCTCTCCAGAGCTGAGCTTCTGGGTTCCGAGATCGCCCTGGTGTCTCGCGCACGCCATCTTTGGTTTTGTTTTGTTGTTTTTTTTTTGCACGGGTACGTTCTCTTTGTGCTCAACACTAGTGCTGGCCTCTTGGCAGGGGCCCAGGTGAAATGTTCAGGCCCTGTCCAGACACCTCCTTTGGGGACCTCATCAGCCCCTGGATTTCCTTCCTCTCTCTCGCTCGGAGGCATCTGTGTTCATTTCCTCAACTGATTGGTAAAAATGTAAAAAGCAGGCTGCGAAACCATGCGCTGTTGTCAGCGTTGCCTCGGTGACGCTCTCACCACTCCCCTGGCCTCTGTTCGGCCTTTGCGTCAGCAACTCGCGCCAAGGGCCCTGTACGGTCATCAATGTTAGGGATCTTGCTTTGTATCAAGGGAGCTGCGGGTTAAAATTCTAGTGGGACACTGCTGGTGTACCCTTGAGCAGAGTACCTAACCTTGCCAACCTTCTGTAAACATAAGCGTATGATTTAACAAAATAAAACATAAAAATAAATGTATTGTAAATCACAGTGGCGGCCAGATGGAGGGGAAAAAAGTGTTTGTTTCTGTTTTACTGTAGACAGCATTTGAGACACAGCTGAGTTGTTGTTACAAAAGCAGTTCCATATACCGTACTCAGTGAGTCAAGGTTTACATCTGTTGAGCGGCAAGTTATTCATAGCTGGCTTTGCTGACAGTGATTGAATTTTAATAAGACGGAAAATATATAATTGAACTTGTCAAAACACGACTTGTTCATAAAGGGAGAATTTCAAACCAAAGCTTTTTACCATTTCTCCACTCATTAATAACACATTCGTAGTGGGGGTGGGGGGGGTACTGTAGGGTTCATAATGGTGATTGGAGAAACATTAAAGGGGAGGCAGCAGGGAAGTGTAACGCATTTATCTGAGGACTTGACCTGTTGCTGATCAATTGTCTGTTAGCACTTTTCATCAGAATTCCGTCCACCAGATGTACGTTAAACGGTAAAAGCGAGAGTTTGCCTGTTTCTCCTTTGCAGGTTTTCAAGGCAGCACTGACAGTGCAGAATAACAATTGGTAGATCACAAGTCCGATTGGACACAACGACGTGGACCTAGCTGTTACAAATGCACTGCGTGTATATGCACAGCTCATACGCGGTCTGCTGCTCATTTTGGTAGGCATATGCGCAATGAAGGCGATCATTTTAATTTTATTTATCTGTTTTTCTCATATAAAACATATCAGATACCTTTTTTTTTTTTTTTTTTGGGAGTTTGTGTTCTGACTAACACATTTTAATATATTCTCTTTATCTTATCCTAACATTACTAAGGCTGGTATTTTAAATTTGAAGTAAAGTGTCAGTCTATTCAGGTGCTATTACCACTCGATAATGCCACAGAATGAACAGCAGTGGAATAAGTATAACCTGTGATTAAATAGGTGGGTGTGGCCGTTAGCTCTTACTCCAAGCTAAGGAAATGGATGGTTATAAAAATAATTGGGCACTGTCTCTTTTTAATCTATAATTATTGACATGCTTTGAAGATACCATCAAGGTCCCTGTTTTTTTCCTTCTATTTATTTATTTATTCATTAATTTGTAGGAGGGGGGTGTGGGGGGGTAATCCATTGAAGAAACACTCAGGGGACTGTTTAAGCACAACAGAAAGTAGCTCAGTCTGAAATGTGTTATTCAAATGTCAAAGGCAGTCTCCTTTGTGCTTTGACTGAAGTACCCCCATAATGTTCCAGTCTATTTCCTAACTAAGCCGAGTCTGAAAGTGAGTCCAGAAATGAATCCTAATGTCGCGTCAAGATCTTCTTTCTAATCATAGTGTGGGCACAATTGACTCGTCCCACTTTTCTCCCAGTGTTGTCCTTGAAAGTCTGCCCTGAATGTGTGTGTGTGTGTGTGTGTGCGTGTGTGTGAGTGCATGCAGGTGTGCATTCAGCTGTGCGTGCATGTGTGTGTGTGCATCTGTCTTGTCTTTCTGTGCATGTGCACCTGTCTTGTGTGCTTAAATGACTGTGCATTTCTGTGGGTGCAGTGTGCATATGCGCACATATTTATCTGTATCTCCATCTAATGTGTGCATGCATTGTGCCCGCATGTGTGCACATGCACGTCTGCATGCATGAGTGTGTGTGCCTGTGGTTGTGCATGTATCTATGTGCGTGTGTGCATGCATGTGTGTGCGTGCATGCAGGTGTGCGTGTATTTGTGTGCGTGTGTGCATGTATGTGTGTGCATGCAGATGTGCGTGCATTTGTGTGCGTGTGTGCATGTATGTGTCTGTGTACGTGTGTGTGTGTGTGTGTGTGTGTGTGTGCATGCAGGTGTGTGCGTGCGCCAGCCAGACTCTCCCTGCAGTGGCAGCTCGCTAGGCGACAGGCTGTTTGATGTGTGAAATTTCGGCCTGTGAGTAATTGACCCGTTTTTGATAAACGCTTCTGAATGACACCGGCATAATTCACCCTAAAAGTTTGCACTGTCATGAGGATGAGCTAACTGTCTCCCGCAAATATATGGGTGCAATTTTCGAAATAGGTTTATAGCAGCCCTTGAGAGAGGAGGGGTGAGATAGCGATATTACCGACTTTATTACTGCGCCCTGCCGCCATCCACCTTGCGCCGCAGCATCTCTGTATCCTGTGATCAAACTGCCATGTCTATATAACGCGATGGGAGAGCTCAAACAACACAGCGGCACCATCCCACAAAATGCCGCTCATTTAGCTGCAAATTATGGGAAAACATTACTTTACTAGGCTCCGCATACAGCATGTGAGGTTAAATAGTCCTGTCTGGTTAAATAGTCGGTCCAGTGGAATACGCTCCCAATTTTAATTGACGCTCCCGTTTTTGAGGCTCACAATCCACGCAAGCCTGCACGTCGGTGCCAATTTGGATACCTAATGCAAATCCTACCTCGTTTCGCGAGACGGTCTCTCTAACGTTTGAGATGCGTTGTGCAAACATTCTTGGGAGCCCTGTTATCTCACTCTTAAACGAACCTGCCGCATCTTTGCAGATTTGATCAGCTCTACGTACCGAGATGTGAAATTGGATTCATGCAAAGGGCTTTAATTATTTGGAATTAAAGCAAAGTCGTTTTATTGTTTTGCCGCTCGCCGTGTTCCTGTCGAGGCCGCAACTCCCTCTAATTTCTGAAAATGGCGTCTCGATAAAAAGGGAACCATCATCATGGACAATGGTTTTCTTTGCTAAAATCTGCCCAGCACATTACGCGATTAGATTTATTTTTTTTCTTTTGCCCCCCCCCCCACCCCCACAATGAAAGTCTTAGTTTTTCCGTCTATTCTCACTGTCTCTCTCGGAATCAAATTTTCCCAGACGGGTGTAGCACATCCCAAAAAATTATTTATACACTGGTTCAAACAAAATGGGACCTGTGCCTGTCGTATCGGCCGCCGCCCCCCTTCCCGGGCTCCATGTGAATGCCGTCCTTTAATGGCGTGTCAAGCTGAAAAACGTACTTATTTCGGGAGGCTAAGCGCGGAGGGAGGGAGGGCGGTGATGGTTTTACGTGACTGGCAGCGATCAGTCATTCCCGGAGGCAGACTAATGAAGCAGTCTGCGGTTTATAGGGAGCCGAGGAGCGGGGGGAAAAGATTACCGCAGGGGCCGGGATTCCAAGAACAGCGAGCGGAACGGATGCGGGGCCCGGGTTCGGAGCCAGCCGTAAAGCGGTCGAGGTGTTTACTGGACACTGCGTCCCATTGTACGGCACGGGCGTGAACGTTTCCTTTTGTTAATGAGGTTTCTCCACGCGCTACGTCAGAGGAAGGGGAGAAATGTGTGAGGTCGTAAATCGTGCTAACGGACCCGTTTGTTGACTCACTGAGCGGTCTGCACCTGAAATGAGCCCACGTTTCTCTCAGTGTGCCCCGAAGCCTAGTTAGAGCTGGCCATAATCAAGAACATACTCTTGACAGCTATATTTGGTATTAATGGTCCCACCCTGCAGTTGCAGATAGAAATAAATGAAATAGTGTTCATGTATTTTCTTGTTGCAATGTAGATGAAGAGGTTGGGATTACTTTACACTGGTAAAGTCTACTCTACTGGTTTTTTTTTCCAGACACCATCAGCATGGTATCTTTAGCAAATGATGTGTGCTCCTGGACTATAAAAAAAACGCTGTTCATTTGCAACTACTTCTTCGCCCCCACCCCGAAAGGCCTGGAATCGGTGGTCATTGTGTGTAAAGACACTAGTCTCAGAAACCAAACCTTGAGAGTAGCAGCGATGCGCCACACCAGAGACACGCCATCTTAGACGAAGCTTAGCTAAGTGTGTGTATTCCAAGACACGGCTCCTCTCGCTAATCAACTACCGTCACAGAGTTTGTGTTTGAATTGGCGCTTTTGAATTGCCGCCATCACCTTAGACCCACCTTCACTGAGTTGGTGTAATTGATTAGAAAATATTGGTTACGTTCCAAAAGTCCAAAAGGCGTACTTATGGCTATGAATAAAATTGCTTTTGCCAGGCTTATAACGTGTGAATACGATTGAATTACTTAGGGATATGTATATATATATATATACACACACACACACACACACACAAACTTACATCTATATATTTTGAACTGCTTCATTTGGATTTATACCATTAAAGTGTACATAATGTTGCAAGTCATCACTGGGTCTGCTATATGTTCTTATAAAGCTTGGTTATTTTGATATTATAGCGACACTCTTTCCATGAAAATCCAAAACCGCACAACTCTTCATGAAAAGTAAGCAAAATGAAAAGTAATGCTTTATGGGATTTTTGAAAATTGCTAAATCAAAATGATGACAGCCATCAAACATATATATCTGCATGTTCTGAGGTTCTGAGCTCACAGGAGGGCGCTGACACAGAAGTGCTCATGGTTAGAGAGAGAGACAGAGAAAAGAGTTTGTCCCCTCAAAGGAATATTGTGAGCTTCGAGTGACTAACGTCCATGTTGCACACAGAGATTTGAATCGGGAGAGAAATAAACGCTTGTGTAATAAACGCTTGCTTCAGAAAGAGTTGGAATGACTTCAAAAAGCAAATCAAACTTCATTATAAGTTATTTGTGAGATAAAATGGATCCGGGGTGAGAGCGACGCAGATGATGGGATACGTCGTGCACCCACGGCCTCCTTAATCTGGTTTGCAACACAGTCAGACACAGGCTTTTTGAGAGAATCATTCCTCCACACATAATAATGCAGGCTTTCAAAAGCGGAAGCTTATTCAGTAAAAAATTCCCCAATTGACGTAGACGAAACAAATCCATAATGCAGAAGAGCGAGCAGGGATGATGTTAAAGTTTAACGGAGAACTGTTTGTCAGGAAAGGCGAGCGCGAGAGAGCATTTAAATGAGAGGCCGCAATAGAACAAAGTTGGAATAAAACTGAGTAACGAGGGACCGAGGGGAAAAAAGCGCAAAGTGGATGTTTTTCCTGCCGTTTTTAATGGCGATGAAACATTAGCAGCTCCATTACAGATACCTTTTATAGTTCCTTTTAATCCCTCGACCCGTCTGAGGAAGTGAACCCCCGGTGGCTGCAACCCTCTTTGCTTGAGAGCGACAATTTTAAGCCATTTCCAATTCATTTCCTAATCCGGCAGCAGGCTTCACAGGCTGTTCGTCAATTATTTCCTTACGGGAGAAGCCCAAAAGTCACACTGCTCTCAGGTGCTTTGGTTCCACTCTCGCGGGTCTGGTTTCACACAATCAAACTGTAAACCACCCCCCCCTCCACTACCAAACACTTCATTTATGATCAGACCAACCCTAAAAATAACAGACTCTTATCTCCCAACAATTCCAGGTCTCAAAGTTTATTAGCACAGTGATGAAGCTGAACAATTGTGACACTCATGTCATTTAATAATTATAATTACTGTTGTTATTATTGTTATTAGTAGTAGTCGTAGTATTAGTAGTACTAGTAGTGTGTCATTTTAAATATGTTCCCCCCCCCAGTTTCCATGGATAGATTTCGGGCTATGGAAAAGGTAATGTGTGTTCAGGTTTGCAGAAATATTAGGCCTAAAACTTTTTGTCAGTCACTCGAGAATAGATTTTCAGTTTTAAAATCCAAAGAGCATCGATCCAATTTAGCAAAATCATATCATATAGAAAGCAAGAGCTTTATTGAGAGCGGTTCAGTTAGACTCTAGGTTTCTTAGTATGGGTGACATGTGGCAATTCGTAGGTCACCCATATACCCCGCTGTGTGGCCAGGGCTTCGAGTCACCTTCATGTCCCTTTCTGTATCCCATCTCTATTTCGAACCCTCTCTGAATAAAGTGGGAAAAGTACAGAAACAGGGTGGACTGTCTGTTCTAGTTAAAAAAAAACTAAAAAAAGGGATAGAAAAACAAATAGTCCTGGTGTTTTATATGTGTGTGAGGGAGATGTCGATAACGGGTAAAACCAATTAATTAAGCCATTGTTTTGAAAATAAGGGGATAATCCTCGATTGTTTTATGTGAAAAAGCAAATGAACATGATTTAGCAGACGTTTATATTTTACGTGAGCAGGTGTTGGCTAATCTTTAGCAGTCAACTATCAACTATCTTTGGCATAGCTAGTGAATGTGATTCTAAGGACATGACTTTTAATTACATTAGTTTTTAAGCCAATATATATACTTGCTAAGATCAAAATACAACAAAAACATTGTGTTATGTGTTGACTATGAATAGCCAAGCACACAATTAACTGTTGAATGGTATCTAGACAAAACAGTGCGTCTCACGATCCTTTTTTTCTTTGTTTATGTAGGTTTGTGATGACCACACACCACCTCCTGTTACACACGTTCGGCATAAAATGCGCAAATGAAACCTAAATTAAACACATGAAAAACTGTCACGGACTGAATCCCTTCAGTCAGAATAAATGGCTTAGGCCACTTAAAATACTCGATGGAATAATCATGTTAAGTTAGTTGACGAAGCACACAAGTAACACCCTTCTATCTTGATGGCCAGAAAGAGTCAAGCTGTATACGTAGGAAAGGCTTTTGTGTCAGAGACTATTTACTAATTTATTTTTCTTTGAATAATTTAACCTAAATTAAAGCTTAGTTTCACATTTTGAGTGTAAGGCCATCAGCCTTTTTGGCTCATATTTTCCAGGGTTGCCAGTAATTCTGGTGGGCACTGTAGTTGACGAAGCACGTTAGTAACATCCTTCTAGCAAGCCACTTTGAGAAAGAGGACTGAGCTGTACTGTACTGTACATGTAGGAAGGCTTTTGTGTAAGAGACAAAAGCTTGTTATTTCTCTAAGTACAATATCTGCTGTGGAGTAGAAGCACAATTTCCTAGTCCGGGACAGAGAGTCCTGACGTAATCGCAGAGGGTTTATCATTTGAAAATGAACGCAGCGTATCATACGTAGCGCAAGCAGAGTTAGCATAGTGTGATAATAAAATAAGTCATAAAGAAAAGCTTTGCCAAAGAATGATCTTTCTCTGTGCCGCGATATCTAAATAACGGCAGGGAAGATCTCAATAATAAGAAGAAAATCAGGCCATTCCTTTGTACAAAGATGCCTTGTTGTGACTGTTGGGGTGATTTATTTCACACAATTCTGTCTTAGGTTCCAGCTCAGTTTCCATTGCATAACTACGCCTTGCCTTTTAAAAAAAACTAATCGGAGGTAAGCAAACAATTTCACTGAGTGCATCGGATTGGCAATTAACACAGAATGAAAGCGTAGGACAGGGCCAGTTTTGCGTCTTTGGAGAAGAAAAAAAAAAAAAGAAGTGATTTACAGAATATTTTAGTACAAAGTATTTTAGGCCCTGAAGGCATTCTGACTCATTTAATGTGTGATTAAAACTTGAACGACAATACAAACCAAATATGAAGTCTGAATAAAATGTGATGGATGACTCAGATGGTATTTTTCTCTGTTCCCAGCACAAGAAATACATGGCATATTATCAGTTACTCTACAACAATTTTTTATATTTCAAGTTTTTTTCCTTCTTTTTTTCTTCTTTTTTTCGTCAAGTGTTCGTATAATGTACACTTTTTTTAGACACTGAGACAACAGGGCGCAAATCTAGGCGGCGCAGTGTGATTGCCGCTTTTGGGTAGATTTTCTTTGCCGCAAAAACGTAGAACCTCCTCGAATAAAAAAAAAAAGTAATATACGAAAAAAATATATATATAAATATGACAAAACACTTTTTTTATTTTTTTTAACTTATCAGATGAATAAACAAATTTGTCGGTGAAAAATATTTTTTTAACACGGTGCAATATAAATGGTGTACCAGTGTGCGTGACAGGAAGTGGATCCGCTGCGGTGAGAGTGAGCGAGCTGGCAGGCGGGCGAACGGCCGAAAGCTCACGGGAGCCTGGCCCAGGCCTGGGCTCCCCGGTTAAAACGAGGAGGAGATGAACTACGGCGGTCCTGTCCCGCTGCCAGCCGGGCAGTATATCACAGGGATCGCAGCCACAGAGGCCTGCGTAAGGACACACCGCTCATAAATATCCCCACCCCCCTACGGAGGCCCCTCCGATAGTGATGGAGAATGGATGTCGCTGTCTGCGTGATTGAGTGCTCCCAGACACAGGTTCAGTGGAGCCCACTACTCACACACCTCTTATTTGGGGGGGGCAGGCCCGAGGGCGATCGGCCGAAGGCGGGGCGGCTGAGGAGGGCGGGCCCCTGATTGGGAAACACCCTCGCGGGCCTCCCGGGCCTGCATCGCATGCAGAACGTAACCACGTAGGCCGAGGAAGAGAAAGTGTTGTGGCAGAGGCTTCAGTGCTTGTGAGCCAAGGCACCACCTTACATTACCTATTGTTCTATCCATTTCCCAATCCAGATAATGGTGTGGTCCTAGTCACACACACACACACACACGCACGCACAGGTATGTATGTGCAGTGCACGTGTGTGTATGTGTAAGTCTGTGATCAAAATTAATATAATACACGACATTATTATTCTTATGATTTCTGCGTTTATACGGGAAAAGGTGTGTTGTGCCGTTTAATTTTTCTTTATTGTGGCTCAAATGACACTGGTAGGGACATGTGGCCCATACTGTCCAAAGGGTGGACAGGAGACTTGCCCACGGATCTACTGAGAGTCACTTGGCTAAATGTGTAACCTGGAAAAGGATTTGAAAACGGCCCCTCGCAAATTCATCAGAAAAATGTTTCTCAATAGAGCTTTCTCATACATCAGTGTGTCACGTCCTTTCATCAAGTTTGAAATTGGCTTCGCTGTTGCAAAGTACGCCGACATGCAAGCATGCATTCGAACACACACATTCTCTCAGACACACGTATACACACACACACGCTCTCTCTCACAGATATACACACACACACAGAAAAATTTAGAGATAATCAACATGCAGTAATTAGCCTCACTTAAGTTATTTTAATTGGGGGCAGGGGAAGGTTGTTCATTCAGTAATGTTTTTTCTCGTAATTACTTCTAAGTTACTCAAGCCAGCCAACTTAATTTTTTGTGTACATCTCTGCCAAGTTTTACTTACATATCTTTTTAAATTGGATTTCAGTGAAGTTTTTTTATTTTTTATGTCTGTGCCACCTCTTCGTGCTACGACCAGGCCATGATGAGGACGGTGTCCAGGTCAGCCACATTTGGCAAGAAAGAAAGTGGGGGGGGGTGGTGGGGAGTAGGGTGGGAGTTTATATCCTGTTCTTGTGAATCATATATCAGTAGAATTCCCCTCTGTGCTGTTTGGCAACGACAGAATGACGGGTGTCATTTATCATGCGGGCTGAAAGAGGTTGTGGGAAAAGGGATTTAGATTATTTCGGAGGTGTGTGGATTCTCCTGAGTGGCTGATCTTTAAATGAGGGGACCTTTTCCAAGGGGGATATGTGAGCAACTCAACTACTTTGTGTTACTTTGTGTCCTTGCTTGATTCACTTTAAGACCCAAACTGACAAAGAACAATGACAACAAAAAAACACAAAGTTGAATAATATCAGGTAATAGGATGAAATAACACTCCATTTTAAGGACAGAGGGATAATAACGTACGTTTGTTTTTTGGCAGCGAGTTGTTGTTTTTTTTGTTTTTTTAAAGAAAAGAAAAAGGGCCTTTTATATAATAACCAGTTCACATTATGACATTAAAAAAATACTTTTTCATTTGAAATAAAGTGTGACTGAAGCTACACTCTACAGAAAATTGTCCTTGTTTTTGCTTTTAAAATCCTTTTATTTACTTTTTTTTGTGAGTTCACAATGGTAGTTATTACACTTAGCCTACCATTTCCCAGACAGCGCCATATGGTGGCGCATTGGTATCAGCATTTAGGCGGCGAGTCATTAGTAACCCTTAATGTCACACAAAAAAACGGCTGAGAGACGATGACAAAATAAGGCTGCTTGGACCCAGCTGTCCAGAGAAAAACACCACCCCCAATAATGCATCACAGCAAATTCCCTATCATCCAATCAGAATCATCCAAGCTCAGAAAGTCTTCTGAAGCCTAAATGAATGTACACTGAAGCAGAGCTCCAAAGCCATGACCCCTCTCTATTACAATGTGTTCTGGGTCACATCTTTGACTCTGCTAAAGACAGACCCCCTTCCTGTACCAAGTAAATGTAAAGATTACACTTTTGCCAGATCGCTTCACAGCCAAGAGGTTTTGGCAGGTGATGCGTGTGCCGAGTCTGACTGGAGGCTGTGCCTGGCCCGCCCAACAGCCCCAGGACCTCTGCTTAGAAGAACTCCACCCTCTGGTATCGTCTGTCCTACCCACAGAATAATTGGTGTGACCTGTACTTCCTGTGTCAAAACCATGTCTTTTGTCTGTGCCTGCAAAAATACAATGATATCACTGGAATATAGCTCCTCCTCTTATCATTTTAGCTAGTGGATGTGTCTTTTGAAATATTACTCTACAGTCTCGATATTTAGGATTTAGCCTAACTGAAGGTTTGGTGGCTTGTATTAGTTTCATCTGAACTGCAGCCTTCCCTAAATCTTTTGAATCCATTCTCTACAATTGGAGAAAGGAGAGGCGTTATATCCAGGTCACTGTTTGGGGCAGGGCTCTTTACATTTTTTTTTTTTGATGACTAAATAATTATATGTGACACATTTGAAATAAGATGGATGAATTACTCTTAAAGCCCCAGGGAACAAAGCCTAAAATCGTAAAAAATGTATGTATGATATCAAACTTGAGTGTGCTCCTAAGCATCCACCAAAGTTTGACTGAAGAAAAAAAAATATATATATGATAAAAACACTTCTCAAAAACAGCTGAATTAGCTGATCAGACCTGTATTAGAACAGTCGGGGCATGGTCGTAATATTCTAATGAGCACGCTTGATTTCTGTCCAAGAAGACACTCGACAGCATACACAACAAAAATACAAAATAGCGGAGAATCGGGGTTGTACAACCATATGTACGAACCCACCGAAACTGAATTTGAGAGTGTAGAAATTCCACAACCAGATAACCCGCGTTCTCTGGCTTCACAGGTGGTGACGGAATGGTGGGTTTCAACATACTAAGTTTCCATGTAATAATAAACCACACTTCTTAACTTTGTTATAACATTTGTTTCTTCCAATAAAGATGTATCGCTGCTAGTTAGCTAGCTAGTTGACGTTGGGTAGTTCGAATAAAGGTATTAATGTGGGAACGTATTCGTTTTGACAAATACTGGTGGGAGGGACAAGCAACATCAGCCTTGTGATTGGTTTGGGATTAGTGATGTCACCATTCCCACTTATAGTACCGCCCGACTTCAATCCAAAAACGAGGGTAAAAGTATCCAGTATCTCTGGAATTCAGAAAGTAATTATTTCCAATACAAGTATATGCATATTGTATGTCCACAAGACCCAAATGAACCTAATTAGAAGGGAATCACAAATATTTGTTCCCTGGGGCTTTAAGATGAGGACCAACATATTAAATAATCATTTTTGGTTGTGGCATCCATTTTCCTTCCAAACTGAAAAACATAAACCCATGAGACAAAATACTAATTAACGGGAGGGTAATCTTAAATTTAAGAACAATTCCTCCTTTCTTTGTCGTCTAATATAATATTGAACTGAACATAAACGATGATCCGTTTCAATATTTGCCTTCTATAATTTTCTCCAGAGTAGGTTTAAAAGCGTTTGCTTTGTAATTTTGTGTATACAGGTTCATATGCTCATATGATGGCCTCTCGTAAAGTGAATCGCTAATGAAACGGTATGACATGTATAAATTTGAGGAATGGTACGCTGTTATCAAGCATATTGTATCAAAGATCAGGAAGATAATAAATATAGCTGAAAGATGGGTGGCGCATGCATTTTCTCAATCTAAGATATGACATCCCAAGCCGATACGGTTAAGATGAAGCATCTATCATTATGCTGATTAGCGTGATGAAAATGCTTGCACAGAAATGTTTTGGTGTTTTAAAAATATCAAAGTGAACCCAGTTACGGGGGAAAAAATCTGACATCAGTTTATGGGCAGAATTATAGCAATTTTTCAAGGTCTTGTTGGTTTATGTTCATCTGGTTGATACTTTATACAATCAAGGAAAAAATGACTGAGACAATGCATTATTAAGCCTATAGTCAATATCTGTAATCCCTAGCCAGCTGCAGACAATTCAGAATTTATCTCAAATTTAAAATAGATGAAGCTGAAATGCTGAAGCTGATGCTTTCGCCTTTGGCGTATTATACTTAATGAAACAAATTCTTTCCATTTTTTTTCCTTGATACCATTCCCTTCACTTCATTTCCCACAAACTATTTGACCCAATTAAAATCTACCCATAATGCACTTTTCTGCTCAACATTGTTATGCTAAGGCAAAAAGAGTATAATGTTAAAAAAGTGAAACTTCCATTTTGTTACTTATGCAACACAATGAATTTAGCGATGACTGAAATTACAGAAAACAATGTGGAAGCAAAGACAAATGTACCTCAAAGGTAATTAAATCAGTTTATACAGTAGTTAGATTTTATGTAACTGATTATCAGCAAAGCAGTATGGCAATAGTATAAAATAGAAATGTAAAAATCATATATTTGTAGGCTATTAACTCATGGGATTTTAATCTTAGTTTCTTCATTCCTGACTTTGTTAAATGTCCACAATTTCTAAGTAGAAATTAAACATAATGCTGTGTGTGTGTGTGTGTGTGTTTTTGTATGATTTTCATAAGTTTTCTCTAGTCCAAATCCTGAGAGAAATGGCAATCAATCACTGCTGCATGTAAATTTCTTGTTTCAAAATGGCTGCATCAAGCACAGACAAGCTAATGAGAGTTTTGCATGTATTAACATCACAGCCACTATGATGAGATTTTACAATAGTGCCATCTCAGGGAGCAGAATTCTATGGGGGATATGTTATTGCTGTGTGCTGCTTTTGGGAAGGAAAACAATGTAAAGTCTAAAGCTGTATTTACACAGATGAAACGTTTCTATTTGTTTCTATCTGCCTGCATTAGATCCGCCCCCCCCCCCCGGTCATGGTCCTTGGTAGTGTCCGTTTCTTACACAACAAAAAAAGAGCGCACCCTGAAGGTTAAAGTGGGTTTTTGGGTTTTTGATTGGAGAGCCTGATGAATGGTAAATGGTTGTCCAGTGGCCCACTGCAATGAGTGCAGTAGGTGTCATTCTGTTAAAACATTTTTAACAATGTCCAACACTGGAAAAAATAAGATGCAGATCCCATAAATACATGCAGTTTTTTTTTGCTTTTCTTTCTCTGAAACTGCCCATTTTATACTTTGCTTTCCAAGTTCTAGTTGTTTAAGATGAAAGCACTGTCAACCAACAACTTAATAATGAACACAAACAGCCAATTGGAACATGTGTAGTGGTCTAACAGATGTAACCTGCTCATTCAGCCACAGGTCAAATATGACTGGAATAGTAAGAACATGTTGTACTGTAACCGTGTGGCAAATGCTAAAATTGTAGAGTTGTACACAGTCCTGTATATTGTCAGTTTCAGAAAGTGGACAGAATTGAAGGCCTGTGGATAGCGTTGCTGGTTTCCTGGGCATTTCCAATGGTATTTAATTTGTCTACTGTTAAATGTTGTTGACCACCCCTCTTGTGGTCACAAACCTTCTAGCTGTTTTTGGCATACGATTTTATCTCGTCTGCTCCCACAGATACAACATAAGTGAAAGCCCAACAGAAAAGTACCTTTGCTGGCTAACGCGATAGAAAAGTAAGACACAGTTCAGAATAGGGATCAGTGGCACTTTGTTCTTTTATTGGTGCGAGGGGCCCATTTCTGACAGCATTGTACTTCTGTTCTACTTTGTTGGCCTAAACACAGACTGATTCAGGAACCATACAGCCCCAGGAAATGTATGTAGCCCCAGGAAATGTACACAACTCCCCTACAATTTTTCTTGCCTTCCCTCAAAATTAGCAGTTCATCTGACATTGTTGTACCATCCTATCCTTGTTTTAATTGCAATTACAGTCCCTTATGAGTCCCCAGAGAGAGGTGTGATTGCAATTAAAAACATGATGCAAATGCTAATTAATTAGCACTCTTTTCTCTAAACGGGAGATATCGAATGCATTGTGCTTATCGACTGCTCACTGCACTTTCAGTGTTTGGAGATTGCTTTCATTTAGATTTGTGCTTTCATCAAGTGGCATCCTTGTGAGGTTCTGAGACGCGGTCATCTGCAGGCTACTCACTATTCAGGTTTCTGCTACATTGGTTGATGTTGGGTTGTTTTGTGGTATACTGTTTATTTTATTACAGTGGCAGGCATGTGATTTTTTTACCAATTTCATTAAAGTCATTAAAGTAATTGAAGGAAAAGGCGACTGATTTTAATTCATAATCCTCCCCCACACGGAGACATACACACACACACTCACACACATGTTTTACGTAGTTTAATCTTCCTGCATTTAAAATCAAGTCTGAGTTATAAACTTTATTTACTCAATGCAACTTGTTTGAAAGACATTTTTCTTTTTCTTTTCAGGGAGAATCAATGATCTTTTTAATTGATGCGTTTCTTTTTAATCGACAAATTGAATGCAAGTAACATGCTTGAACCTGTCAAGGCAGGAAATTTCAGATTAAATAAACTTCTGAGGTACTCTTCAAAGGTAACTACAGTGAGCGTCGTTTAACGTGTTTCCGTGTGTGACTATTAAAAAGGAACGCTTGGTACGTTTAGTCTTTTTTCGCTGTGTTCTGGACTTGAGTGCAGTACCCTCATGGCAAACGTCGCGGTCACTGCGGTTCACTGGTTTATTAGACAGAGCTTCATAAGAAACAACAACCTAAATTCTGGTCATTCCCTGTGATTGATGACCCAACCCTTATTTGCTGAGGCAGAGTCTTTGTTCCAGTGTAATCTTCCACCATATGGCTAAGCTCAGTGTTCTTAAATGCATTTACTGTTGCGGCATAGTTAAAATTGATGGATTTAGGCCCCTTTTGAGCGGAAACCTTGGACATAAAGGGTGAGGCTATAGACCTGTCCAAATAGATCAAATGTGAAATGCAAATGGGCTAAGAACGGGGTACAGCATTGCTTCTTTTGACTTGTCTCCCCATTGTCCTTTTCGTCTCTCCTTTTGTGTCAGTCAGAAGTCAAGTCTCACTTTTTAAAATGCTGCATATGTCTTATATCACTGTTTTGTTTGTGTGTGTGTGTGCCTGTCTGTGTGCGCATGTGGGTCTGTCTGTTTGTGTGTGTGAATGCATTTTTGCCATGGTTTAATTAGTCTGTGAAGAGAGAATGATTCATCTTGAGTTTCTCAAATTAAAATATTTGAGTGGTTACCAAAAACTGCTGACATAGTTGGCAATAATTTTGTAATCACGGCGCTGCAGTAATTGTGCACAGGGAGATATTTTGATGGCATTACCCATGTCACATTAACATAAAAAACTTAACGGTTTGAATTTGCAACCGAGAAGGCGCTGCATTTTTGCTTCCGTCGTAATAAACAGGTGTTGGCCTCTCATTCTGTTTAGAGATGTTGGTAATACATTAGCCTTTTCCCTCAAGTGCTTTTGGAAGGCGAGAGCATAGGGGCGACATCAAAGCCGCTGTTGACGGATTTGAGAATCCACATTTGGTTGGGTGGGATGTTTTCCAGCTGAAGTCACTGTGGCAATAAATACCCCTCTGACATAAGGTTCCTTTGTGACCGTATCTCGCAAAAAAAAAAAAAAAAAACATGTTCCTGAGTTCTGGGGAATCCGCAGCCTAAAAGGCAGCCGGCTGGTGGAGAAAATGGATATAGGTGGTGGCGCGAGTCATCAATCACGTGTCCTCCAGGGGAACTGCAGCTGAAAGCGGACTGAAGGGCTATCTGTCAGCCCATTCTGATACAGCACAGGAAGGAAGCGTGCCGCGCCACGCAGATGCTGAGCCGAAGCGCCTTCACCAAAAACGTGCAGGTGTTTGTGTCAAAATAAACCTGTGTCCCCACTCGGGGTCGCCCCCGACGCCACCAGGCCGACGCTTTATTTCTGTTAGAGCCAGAGAAACGCAGGCGGTAACGGGTCAGGTTGCTCAAAAGGTGGCGAGTCTGAGCTGTGGTTTTGGCATTGATGTATCACGCTCCTAGGTCTGCCGCGCCTTCAGAACCAGAGAATGTGGGGCAAGCCGTCCCCAAAGTTACACAAATAAAGACAAACAGACTATGGAGAAACAACTTCTGGAATGAAAAGTTGTGAGAAGGCGCTTAACGTGAAAAGGTGTGTGGCAATTGGTTAATACTGTGGTTTGAGGCTGTTCAGAACTATCACAGATGGCAGAGACGAGTGCCAACCATTACCAACTCCGGAGCATGTGGGCAAGTCTCTCCTTTGGCACTCTGTCTTTAACGTCGAGACACAGCTTTAAGATTTAAATCGCACCTTTTTTGTTCATTTCAGCTCTTTGTGATGAAGCAATCATTGAAGTATTGTTAAGGATAAAAATAACATTAAAAATTATGATAATAATAATATAAGTTATACAAGGGCAGGAAAAAAGCACCAGGAAGGTACAACCGAATGCCCTGGATGAAAATATGGCGGTCCTGACTGAGCATATCATTGAAAAAGACAGCTATTGCTGATACCGAATAAACACATGTACAATACAATGATTCTTGTTCTGTTTGCGCGGTCGCTGTGTTTTTGAACCATTGAAAGAGGCCTAATCCCTGCCTGTTTACAGAGCAGGTGTTTCACTGGTTTACACTGATGCAGTTGGAAAAGCAGCTACACCTGGTGAAAAGCAGCTACAGCATAACGCCCAGCAGAAATGCTGGGTGTATTTAGAGCAAACCCACTTACAGCCCCCAAACAGCTGCACGTTGGACATGAACCAGCTAGCTGAAGTAACATCAGGTTGAGCGTTTTTTATATTTTGTTTACATTTTTTAAAGGCACCAAATAATTAAAGAAAATAGCCCATTCCAGAAACTGTTTCAATGCGTGTGTAGGCTATATCTGTCTGCCGATCCATTTATTATATATACAAATATAAAAAATTTAATATATATGGGTCATTCCATGTAAAATCAATCAATTCTGTGAGAAGTTCCCACCTGACCCCTCAGAATCACCTGCTTTTGTCTGTACATGAACTGTAGTCTATTTAAAGAAGCTATGCTTAATTTATTTAAACTTTATACTATGAATATCTTGCGAGTTATAGCCCCTTGAAGTACCTAGGGGCAGCTCAAATTCTGGAGATTTATATCTTTTGAGGGCTCAAAGATATATTTGAGTTGTGTTCAAAACTGAAATCAGATCTATTTTACATGAATAACACTAAACAATCTCAAGCCAAAAACTCTGTTTCGTTCAGCTCAATTCTTTCTACAACCAACTTTGGCCACCAATATCACGGGATGTATCATACTATCAATGTTCAAACTGCACCAGTGTAATGTGTGTGGCCTAGATGAATACAAGCAGGCATTGGTAGCATGCACATATAATCAGTTTTTAGAAAATTTGTCATAGAATTCGTCGTAGAAATAATACCTTTTTTGAAGGTTCATATCACCATGTGGGATAGGTGGTTTGTGAAAACAATTGTCAGATTGTGATCTTTGCTGATGATGTGATTTCCAATGTTATATCTTCATCAATTATTAGTATACATTGTCAGTTGTACTTCTAGTATATAAAACATGTGTATACCAATGTTGTTTGTCAATTTCACTGCCCTAAACTATATTTGTGATGTGATGTTTGACATTTATTTTACTTTGACTTGGCATAATTTGTTTTCACCAACCACTTTTCCCACATGATGATATGAACCTTCAAAAAATGAGTTAGTCTAGGCCACAGATATTAAACTCATGCAGTTTGAACATTGATACACTGCTCAAAGAAATTAAGGGAACACTTAATCAACACAGTATAACACCAAGTCAATTAAACTTCTGGGATATCGATCTGTCCAGTTAGTAAGCGTAAACGATTGTGAATCACTTTCACCTGCTTTGGTGCAAATGGAAGTGACAACAGATGGACAGGAGAGGCAACAGCAAGACAACCCCCAAAAAGTAAATGGTTTTGCAGGTGGTGGCCACAGACCATTTCTCTCTCCTTACCTTTCCTGACTGATTTTTCTCTAGTTTTGCATTTTTCTAGTGCCCTTGTCACTACTGGTAGCATGAGGCGGTACCTGCAGCCCATTCAGATTGCACAGGTATTACAGCTCTTCCAGGATGGCACATCCATACGTGCCGTCGTAAGAAGGTTTGCTGTGTCTCCCAGCACAGTCTCAAGAGCGCGGAGGAGATACCGGGAGACAGGCCATTACACCAGGAGAGCTGGACAGGGCCGTAGAAGGGCAACAACCCAGCAGCAGGACCGGTATCTGCTCCTTTGTGCGAGGAGGAACTGCCAGAGCCCTACAAAATGACCTCCAGCGGGCTACTCGTGTGCATGTTTCTGACCAAACTGTCAGAAACAGACTCCATGAGAGTGGCATGAGGGCCCGACGTCCTGTAGTGGGACCTGTGCTCACAGCCCAGCACCGTGCAGCTCGATTGGCATTTGCCAGAGAACACCAGAATTGGCAGGTTCGCCATTGGCGCCCTGTTCTCTTCACAGATGAGAGCAGGTTCACACTGAGCACATGTGACAGACGTGAAAGAGTCTGGAGATGCCGTGGCCTGCAACATCATCCAGCATGACCGGTTTGGTTTAATTGACTTGGTGTTATACTGTGATGATTAAGTGTTCCCTAAATTTTTTTGAGCAGTGTATATCTCATGATATTGGTGGCCAAAGTTGGTTGTAGAAAAAATTTAGCTGAACGAAACTGAGATTTTGGCTTGAGATTGTGAGAAGTGTCATAATGCTATAAAATAGATCTGATTTCAGTATGAATGTATCTTTGAGCCCTGAAAATTTAATTTGGCTAGCCCCTTTAGTTATGAAGCTATGAGGGCTCAAAACTTTTATGCAAAAATAAAAAGTGTCCCCCTAGGTACTTCAAGGGGCCATAACTCTCAAGATAATATATAATATATAATATAAAGTTAAAATCTTTCATAGCTTCATTAAATAGATTATAGTCCATGTACAAAAAAATGAGCTGATTCTGAAGGGGTCAGGTGGGAAGCACTGGTTTATTTTACATGGAATGACCCACATATATACATATGACGTCACGTGGCGATGTAATGGCGACATGCAGTCCAGCTGCCTCTCGTGTTCGTGTTTGTTAATTTGAATGTATTTTGTTGCATCTGGCTTTGTCTTTTGTTTTTTTCATGCGCCGTGTGTCTGTGGTGGGACGGGGAAGCGGGCTGGATATTTTTCAGGGTACTCCTGCTGCTCGTTTTGATTATATTGACGAATTGTCTCGGCGATGTCATTTTGTTTGTGGTCGTCACCACGGAGACGCATTCGCAACATATGCTCGGGAATGTCCATTGGATCTGCAGACTGCAGCAACAAAGTTTACCATCGCTCTTCGCCGGAGTTGAAGATTTAGGGACTGATCCGGGATTGCAGGCAATCTTCAAAAGGCAACCAGGGAAGGAGAACATAATGTGGGGGAGGAGTGAGGAGACGACTTTGGTGCTCCGTTTCGGCGGTGAACAGAGACCGCGGCGCTGAGTGTATGGAGGAGAGTCATGGAGGAGGAGTTTGTGTGTTGGACTGCTTGGTGACACTGGACATCTCGGGACAGCGGGGGCTATTTTTAATTATGGCTGTATTGCACTTTAATTCACTTGATTGATGTAATGATTCTGTTGGATGTCTTTGTTTGATACGTTTGTGTGTTGTGGGTCTGCCCCACTGTCTATGTCTTTTTGTTGTTGCTGGGGCTACAACTGAAGTTACGTAGTGGGAAATAAAAGTTATTCTATTTATATATATATATAGTGAGCACCATAATTCATTGGACAGTGACATATTTTTTGTTATTTTGGTTCTGTACTCTAGCACTTTGAGTTTGAAAGGATACAATGAAAATGAGGTTGAAGTGCAGTAGTCAGCTTTAATTTGAGGGTATTTTCATCCATATCGGATGAACCCTTTACAAATTATAGAACCTTTCGCACATAGGGCCCCCCCCCCATTTTTGGGTATCAAAAAATAATGTTCATATATGCACTTACGTGGGTGTGGGTGTTTTTGTATGTGTGCATACTCTATATGTTTAAGCACAATTTACAGTATTTTGCAATGCTGTTTATTAATTTAACAGCCAGATTGTCCTGAACAGGCCGGCAGGCTCTCCTCCACCAATGGCGAGCCTCCATGTCGATACTTCTCAAGATGGATAGTACTCCAGCATGCTTATTGATTCTGTGCAGGCCAGAGATATAAGTATCATTTGTCATTTCTGGAATTATTTGGAGTCCTAGTTAAAACCCAGAGTCGGGGAGATGGTCGTGCCTGGGGGGGGGCGGGGGCTGTCTGTGCGTTTGATGAATGACTGCACGGGGTTTGGTTTCACTGTGAGCGCCGGGCCCTTTAGCTGCTATTTGCTTTCACCACGGTCCAAGAACAACAGCGCGATGGGTCCAAGGACTGAGCCGCGTCATCCTGTCACAGTGTGCCGCGCGGGCTAGCAGGGTGGTCCGAGGCGGACGGGGATGGGGAGGGGGCTGCGTGGGCCCGGGTCCCGCTTCCTGCATTGGCCCACAAAGCGACGCGGACACAAAAGCACACCCGCTCTCACACGTAAAACCTTTATAAAAAAAATACAATTTAAAAAAGCCAAAAAACAGATACTTTAAAAGGGAAAAGAAACGTGGCCAAACTTGTGCAAATGTTTTTTTGGATGCGGTGAGGGGCAGGGCTCGTGGGTGGTGGCTGAAAGGCGTAGTTGGACATGAAGGACCGCCCCTCACGGCCGTGCCTTAATTATGTTCCTGCTTTGGGCCACAAGCCAAGAGGAGCTGTTCATTACTGTATGGATCATCTTTTAAGACCATTTAACATCACAAGGCCCAGAGGCAAGTAAGTACTGACTGCTTGAAGACAAAGAGACTCAAAGGAGTTTATCGAACGTTCTGGTGTAGCCCACGGAAGAGCAGTTCTGAAGCCCTAATAGGTGACATGCCGTGTTTGGTGAGCATTATTGCTAATTTTATATCTTATTTTATTCAATGCGTGGCATAACCACAAATGTGCTCATTTCTGGCTTACAAAAAGCTTGCATTCTACTAACAAAAAAGTTTTTTTCTGAGCGTACCGTTTCCTACATTTACATCCAAAACCAGTTAAAACTCAGAAGACTATACCAACAAAACATCATAAAAGATGAAAGTAAGAACTGGAGAACAACATGTTATTACACCAGGTGTCTGTCAAACCATATTTGAGAAAAAGCTGTTTCCAGTTGAAATTGTGTCTGGCTTTTAGCACTGTGCTCTCGGGAAAGTTTGTGCTGTTGGCATTACCCAAAAGCCACTGCAGTGGGCACGCTCGCTCAATATGGCGACTAATCGCGTTGGCCCGCCGGGTGTTATTGTTCCCTCAGCTCCTTTCCATCCAGCCAAAATTTCCCATTCCCAGTTGGAGCGAGAGTGCCATTGTCCCCTTCAACTCCATCAAGCTTTGGAATTCTCACACCTTAGGCCCACCTCAGGTAGCCCGTGCCCGGATTATCGCCGGGTCTCATTTGGCGCACTGCGACCGCGTCCTCCAGCTAGAGGTCTGGCGATGGAAGGTGGGCGGGAAAGCTGGGTTTTGGAAATGAACGTTGGAAAAGAAATGGTAAAATGCATCCCTCTCTCAGCATTTGGGTTGTCTTCGTTTCTCCGCATTCAGCACTGGAGGCTGTGAAATGCAGGGCAGTCGAGTTATTCTGCGGCCACATTAAGGAAATGTGACGTCACCACACAAATGAAATAGTTCAAGAATACAAAAATAAAAAAACAGTCCGTAATCTGCAATTCTTATGGCAGTAACCTCCACGCCGTTGGATGTTTATGCTTGTGACAGTATTGATCTTGTATTTCTCTGTATAGGTTCTAGGATGCTCTCGTAGTGAGGATATTTTCTTTCCTGTAAAAAATGTCACACTAATGCAGGTAGTGTTTTTGAAACTTACCCTGTATTCAGCATAATGTTATTTAGGATGACAAAATGAAAATAGTTTAGTTGCTTTAAAATAAATAAATAACACAAACCTGTAAGTACCATGATGGAGACTGATATTTATTTGATAAGCAGTCAGGAATTACATCCTAGTTTCATCATATGCTAAGCCGGTCTGACACACTCAGTGGGCAGATATTAAATGTTCATCGTTTTAACATCTTCTCTGTGAATTCTGCTTGACTGATAGCCAGGCCGATTTACCTGACCATTTCACCACATCTAAAAACCGCACCGGTTTCATCATCTGAATCATTGCATTTGGCCATTTCTCTCAGAATTTCTATTTTACCAGCATTCATGTGGTTGTTTCATCATCTAAAATTGTACAGAATTAATTCACCGGTCATAGCTTAACCAGGCCACTCTTCCATCTAGAGCCCCTCCCATCCATTAATTTCTAACTGAAGTTTCATATCACCATTTCGTCACCTGAAACTGTGCTTTGGTATTTTACTGTTGAAATCTTCAACCTCCCATTTCACAGAGATTAAACCGTTTACAGAGGTACAATCAAACATCTAAATGTCTAACTACTTAAGAGGCCTGAGCAAAATATAATTGACAAACACACCAAATAATTGATACTTAATAACCAAGAGTGCACTGCAATTACATTGCAATCCTATATTCATTTTTGTTTTGCTCTGTCTGAGGAGCATAATATAATGTATTAGCGTTATTATTGCAACAGATGTAATGGCACTAATTTGTGCTGTCAGTCCATTCCCTTCAGAAAAAGACTGCATGAATAGATATATTCCGCTCTTTCCCGGCTAATGCCTTTCCTAGAACTTGAACAAACAGCGAGGCGATATAGGGCATATAAGACTGATGTTTAGGATTACGTGCACCTCGTTGCTCTATTGTGTGTACTTAAAGGCCCTCTGCTTTTTACCCACTGATGTGGAATGGCGGTTATTCAGGTCCCCTACTCCTACAATGGTTGCCTTTATTTCCAGTTGCCGACTGTGCACCGCTGAAAAGAGTCGTGTTCGGAAACAAAAATCGATTCCCAATGACTTTGCTGTGGTGGGCGCGTGCTACGTAAATGCACGTGCTGTGAGTGAAGAAACGGCTGCTGAAAGTTACACAGGAAAATGTGTGCATATATAGCTTTGCAGTCTGTGATTAATCATGTTTTTTTTTTTTTGTGAAAAAAAAAACCAAATACAACCCTAGGACCGCAATTTGAATAAAAGGATGTGTGTCTCCTCTTGGAGATGGGAACAAATTGAACAACTTTTCCTTGATACGGTTGGGATCTGACATTATCTTTACTGGCCTCCTATCTAATCTGGCTGCTGCAAGGTGCAGGAGGAAGTTGTGGGCGCTGGCCGTGGAGACTGCCTCTTTAATTGCCATTGATATCTCCATGGCGAAGGGGAGCGGAGCCAAGAAGAGGAGGCCGTGCTCACTTTTTAATTAAGGCTCCGTAGTGTAACTCGTCAATGTACATTATTGGAAGAATGAATGTCAATGCCGTTGCTTTTTCTCGCCCTCCTTTATCTTTGTCAATGATTCAAAGACATGATTTATGGTTTGTCTCCGTCTTTCAGGATCATCCATCAAGGGTCGGCTTGGCGGCGGAGCCGCGCGTTGTAAATCATTCTGAAAGCCTGTCACTCACTTCCATTAACCGGTCCTCTGTCGCTCTGTCTCCGCCTCCCCTCAACCCCTCTTCCCCCCATGCGCAACCTACAGCCACGCGGGTATCAGTTCCATTCCACTGCCTCGTCCGCCTACCTCCTTTTCAATAAATTAACCGCTCTCCACTGCAATGAATAAATGCTGCTCCCTCTCGTAGGCAGCTCCTGCTCCTCCTACATTACCGTTTAAATCATCTCTGAAATTTCTCCATGTAGAATTCAGATGTTTATACAGGTGGACAAGCTCAAATCTTAATAGAAATACAAAAAAAACACGACTTTCTCCAATATAATGTAACATGGCTGTTGTGCAGCTATGCCGTGTGTACATGTATACATATAAATGTGTGTGTGTGTGTGTGCGTGCACACACATATACATAATCCAATAATGACAAACCCTACCAGAAATATGTTCGGTTTCGTCTTCTATTGTGCTATAAATTCATACGGAAATCTAACTGATATGTAGTCTACCAAACTTTTTTTCCCAGACTGTCCAAGCTCTAACATAATCTAATGCATAACTGTTGCAATATCGTAATGTTTGTGGGCTAAAGAGTGTACTTGGTTCTCTCAGGAAACTGAAACTTTCCACAAACAAAGCATAGATTTGATCTGCGATTCACCCATTAGCTGGCTTACATTACAATGGCCTGCTCACTCATAGTGAACCAAAATATGGAGTCAATGGAAGACTGTCAATCACATACAATAGTTTATGTGCTTCCTCTGAGAGTTGTTTGTCACTTCAATTGACTGAGCTTTTCTTGTTTTGTTTTGTTTTAATGAACATCTAAATATCAGCAACTAAATATCAGCGACCGGCAGAAAGCCTGCATTGAGGGGAAGTTTTCAGAGGATTTGGTGCCAACACATTTCACAAATTTGGGCAGCAATTGTTCCAGGAGCCGGCTGTCAAAGTGACAACGCGCACCAGGCGAATGGAGAAGTTGTGCGCTTTTCAGAAACAGCAGGTTCTAATCATTTCGCCGAGGACGTTTGACAACAGCGCCCGACAAATTTGCCATTAAAATGAAATCGAACGGGAGGAAGCCTCGCGTTCTGAGACGTTTCCCCTCTTTCTCCTCGGCGCGTCTCTTCCCTGGCGCGGTCGCTTGGCGGGACCGCTTCTCCTCTTTATGCTCGCTACGAAGCAGCCTTTGGTTCCATGGAAACTGACAGTATCGCGCTTCTGCGGCAAATTTACTGTGGAGCCTCATTGTATTTAATGAAGGGAAAAAGTGGCAATCTACTATTAATGAACTTGGAATATAAAAAAATGCCTTCTTTGCTGAAAACTGCACAAAACTGCTTGTATAAGGAAAGCACTGACTGGAGCAGTTCCAGAATATAATGAAAGATCTATAGAGAATGGAGGGAGGGAGAGAGAGTAAGTAAGATGCAGATTGTTTTAATAGGAACGCACATCCGCCCAGTCACAGTGTTAGTTTCAGCAGGGCTTGACCTTGATGAAAGTTTATTGTTGAAATGGGGAAAAGTTCAAGACACAGGGAAAGCTCCTGGCATAAAGATCACACGGCACACAGCTAGCAGTCTGGGTATGTTCCCTGCCTCCTTTAGGCCTTGAATTGCAATTAAGAGTTCTGTCTAGCTTGAATTTCAAAAGAAACAGGATATAGTTGCTGCTCTGGGAAGAAATAAATGAACCCACTACAAGTGTTTGTTTGTATTTATCAAATATTTGAAAATCAAGATCATAAAAGGACACTGTTCCAACACGCTGACCAACGTCTTCCCATTCCGGTATATAGTGTAATAGATCCTTCGGAGGTCTGCAGTTCATGGCTTAAATGTAAAAGTTAACTTTCTTCTGATGGCATAACCTTGTATTATCATCAACATAATGTAAGGTCTCCTTTGATTGGCTCATTATGAAGCAAGTTTGTAGGACACATGTTCTTCCTGCTTAGTTGTGTAGCATACGTACTCTATCGCTGCAACAATACTGCAACTGAATATTTGTAAAATAAAATCTCATTCAGTATAGCCATTCATTATATGCAATTTTCCATTGATTAGTAAAATAGACATTGTCACAGGACTGTTTATAATTTCAGCATTTCAACATATTCTTGTGAAAGCAGACTAATTTATAATTCATCAAGTCACTTCCTTCTGTGTTGGTCATTGCCAGTCAAAATTGAGTTTTGTATACAAAGTGAAAAAACAACAGTCCTGGTTTTCACAATTGATTCTTTCATTTTATGCACTTCCTTGAGTGCATATTTGTAGTTAGATGAAATTGATGCTGCCATGAAGTGCAGATGACAGTCAGCGGAACAGTTTTTTTAAATTTCCTTAAAATAACTCTATCTGACTAGAAAAGGTTTTGTTGAAATAAAGATTCCACCAGTATGGAGTGGTTGCATGCTGAGATGTTTCTGACTCGATGAAGACAAAGCTCCCTCACTCCAGTAAAATAGTTGTTGTAAAGGATGTGATTTGGTACATCTAACAATAGATCCTTGGGTTTCAGTTGTTCCAGATTGCATTCATGCTCTGACAATTATGTAAATAAAATGATATTAGAAACGTCAAATAATTGTAATGTTTCAGAAAAATACCTCAGGTGAAAAGGTACACTATGTCCAACAATGAAACTGAATCATTTAGCTGATATGCTGTTATCCCAATACCGTGCTTTTAAAGATTCCAGCAAATGAGAGAAGCTTCAATTCAATCCCTACACACACACACACACACACACACACACACACAAAATAATCCAATCTTAATTGTTCTGCTCGTCACAGCTAGATGGAAATGATCAGTTAAAGAAAGTGGAGTGTGTTTCTCTACCTTTTTACAGAGATATGCTTATCGACTCATGTCTGGTCAGTATTCACCCATACATTTCTCAAGTTTTGCCATAGAGGCAGGATAATACCAATGACAGTAAACTATAAACAAACTACTTGTGGAAAAGAAATGAGTCATGGGGGGTGGGTGAATTTCACTGGAAATTGTGCCAGGCCGCCTCAGTCAAAATGCAGCACACTTCGTTCCATGAGTGATGCGTTTTATCAAATGTTGTTTTTTACTACATGTTTACAGTCAGGTTAATGACTGATTAAATGAGTAAAGGTGATTTGTAATATTCAGGGATTTATCCTGAGGTAAACTCCTGGAGGATGACAGGCTTTACTTGAGCAGCATCCAACAAGAATCTTCTGTAATGACAACTGAAAAAGTGCAAATTAAAATAAAAAAGTTCTTAAATACCCAAAAATAAAAATAATAATAATAATTGCCAATAATATGGATTGACAAGACTAGAGTATGATGTGCAGAGTTTAACTGTGATTACATCAGATGACATATTGCTCCTCTTCACTGTGGATAGCTACTGCATTCCAAACCTCAAATTCATTATGTTTATTAATAACATCATAATGCTGTATTATGTTCAGGAGTGGCAAGTTATTTAAAAAAACAATAACTAATGTACTAATAAGGACCAAAAACTGATAGGAAATAAAACTTGAAAAATCGTATTTTTTCATTATTTCATTATTATTACAAAAATATGTGATTTACTGTTACAATCATTACCATCTTTGATTATTTGCTAAATTGAAACAAGCAGAGCTAATGTGGATCCCTGATTTTCGATAGCTGGGGCCAACCTGAGCATCGCAGATCGTGCTGGTTAGGTGGCCTTATTATCAGCTGACCCCACATTGAACATATCTCTTATAAATGAAGACACCAACCTCTTGCCCACTCTCTGCGATCCGGATTGAAAAATCCAGATGAGCTTTATGCCTGGTAGTCATTCTCAACAACTGGCTTTTGTTTTCAGATATTTTCAAGATATGGTTAGTGTGTGATTATGTGTAATGTGTCAGACTTTGCGGGGAAAGGGGGTGGAGCAGTTTCTTAATTGAACGTGCAAAGCTAGGAATGCAAGGGCTATAGCATTTAGCACCCCTGGCTAAGTTATGTAGCAACATTGTACTTTGAAGAATACTCGAAGGCAGGCTAAGAATCACTGTAGGCAGGCTAAGTGAACCCCCACCCCCCCCCACCCCAGCCCCCCGGCACTGCCTTGTAAAAGTATGAACAAAGGCCTAATCTGTCCAGGCAGTGGTCCTTTTAAAGATGGCCCTGTTTCCCCCTGCCATGCTAATATTCCTGACTGACATTCAATCAGGGAAATTTGAACTGAGGCGAGTTGGTCTTTTATTAGCATGCCTGGCTTGCTTGACTGGTCAGCTCCAATATGTAATGCGGCATGAGTGGCGTACAGTAAGATGATGATGGGCTCTACTCTGATAAGGTTGAATGAGGGGTAAACTGCCATTCTGCAGAAAGCGGCGATCAGACCTCATCATGTAGCTCTGGAGAGCAGTGTCACCAGCTCTGCACAAAAAAAAAAAGGGAACGGGCCACAGCTCTGCACAAAAGACCCAGTGCGGAAATTGTGCGTGAGGTGGTGGGCACAGCCGCCCACAAAGAGCAACCCCCCTCCCCCCATTTTTATTTTATCATCTCCGGAGAACAGTTGGATATTTAGTGTAAGTCATACAGACTGGAGAGATGAAAAGAGCCACACTGGCTTGACTTTCCCCCCGCTTTCCCCCGATCTGAAGAACAATCCCGACACTGTCCAATTGTCCGCAGCTGAGGCCGAACAGAAAGGCTCTTCATTCGCATTTAGGGGCGGAATTATACGGGCGGGACACTTAAGCCGACCGACAGCCGAAGATTAGTTTAGGGCCAGATTTCACATTGGGCTCGGAACGGAGCAAAGGGGAGCTGAGACTTACCCCAGTGTTGCTGCAGAGACGAGCCACGTGCCGCAAAATTTGTTCCCCAAGAGCGTTGCGTTGCATTACATTCATTTGGGAGATGCTCTTATCCAGAGACATACAATTGTGAGCCAACCTAAGTGCATCCACCTGAGTTTTATGAGCAACGGCGCTAGACCTGGCTAACATTCCCAGAGTTTAAGTGCGACATCACCAAAGCACTAAATCTAAATGAACTATGCCAACCTAGAACCCAGCTACAAATCCTAAATACATACAGAGAAACCTCCAATAGCATAAAAACCTGAATTAATAATAGATAGGAAGTGAAAGAGGGTGGAAATTGGAGGGGGCAGTGGAGTTTTAATGCCAGCTTGTGGCAGTCAGATGTGAAGGGCAGGAGCAGAGCGAAATGTGGACAATGGATTTCTTCTGAAGGATTGAACACACCTAGCAATGCATTCTTTGGTTCCATTAACCCTTGAAGGCACAAGATCACAAATATGTGATTAGAATGTTCTTGAACTGAACATTCTAATGCTGAAGTAACAATCACAATCACGATTGGTAATTGAAAGTAATGGACTTCTAGAAGACTCATTTTGAAAAACACATTCCAATAAAGTTACTCGTCAAAGGGCAAAAAAAATATTGACAGTCCTGGTTAAAGTTACTCATAATCTTCTCCTCCTAAACATCTTAGCTGAACTCAATCAGCACTTTGACACACGTGCTTGTGACGCTCCGCCACTGCAGGAAGCGTACCCACCCCGCCAGTCTGCCCTCGGTGATCTGGCCTTCTCCTGCACAACACCCAAGCTCCTCACATCTGTAATGCAGAGACCTTCTCAATTTTTAAGAAGCATGTTAAACAAACATACCGCTTCACACTAGAATGCTATGCTATTAATCCTTTCTCGTATGTGCCGTGTACGAACGTAATCTTGTCTGACTGTATGTACTTTGTACTATATGTGTTACTTGCAACTTACCATGATGTTATGTCCATGTGCTATTTGAAACCATTTTTTATATAATTTAAGGTGACCTTGAATATTAAAAAGGCATTAGATAAATGTCTTATAATAATAATAACAATAAAGGCATCAGAAACCCAAAGGAGACTGTATAGGATTTGTATATATGTATTTGGATAAAAATGAATAACAGACAATTTTATAAAATGGAGGAAAATGCTTCAGATATTCTTCTACATTTTCTTGGAGGAAAAGGAATCATGCTTTCCATCAAACTCAGTAAGGCCTTAAAACGATTTCAGTTTCAGAGTAGCCTATATCCTCGCTAAATGAACACAAATTACAAAGCCAAGCCAGCAAGTAAAGCAACAAGAAGGAACAATACCTAGGGGGAAGGGGTTGTGGAAGAAGCAACCATATGAATCTATTTAGAGCAATTCTGGTTATTTGTTTAATATTATGGCGTGGGTTCTAAAAAGAATGGTTTCCAGACACAGGACACGGCAGATAAATTGGTGTCGTCTCATATAATTCGCAGATTACTTCTCCCAGTTCTTCCTCATCATAGCGAAATGGAAAGATCTAATCGTCAAACTCTTCTGACTCAGCATTTTCCCCCGGCGGCACCAAAGGCAAGAAGAAAAGCTTTGATTCTCTTCAGTTCTCCCAGCTAAAATAAATTAATCGGATGTATAAAACTAAAAATTTTGTTAAATAATTGTATGACTTCGATTGCCTGCTCTGAGAAAGGCCGTTTTCTTGGTCCCGCCAGCTTCTTGTAGGAGGTGTTGAGCCGCATCTTCAGCCGCGGAAGTGCACTCACCAAGCGGCTCACGTCACATGTCAAGGCTTCCATATGAATGGACGTGTGACAAACTTGAGGGGGAGGGAGGATCGGAGGTGCAGGAAATTCTATACATGGTCCCCCCCCTCCGATCAGCATTGCTTGTTTTCGCACCAGCTGTAAGAGAATATCCTTAAAGTGTTCTGGGCTGGGGAGGGGAGGGGGGTGGTCCCCCTGAGGGAATCCCCTCCCGCTAAACGCGAGGCTTGGGCAAACGAACGCACATGAAGCCGGGGCGGCGGCGTGTTCAGAGTGATGACTTGGGCGCTGGAGTACAGATTGCCAGCCTCGCCGGCCCCTCACTTCCTATTAGGCGCAGGGCTGAGTGATGCGTCTTGGAGCGGAAGCTTCCAGCGACCGTCAAAAGAGCGGCAGAGCTCCGTGACATCACAGCGGGGACCGCTAGCATTTGGGCTACCGGCGTGCAGGGACACTACCAGAACAAAAATTTGCATCAGCCGAGTGACAGCCTGTGTAGTTCTGTGTCCCCTTGAGAAATCACCACATTTGTGTGTGTGTGTGTGTGTGTGTGTGTGTGTGTGTGTGTGTGTGTGTAGAGGGTTGTCAGGTAGCTGAAGATGCAGTTGCAAATGATTAGTTTGAGAGAATTTATACACTTTGTCTGCCTATTCTAAGATAAGGACCACAGTACCATTGGACACAGCTGCAGGAATGCATGGGTTTTCCATAACAAAAAAAAAGTGATATTTCTGTTTGAAAATATGATGGTGTTCCTGCATTTTACAATTGGTTCTAATGTCCATGTAGTATGGATGTTTTATCCTATTACTCAGTTTTCATGAAAAGCCTTTCGGAGGTAAGAAAGTGTGCGTTAGCGGCCGTTTAAATCACAAAAGAACAACAGTAGTCCACAGGTACATTTTCTCATGACTCACTGCAACAGTATGGCGCTGCATCTGTCAAATGTGACAGTGATTTTTTCCTGCTTAAATCTTTAAATTCCAGAACTAGAATTTTAGAAGTTAAAAATAAAAACTGGCTCTGTACAGCTGGTCACATCTGATTGGCTACACAACCCCTTCTCACTTGACCAACCGGGTTAAATAAAGGATAAATAAATAAATGTGCACAAACAGTATTCCAACCCTCTTATAGACCATCAAACATTTATATTTACATGTAGTGTTATCCTTATACTAAATGCAGTATGTGACTAATAATTATTAAACAAATACCCATGAAAATGTTTAAGATAAGCACATCTGAGATATGAGTATTTTCTTCTTATTATTTTGTCTATAGAGAGACTACGAAAAATCTATTCTTTCCTGTGTCTTTGGTCTCCTGAGTTGAGCTGGTCTGTTTGATTGTACTAAACTATAAAATTTTTAACAAGGGGGCGTACGAAAGGCATTTATCTGCATGAATTGCTCCTGGTTAGTGAAGTAAGTAATGTGCATTAAGTAACATCTCCTTCATGCATACAAAAATGGATAGCAATCTCTCTTAGTAGCACAACTTCATACCCTGATCCATCAGCCAAATCTTACCATGAACACCAACACAGTCTCAATAGGTGATTTATCTTTAAGCGCCTCGCACCCTTGCAGTCATTGTGAGTCCAAACAATGTGAACACATGACAGAAGAGCGCTTTACACGACTCTGATCGAAAAGAGGCTTGAAAACAAAGCAACAGGAAGTACTGCGATTGAACCACTGAAACTGTGGATAATGTATTTTTTGAAGTACAATAAGCCAATTAAAGACTTGAAACGAAATTCTAGAGAGCAAAAATCCAATATGGAGCAAGGGTTAGTCCGTGACAATCTCTGCGTTAATTGGACGATTACGGCTTTATTTTTAGCCTCCCGACAGCTTCGGCAGACTTCAGGAGTATTTTCTCCTTATCTTGACAAGGAACTACGATGGAACGTGTTTACAAAAGCCTTCTGATGCCTCAGGCACTTTATTGGCAAACGGTATTTAAAGTGAGCTAATTAAGCATTTAATGCAGAGATATCAGCCCGGATCCTCTGGCCCTATGACAGTGTCTCAGATTGATCTTCTTAATGGCTCACATCTGCATTTGACATCTCTGTTGGGCGTGCAGCCCTCCTGATCCGCACAGTTTGCGGCGCTGTGGTGTGGCGCGGTTAGGCGAGGCACGGCCACGTAGCGTGGGATTTCAAAAGCAGTCAGCCTGAAATGCAGTGAACAGTTTTGACTGGAAATGCGTTTCCCATGAAGGAGGAGAATTATGCACAACGTGAGAACTCGGACCTATGAACGAATATTGTTTTCTGTAATATGGGAGTTTCTGTTCTAGGCTAGGGAGTATAGGCGAATTATTTTGACAGTTTCTTTGTGATCAGATTTGGTGTTAGTCCACTCATGCAGCAGCCACATCATGTGACCCTCCTACATCAACAGCAATATATATATATATATATATATATCACATCATAACCAGGTTTCCATGCTTATTCAGTATTCTTCCTGCGTGGCACTTTAAGAAATTATATACAATAAGAAATTATAAAAATAATATAAAGTGAATCTTGTGTGGCCCTTTATAATGACAGTTTGTAGTAGTGTATCAACTGGAGCTTAGAAAGTCAGGGCCTGAGGGGTGAGAGGGGGGGGGGATGCTGATTGGATGAAAGTCCTGAGTGACATTATGTCATTGTACTGATGTGCACCTATCGTGATTACCACTTTAGAGTTTCTGATGATTAGATTCTACAAAGTACCTCAAAGAAATGAGTAAATGACCAGGGGAGACCAGTCTCTGATCTACGCCATCAACTGGGAGGGTTTAAAGCATGGCAGGATGCGAAAGGAAGATTATGGACACCCAGCTGCATAAATTGCTTGGAGGGGACCCATTTCTCCTCTAATCAGAGTATAGTTTGTGTGGGTGTGGTCACGATCGAAACATTCAATATCGAGTATGCCTTTATCAACATATGTCAATAAACATAAATGGTGCACCATAAAACCAGCGTTACTGTGGTAATGTCTTTATTGTCCTGAGTAAATGTGGGAGAAAATTAATTTGCCAGAGCGGCAGGTCACTGTAAAGACAGGGGACAGGGGCTTGTGACATTGCTGGTATCTTATTTCCCAGCAACACTCCTGTACACCCTTAACAATTTCACCCTGTGGCATTGACACCTCAGGAAACCTGTCTACCAAAAAACCAATATCCTCCGTGACCGTAAGCCGAAGTGGGGAGAACGCAAGAGAGGGCGAAGTTCTGCAAGGGGGAGGCTGTGTCAAGGGGGAAACGGAGGCGAGGCTTCCGCCGTTAAAGCGGCCCTGGACCGCGCCGTTTCCCTGACCCGTTTTGCTAACGCATGCGCGCGTGCGTGCGCCGTTCTTATGTGGGCCACTGAGAGCCTCCCGTGAGCGCGGCATAAATCCGGGAGATGAAAATGTCACAGAGCAGGTTCATTTTGCAAAGAGGTTTTGATTGCCACGTGCGCGTAATTGATTGTTCCAAGGACAGGAGGAAATCTAGAAATGTCATAACAGACCTGCTTACGCCGGTCCCACTGCTAGGCAATCAATGAGAAGAAAAAGAAGCTATCGATTTGTGCGGCGCAAAACTGTAGCTTGAGACAAGGAGAGAGGGATGGGAGAGTGGCACAGGCCTCCAGATCTGTCAGCGGCACCTATGAATTACCCGGTCTCCGCAAAGGATAGTGTTACCTCTCGGATATACGCGGACGCACGAGAAATTGCAGCTGTTCGCGAGCCAAACCCCAGGCTACTCGGTTTTGCTTTGCCCGGATCAATCAAAAAGAGGTTGACGAAAAAGGAGAGAGAAAATGTCTATACAGTAAAAGCAGTCCAGGTTTGATCAGGTTATTTGAGATTTTATTATTTTTGTCTTGCACTTTATACAGTCGGATATTCAGATTTACAGTCGGAACCATAAACTTGGGGTATAAAAGAGGAAACAAACTATCCATATTCAGTATGTTTTTAATATCGCCTACTGTCATATATTACTTCAGTCACAATCCTTATTTTAAAACGTGATCTTAACAGCCCCAAGGGTAGCTGTCAATTGACACTTTTACACCCTGCAGAAACTCAATCTGAGAACTGTCTTCCTGGAAGATGATTTGCACCCAGTGGCAATAAGACTTTAATTACCTGAAAACTCTAGCTGGAGTCTTTTTAAAATGCTGAGGCATTCATTAACAGAATGTTAATGCGCGGAGGTCTGGGAGCGTGCTGGGTGCTCACTTTGTCAGTTGTCAGGATGGTTTATTGTATGTACAGTATCAACAATTAAATGTGTACCAGCAATAACGCTGACAGGATTATTGGGATTATTTTAGGATTAGCATTATTAAGAGCAGAGCATCTTAAAGGGACACCTCAGCATTTGCCACCAAACATCAAAAATCCACTAATTAATTCTTCACTCATGAAAGCGGACTGTTGTTTTATATCGTTCAAACAAAACGCTGATGCGTACATACTTCATCTTGGATGGAGGGGGGGCAAAGCAGGGAGGGAAAAAGAACCTCAAAATCCATCTGCCTTGTCACACACATTACCGGTGACATGGAGACATTAACTGTATTTTTCGTATTCAGCGGTTCGGCTCGTGCGACGAGTGACAGCCTTGTAAAATGGATCCTGGTGGGACGCGGTTGTCTGAACGTATCCGTGGAACTTTGTTCCGTTCTCGCGGACACTGCGACTGCACCTGCTAAAAAGGTGACAGGGTGGGCTCTCGTTATGCCGAACACGTCTCCTCCTCTCTTCCGTGGGTCAAAGGCGTGCCAAATGAAGTGCCAAGCAAGCGAGCGCTGCACGATTGGGTTTGTGATGTACAGAAACTGCCAATTCCCATTTCATGAATGCTAGACAAGCGGGCAGACGCGAGTGATTTTTGCAGTCACTTCATCGCTGGGTGACCTGCACTTAGCTAAACTTCCACAGGAGGGAGAAGTGGGGGTCAAAGGTCTCGGCCTTTATTAAAGTCAGAACACGCCTGCCTTTACACTTTCGCTTGTCAAATTGGACCGATTAACAAACACATTCTAGTCAGGGAAGAAGTTAAAAGCAATCGACATGTTGTTTCCTTGTAAAGAAACACAAGCCAATCCTCCCACCCCGGCACTGTATGTGTATGAGGTTACGCTGCACTCTCAGAAAAAAAAGAATGAGTGAGGAGGTAAAGTTTTGTTCTTTAAGGAACAAATTTCCCAAATGAACCCTGAAAGTACACTATTCTTTTTGGGTTCTAATCAGTACCTTTTGCAAGCAAAAAAAGGTAAATTAATTATTGCTACCTATGACAAGCCTTTTCAGGCACTTTCTTGAGCCTTTTTTCTGAGTGTGAGGGTGCTTGGGTCTTTTAACATGATGTACAGTATGAAGTACATGAAATACTGGAGGAAAAAAATCAGGAGCAGGTCAAGATTTGATGGGACACAATGCATTAATGCTAAACCCTCTCCATTGGCCGCAATTTCTTGGCTCGGACGGGGGCTGTTGCACAGAGAATTCCAGGCCTCTGTTATGCCAGGAGTCTGTTCTAACGGATTAACGTTATAAACACTTTGTGTTGTTGATTTATGATGGACACCCTAGGTTTTCTGACCTTTGCATATCCCTGTCTGAAGATATAAATTTGTAGTGACACAGATTGGAGGCTTTACAGGGGTTTATGACATGCTACATCTCAGCAACTGGCATGCCAGCTTCTTATTTTGTAAGCCTAGTTAGACTGAAAGCTGTATTTATGGAACTAAAATAGCAAATGCAACAATATTTGCACAGTAGCCTTAGCAGCTACCCTTTGATGGGAAAAGACAGGCTCAAATACACTCTGCACCCTTGCTGCATTAGATATTTGACTGAAAAAAGCTTTCACAGTAAACCAAATTCTTTATATATCTGAGGCTTGACGTCTATCAGAAGAGCACACAACAACGTCATCTTTCATGTCAAATGATAAAAAAGCCCAGGCTGTTCCATTTACCTTGGCTATTTATGGCATTGCTGTTTTTCTGGATTTTGCCCCTTTTTTACTTAATATATAAATAAGGTCATATATCGCTTGCATTTTGCGTTCTTGCTAACATATATATTAACTACTGATAAGATCACAAGCACAACCATAGCTTGGCACAAACATCTTGTCCCTGTTTGCCGCACATTGTGCAGTCATTTAATTGACAAGCAAGCAACCCGGCTCGAAGGCGTGACTGTAGCCTTGTCTCGCGGCAACAGTCGGCTAGCGCCGTTCCCGCATTCGGTCTTGTTCTGGAAATTCATGGTGCTTGGCACAGATCAAAGCTGGCAAACACAGGCTCTCTATTACAAAGGGTTTGGAGGAGTGTAAGTAGTCATGTGGGAATGGACGTGATCTTTGCCCAGAGGTTAATTGGAGCCTTTGATTGGATTAATTCAGGGCAGCAGGCCTGAGAGGGCAAAGTGATGATGCAGAAAGAGAGGGGGAGCATTCTTTATTTAGTGATATTTAAAAATATCTTTAAATAGTTTTGATTTTGAGTGCCTAAAGGCACTTGAAGAGCAAATAAAAAGATCGTCTGTGGTCCAGGTTCAAATTTATCTTCAAGAAACTGTGACAAAAAAAATTATGGGTTCTCTGAAAACTTGTACACCTTTATAATGACAAACTGCTTCTTGTATTTAGATGTCCTGTAGGTTATACGTTCATTTTTAAGTAATTAAAACTCTTAGGTCTGGATCCAGTCAACAGAACTGTCCATAACTAACTTTTACAAACTCACAGTATTTGTTTTATGTCTCACAAAATGAACAACTATATTACCAGAGATCACCAGGATTTGCATGTTTGCATTAAAACAAAGAACTTCCATTGAATATAATATTTAAGCCAAATGGTAATTGAATTCATGCCTTTGTTCAAATCAGTAATGACTGCCTCAAGCTTTCCAAAACATTTCTGAAGGTTTGTTAATCTGTGTAAAGCTTTTTTATCCAGTGTCACTCTAATAACCACACATGGAGTAAGACACTGAGTGTCACTCTAATAACCACACATGGAGTAAGACACTGAGTGTCACTCTAATAACCACACATGGAGTAAGACACTGAGTGTCACTCTAATAACCACACATGGAGTAAGACACTGAGTGTCACTCTAATAACCACACATGGAGTAAGACACTGAGTGTCACTCTAATAACCACATGGAGTAAGAAACTGAGTGTCGCACTAATAACCACATGGCGTAAGACACTGAGTGTCACTCTAATAACCACACATGGAGTAAGACACTGAGTGTCACTCTAATAACCACACATGGAGTAAGACACTGAGTGTCACTCTAATAACCACACATGGAGTAAGACACTGAGTGTCACTCTAATAACCACACATGGAGTAAGACACTGAGTGTCACTCTAATAACCACACATGGAGTAAGACACTGAGTGTCACTCTAATAACCACATGGAGTAAGACACTGAGTGTCACTCTAATAACCACACATGGAGTAAGACACTGAGTGTCACTCTAATAACCACACATGGAGTAAGACACTGAGTGTCACTCTAATAACCACACATGGAGTAAGACACTGAGTGTCACTCTAATAACCACACATGGAGTAAGACACTGAGTGTCACTCTAATAACCACACATGGAGTAAGACACTGAGTGTCACTCTAATAACCACATGGAGTAAGACACTGAGTGTCACTCTAATAACCACACATGGAGTAAGAAACTGAGTGTCACTCTAATAACCACATGGAGTAAGACACTGAGTGTCACTCTAATAACCACATGGAGTAAGACACTGAGTGTCACTCTAATAACCACATGGAGTAAGACACTGAGTGTCACTCTAATAACCACACATGGAGTAAGACACTGAGTGTCGCACTAATAACCACATGGAGTAAGACACTGAGTGTCACTCTAATAACCACACATGGAGTAAGACACTGAGTGTCACTCTAATAACCACACATGGAGTAAGACACTGAGTGTCACTCTAATAACCACATGGAGTAAGACACTGAGTGTCGCACTAATAACCACATGGAGTAAGAAACTGAGTGTCGCACTAATAACCACATTGAGTAAGACACTGAGTGTCGCACTAATAACCACATGGAGTAAGACACTGAAGCCAGTTTTACACATTTTCTGTACTGACAGAAACACAAGTTTGGCAGTTGGTGAAACGTGTAAAAAATATTGCACAAGATTATAAAGATTTACGTGCATACTTGTGTCACTCAGCATACCATAACACTTGGATCAAATACCTCCCAAACATACAGAGTGCTTGTTTTTAACAGGCAAAAAGATCAATATTACCCCCCTATGCAGTACCTGTATAATTTACTAGAGTTCAAAACTGAGTAACAACCATAAGTGCTGTCAAGGACAGAACTGTTGTGTACATTGTCATACAAATTGTTATAGCTGAGTTGAAATGGAAAGTGTATGCATGTCTTTGTGTAGTATTGTTGGAGGCAGTCTGTAAAATATTTATGAACACCAGTTCTTAATTAATTAAACAAGGGGGCCCGTGCTGTTGCAGATTTTGATGAGGCAAAGTTACATGAATAAGATCCAATATAACGGTGTGTTACCATAAAGGCTGAAGTCAGCAATTACCATAAAAATGGAAATGTGGCACGTTGTATGAATGGGCGTGCATAAGCACTTCTGTCCTGAAGACGTGCTTCTCTTCAGGAGAACGTTATTTATTCGTTTGTCCGAGAGAGCAGATTTTACAAGAGATTTCACATTTGCTGAAAACGTTAGAAGACTAGTCTCAATAATTTGGTTCATGCTCCTGTGTGCGTTACATTAGGGAAAGGCCGTGATACTTTGGGGAAAGGTGGAATTTTCCACTCCTAGTCAGTCATACCATACTGTAAATTCAAAATTCTGTGGAAAGAAAGTAAAAAAGCATGCCCGGCTGAACTGCCTCCTGTAAAGCCCTGCATATTAATTCTGCTGTGATCTCCTGGAGCTGGCCATTCCCAATCAGGAAGTCCGTCTTTTTTTCAGCGAGCAATGTCAGCGAGTTTTTCATATAATCCATGTGAATCCTGATTATCCGTTCCTGACGGACTCGCAACAACGTGTTTAGGGAACCTGTCGCCCATCCCAATTGGCCATTGTGAAAACCTCCCTTGCGTGGGAGCAGGGTCACAGCACTCCCAGTCTGAATCCCAGAGTGGGCAGAGTGGCACGAACATGTTCGTTTTGAAAGGGGCACATTCCATCTCCATCTCCATCTCCATCTCCCTCCATTAGCTGTCTGGAGATCACCTCCAGGGCTTCTCCTCGAGCACTTGTGAAATATTGATAAAAAAGTCTTATTTTCAGGATCTGAAGGCTGGAGACACTCCATGGCTGCACAATGTCGGCGCTCTCAGCGCGCACATTCAATATTCTCTTCACAAAGTGCCTGTATCTCCACAAGAAATATTAACCACGTGAAACGCATAAGTGCACGAACAAGGCTCTTATGTTTGATGTCTTTTTAAATAAAAGCATCCCTGCCTACTTCTGCTTCTACAAAGGCACTATGAAACCGTGGTGCAAAGTTGCACTATGGCCATTTTCAGCCAGTGGAGGTATAAATTAAAAGGAAAAAAATACTTGTCCTGAAGTAACAAAGCAATGAGGTAAAGTCCTGACCTCACGTAATACCATAAGCAATGAGCTCTTATATGCTCTTATATGCTGATGCTCTCTGAAGATAAGTAAGAATCTCCCAGTTACAAGGTTTGTGGCTGTGATTACCCCAGTCACTTCCCTGGAAGTGCTGAAAAGATTACAAAACTGAAAAGGGACGACACATTCTCATCTTGGCGAAGAGTATTGATATTATGATTAACACTGCCGTAGGCATTCACAAAGTGTGAACGCATAATGCATCATCTCAAAAGTAAGATCTGGAAGACGCCCGTGCAGATGCCAATTAGAAATACTGTTTTTTAATTACCAGTTAATTGATGCAATAACATTTGTGTCCTGTGCATTGCCAGTGAACAGGTGAATAATGAAAAAGATAATTACTGTTTATGAGTTGTCAAGAATAGTATAGCCATATGAGGGATTTGTTGTGTAATCTTTTGAAATTTCAGGTAATGAGCTCATTCCTCCACAAGCATTGAAATGAATATTCCAACACTTGCCAGCATTTTCACGACAACAAGCAGCTGTGTCTTCCTTTAAAATAGTAAAGTCATTTGAACTGCATTTAAGTATATATTGACAATTGAACCAGAAATACCATAGATTCAGAAGACAGTCTTGAATGGATCTCCTTACACCCACGCACGCTGCTCAGCATGGTAAAAATATTGATTAGCTCCATGGCTTTCTAGATCTTCAGATTTACCATGATATGATGCACAATAAATGGAAAAACCCAGTAATGCTGTGGTTTTATTGATATGCAATAAGGCCTTTCACTCACACCGCTATGCCTTTCACTCACACCGCTATCCCCAGAACTATCCTCGTCATTTGCACATTTCACATCTTAAGTGTAAGACAACTGATAATGTCACCCTCTGAATAAGATAATCCCTCCTCAATCGAAGTAATCCTGTGCAGAGGTCAACTTGCATCCGCTTCTCGACTGTGTCCATTTGAAACCACGCTAAACAACCGCAGTTTACCTGAGAGGGTCAGTAGAAGATAGAGATGCGCATACCCTGTATGTATCAGTGATTGATGAGAGATGGCCTTTTCCTCAAGACCCTAGTCAGCTTGCGTAGCTTCTAAATGCAGCCCGACCGCTTTAATGTATTGGAATCCCAGCGTGGCGGGACGCTATCTGAAAGGAAGTCGTCCTCGGCTGTTCGGCGCCAGTGTAGACACTCATAATCACTTTGGAATAGGTCATTTGCAATAACACTTAGAAAACCCTGAGAGAAATCAATTCCCTTTGTCACTCAGCGGCCCACGATTGTTGTAAACATCTCTACATGGGGGGAGGGGGGACCTTTGACACAGCACTCAGTCAATGGCCTGTCGTGAATTACAGGGCCCTGCAGGACGGCCTGCTGTTTGCAGAGAGAGGCTACGCAGCAGTGGCGGGGAGGAGGGGGGCTGCACACACGGCCTTACGTGTCCCAGGCGCTCTTTCTGGAACTGGGATGGAAAACATGGGGCCTAATAAATATTTTGGGAACTAAGGAGATCGCTAATCAAAAAAAAAAATTACAATAAGAAAAAGGGGAGTCCGGCACTGGGATTTCTGTCATGGTTCCACGTCAGAAGCCATTTTCAGTGAAGTGCATTTATCACACGCCTGCATCAGGTTTAATTAGAGTTCACCACATTATTTCTTTGCCCGTATAATTGCAGTAATTTTTTATTCGCAAACAATCCATCAATGCTCGATGAATGATGGTTCAGTTCAACTATTTGCAATGATTTCTATTTTGGAAACCAACATGTTTGACATGGGAGCAGCAACACATAAACCTTTTCCTTATACAATAAAATCTGGATTTTCAGTTCCTCCTCTCTGATAAAGTTTTTCTGTAAAGATTTTTTAAAATGCTGAACAAGAGGGTGTATAGTCTGCACACAGTCTATACGTTTATATCCCTGATGTTTTTATTCTTTGTAATTATGTTTTGTCCAGATATTTTATTTTTTGTCTTTACAGCCTCATACTCATTATACTTACATTGCATGATACTAAAATTAACCTTTAATCAAGAAAGAATTTTGAATGCCTGAATAAGAAACATTGTATATTTAATATGTATTATTATTATTATATTATTATTAAATCTCTTTCCCTCTCTTTTAGTTTACATGCCCGATGACGATGCCAGCCTCAGAGAGTCCATCGAAGAGGATGACGCAGACAACGACACCCTCACTGAGGAGGAGTGCTCGGAAAAGACCAGCCCCAAGGCCCCAGAGGACAAGGAGATTGATAACAAGAGCAGCTACAGCTACCAGAACTCACCCATCAGTGTCCTCTCCAACCAGGAGGCGGAGCTGGAATCCCGCCTCAGCGACGCCAGCGACCGTCTCTCTGACTTCAAGAGCACCTCGCCACCTGGGAGCCAGGGGGATGAGGAGAGCAGGAGTGCGAAGCTGAAAGATGAGATGCAAAGCAGCCTAGAAAAGATGCGTGCCGCCTACGCCAACTTCCTCTCAGACTCCTACTGGACAGGCATCGGGTTGGCCCCGAAGGTGGGTGCCAACGCTAACAAGGGCAGCTGTGACAGCACCAATGGAAGCGCCAAGGGCGAGTTCGACTGGCACCAGGATGCCTTGTCCAAGACCCTCCAGCAGACCCTGTCCCCCAAACTCATCTCCAAGCCCAACCTCTTCAGCTCTGTGCACCTGTACCGGCAGAGTAGCAGTAAGGCATGCGGGACAGTCTTCACAGGGGCCAGTCGCTTTCGCTGCAAGCACTGCAGTGCAGCCTATGATACCCTGGTGGAGCTCACCGTGCACATGAACAAGAGCGGACACTACCAGGATGACAACCATAGCAGGCCAGGTGGAACTTCCGCCTCCTCCTCCAAAATGCGTAAGCGGAACCTGCAGGACATGGAGGGGAAGGAGGATGCCCAGAAGGTCCTCAAGTGCATGTTTTGTGGTCACTCCTTTGACTCCCTCCAAGACCTGAGTGTCCACATGATAAAGACTAAGCATTACCAAAAAGTGCCTTTGAAAGAACCCATTCCTGTACTCGCCCCTAAATTAGTCCCGCCAACGAAGAAGCGAGCATTTGAAGTCACCAGGCCTTGTTCCCCTGACTCGACCACAGGGGTGTCCACCTACACAGATGCACAGAGGGCTTCAGGCCTTCACAGTTCCCACAGCAACCGCTACGGGTATCAGAACGGCGCAAGCTACACATGGCAGTTTGAGACATGCAAGTCTCAGATTCTCAAATGCATGGAGTGTGGGAGCTCATACGACACCCTGCAGCAGCTCACCACTCACATGATGGTCACAGGACATTTCATCAAAGTCACCAGCTCTGCTTCAAAAAAGGGGAAGCAGCTGGCCTTGGACCCCCTGGCTGTGGAGAAGATGCAGGCACTGGCAGAGCCTCCAGCGAGTGAAACCCGCTGCGATGCAGACAGTGGAAAGGTCTCCCCAAAGAGCGCTGCTTCTGGGGATGCTGAGAAGGACACTCTGAAGGAAGGAGCTGGCGACAAAACAACCGACGGCAGCAAAGGGGAGGCAGAAGAAGTCAAAGACGACAAACAGGACAGTGGAGAGGAACAAAAGCCAGGGGAGGGAGCTTTCAAGTACCCCTACCTACGCGAGGAAGACCTTGAACAGGTTTCCGGCGGAGGAGGGGATATACTGAAGTCTTTAGCCAACACGGTAGCCTCTGCTATCAACAAAGCCCAAACGGGAACCCCCAGCTGGAGTGCCTATCCCAGCATTCACGCTGCCTACCAGCTCTCTGGTATGATCAAGTCTTCCCCGCTCTCTGCATCGCCGCCTGTACAGCTCAAGCACACCTTCAATAACAAATTGAGGCCAATCGCACCAAAAGGAAAGTTTTACCAAGGTGGTGTTGGCACAGAAAGCTTTCAGGGCCAGCACCACAACAGGGATGTCAAAAAGGACAGAGGCCCCATGAGTGACATGAAGGATGGCCAGAACAACAAGTCAGAGCGGGCTGAGAATGAGGAAAGCGATAGCCAGGAGGACTCCTCCTCCCCCTCAAAGATAGATGGTGAACCTGAGAAGGAAAGGAACGATGCCACCAGAGGAAAGCTGAGCCCGGATTTCTCAGACCGGGACAAGGCGACGCCAAGCCCCCCTGCGGGCAACGGGTGCAGCCACGTCTCGGCACTCGTTAATGACTCCCCCGAGATCCTGGGAATAAACCCACTAAGTGCACTGCAATCTGTACTGAACAATCATCTGGGGAAAGCCAACAAGCCCTCCAATCCCAAGTCGGAAGCCACACTGTCTACCCGCTCCAAGTCCTTGTTCTCCAAACCGAGCAGAGGCCTGGATAAACCAGCTCTGGCCCTTGTCCCTCCCAGAGCTGGCAGGATCAGCAACTCTTTTCTGTTCCAGAGCAATGACCAGCCCATTGACTTGACGAAATATAAGAACCACAAGATAGGTTCTTCGCACCTGCAGTCCTCCACTCCCGTGCCACAGAAGCATGCCCTGTCAGACATCGCCGATATGGTCAAGGTCCTGCCGAAAGCCACCACGCCAAAGCCTTCTGTATCTTCCAGGATGCCTGCCATGAAGCTGGAGACAGACGTGCGGCGTTTTGAGGATGTGTCAGCAGAGATGTACTCTGTGCACAAGCGGAAGGGCAGGCAATCCAACTGGAACCCACAGCACCTCCTCATCCTGCAGGCCCAGTTCACCTCCAGCTTATTCCAGACCTCCGAGGGCAAGTACCTGCTCTCAGACCTTGGCCCTCAGGAGCGCATGCACATCTCAAAGTTCACTGGCCTGTCCATGACCACCATCAGCCACTGGCTGGCTAATGTTAAATACCAGCTGAGGAAAACGGGAGGGACCAAGTTCTTGAAGAACATGGACACCGGCAGCCCGATCTTCTACTGCAATGACTGTGCATCTCAGTTCAGGACACCGCCCTCTTTTATTTGCCATCTGGAGTCCCACCTGGGATTTCAGATAAAAGACATGAACAACCTACCCATAGAGCATCAGACGAAAGTAGAGCCGGAGCTGTCCAAGGTTCTGGGTGTCAGGGCGACAAAGACACTGCCAGCAGACGAAGACCTTGACTCTAAGTTCAAATGTAAACTTTGTAGCCGGACATTCGCTAGCAACCACGCCGTCAAGCTTCATTTGAGCAAAACTCACAGCAAATCCCCAGAGAACCATTCACAGTACGTTGAAATGGACAAAGATTAGCACTGGCTAGCATGCTGAAAAATCCACATTTTACTACCCGTTTACCATTTTTTTGTTATTTTCGTTACTGTAATTGCTTTGCTTTTTTCACCCCCAACACGGGTCATGTTTTCTCGCCATGTTTCAAGTAGGATTACTTAACAGTAAATACTTTGATTAAGGCTGATATGGACCCTACCGGCTGGACTTGAAATTTACTATTACTGAGGAAAAAAACAAACATGGTTAAATGACTCATCAGCTGATTGTTTTTGCACCCAGTTCAAATGCATCACCAGTAATTAATTGTATTACTGCTTGAAACATAATTGCTGATGTTTGCATGCAATAGCATTGGCTATGACTACTATTTATTTGTATGATATGCCAGGTTTTAATTGTATTACTTTTATGGCAAATTGATTAATGCGTTAATTGTAATTTACAATTCCAATGATGAGACACCTGCATAAGTATGCAGATGTTTCCAACAGGTAGTCGAGACACCTGTGAACACATTTATTGAGATGTATAGTATATTGCTCTGTAAAATGTTTGTGTTGCAATGATAGAACAGAAAAAAGCACTTTAATAAATGTTTAATCACCAGTTTAGACTCAGATTCTGTACATGACCTACCAATTTTAGACAGGCTGGAAACAAGGGCGTCTCTCATCAGTGTAAATATTGCAGAACAAAAATTGTGTTTCATGTTGCAAAAATAAGAAGGTAAAACAACCGAGACCCGCACCTTTTGTACCAATGCAAAAATAAAGTGTTAACATTTTCAAAATGGTCTCTTCACTTTAAGTTTAAAGCTTGCCACCTTTGGTCTGTCATGGATCATTAATACAAAATCAATATGGACATCCACCTTGGCAAAATGGGATTTACATTTTAGGCATTTAGCAGACACTCTTATCCAGAGCGACTTGCACAACTTATATTCTTTACACGCAATCCATTCATACAGATAGGTGTTTACTGATGCAATCTGGGTTAAGTACTTGCTCAAGGGTACAAAATTGACCGTACAACCTCAGAGTTGCACGTACACCTCCCTAAGCATTGCAGTACACTGCCACCACATCTTGATTGCCTTTTGTGTATTCCTTAATGAAGTAGTCAGATTCATAGTCACTGCACATAGTTATAAGTTATAAGTAAAATGTTTGTACGTAATACCTAATGCTTTTTCAACAAAATTTTTTTACTGAAAAGCAATGAAAATATTTTATGGTGTAAATGACCTATTTCCAGCTGTACAGATCACAAAGTACAGTAAAGAAATTGATTAAGTTTGGCCCACATGTTATTTTATATCTGGTAACTGCCCATTAGTAAGTAGACTCGCTGTGTTTGATGTTTAAGCATTTTTTCACATGTCAAACAAACAAAAATGCAATATCTCCCCACAGGAACTTAATTTTTACTATTTTTTTATTTTATTAAGCTTTGCAACCTTTTTTTCCCATACATTTGATTTAATAACATTTAGTAAAATGAATCAAAAGTAATTTGCAATTAAATGCTATGCTAAATTAAAGTCCACCCAAACTTTTCTTTTTTAACCTTTATTAAATCTGACGTTTCACTGAAAATCATTTCTCCTTTTCAAAAGATTACCTTGTCAAAAGAACTATAGACCTAGAGACTATAATACACGTGACAGGAAATGTGAACGGTGACAAAACTTTGAGCTGAAAAGTTAAAATTAACAAATGAAAAGGCAGACGAGATGGACTTCCACCAGACGTCCGCTTGTTGGCTAACACTACTGCCCCGTTCTTTGAAGCGGGGAGTCACTCATAGCCACACCCAAGCAGCTTTTTAACCCCTTTGCGCAGATGGCAAATTTGGTCAATTCTCACCTATTTAGGGGCTGTTCTGTTTAAGGATATATAACTCCAGGTGTGAGAAACTTGGTAAATGGCTTAAATGAAACAGGACAGGTGTACCATTTACACTACAAATTAGATGTGTTTATTTTCATAATTTAAGTCAAAATAAAGTGGCACAAATAGTTTTCAACAAACTATTGAGAGCTACATAAGTGAAACAGGTAAATCCATACATTTCCTGGATCATAAACTCCATGTCAACAAGTGTGTAAAATCTGAGGATGATATGCAGAATGACTAAAAATCTATGATGCAAAATATAGGCAGTGTACCCTGTTGTCCATTAGTGTCTCCAAATCTATCCAAATGGCTAAATTGTGCACTGCTATAAATACAAATCAACAGTTTTGGCTCATAAAACTCACTTTTGCATTATGTTCATCTTTTCATCAGTATTGGTCCAGAATCCTATCCAAAACATGTCATACATTTATAAAATTAGTTTTGTCCATTATAAAGCATATACATTTGCCCCTTCTGCTGGTTTAAAATAAAAAACATTGATATCACAGTGTTACCTATACCTAAATATGTAGTCTAATCATTCACTCTTATACCTCAATAAAACTCACTTTTACCTGTGCTCTACAGTATGCATACTTTTTCCCCGGGATATAATTTTTCTGTAGTTTTTATTATTTTTATTTTGTATGTTCCCATTCATAATGACTCCAAGGAAAAATTCTACATTAATCTACCACATATCAGCGCACAGTAAATTGGAATGAGCATTTCCCATGCCCTAAGTCAGGGGTGCACAAACTTTTTCAGCAACGACCCAAAAATATCAATCCATACTTTTTGTGACCCAAACTAATGTAATTTTCATGAATTAATTTAAGGAACCCCCCGGCTGTGTTTTGTGTTGTGTTTTGAAACGTAACATTCCTTCCACATTGTCAGTTCGTACGAGTTATTTCTGCACATTTAAGGCAGGGTATGCAGATTGGTGCGTTGACGGTGGCTATAGGCTTGGATACAATTCACTTTCAATTCAGTGAATTCCGGAGTAGGCCTAGCCTTCATTTAAAAACTGTTGGCATAAGAACCGCACCCAAAATGTTGTCAAAGTGAATCATTTCCACCACAGCATCCATAATTCTCGACCCAGAAAGATGCAGAAAAAGACGTGGAAAAAACTACGTAAACCTATCCTTGCGGGAGAAAGAAATATCACCCCAAATTACTGAGATGCCAATTCACACGGGACTAATAGACTACTATCAGATGACCTCTGTGTTTTGCTAAATATGGTAGCCTAATTTGCGGTGGAATTTTTACGATACAAATTACGAACTTGGAAGATTCGCACGGGAGTAAGATCACAGACGATTGCAATTATTAGCCTACAAATCACACAAGGTCCCCAGGTAAAACTAGTCCAGTGCAAATAGGGCATTAGGCTTTATCAATGAAGCATAGTAGGCTAAGGGTAAAGTGCTCAAAGTTGCCAGACAGACAACCGTAAGATTAAATATTAGGCTACACATATTAAAATGTTACACTCATGGTTGGTGCATCTCTTTTAGCTGGGATGTAGACTATTAGAAACTTCTCCTTTTCCCAGTATAGAAAACGTAAAACAAATTAGCTAGCTAATCAATACAGCCAATATTTCAATAGCCGACAAATTTCTTTAAGTCACAAAAAGACTGGATCGCGTTGATTAGCTAAAGCAACATAAGGTAACTATCTTATGTTGTAATAAAAGTAATTAGCTACAGGCTCAGCTAGCTAGTAACAAAGAGCATTAAGAACAACTGTTCTCAGCATTTTGGCGAATCGGCGCTATCTCGTGGAGTGGAGAAATGACGCGTCAAGATTAAGATGAAATAAAGTAGGCATTTACATGATCATATGAAACACGGTCAAATGTAAACAGTAAATTTTCATTATTGAATTGTACAAATGCAGAGTAACATTACTGAATACTAACACTTTGTTCTGTTCATATAGGCCTAATCGCATTGGAATGTTGCTGTAGCCTACATGATTCTGCGACCCAATAGATATCTCCCGTGACCCAAGTTTGTGCACCGCTGCCCTAAGTTGACAAGTATATACGCCATAGCCTATATTATGTACGATAACATAAAAAATAAAATTGTATTCCACCATCTGCAAAATTCTGCCAAGTTTTCTATCTTCAATGAAAATTGGTAGACTATATCACACATAAAATTTACGATTGCACTACAGTATGTGAAATGCACTCAAAATGCGAAAATAACAATTAGGCCAATCAATCATATTGGACAAGACAGTGCCCGGGTGGAAAAACAAACATATGTTGCCAGCGAGACCAACCACATTTTAGAAGCAGTACTACTTGCATATCGGGAAAAGAAAACTCCAGTCGGGCAATGCGTATTCTGTAGAGCTTGCGTAATACTAGACAGTTAAAATGAAAACTGCCGTTACACTGGCCTGTAATGAATTGTTCAAAGCACCCAATAAGACAATGCACATACCGTTGCTAAGGTTATAATGTACTCTATTGGATAAAAGAGCTGACAATTAAACCAGAATGAACTGTAATGAATGAGACAGGCATGCAGGGCATGGGGGGTATTACGAGTCGACGTTTCAGATAGTGTAATAGCTTTATAAAGTATTGTGTATTTCCCAAACGGATTGTACCAGACAATAAATTACCACTGAATTTTGAAAAGAACATCTCTATGTGTAAAACCAATGGTAGGATTGTGTATTTATTTCATATTTAGTAGCCGATATTCATAGTAGAATACGTGGTATAATGAGACAATAATTTTACATGTTTATTTTGCATTTAAGTGAGCAGGGCTTTTCACTGCTTTTTTGGCATACGATCAGGCTATTGTTGGGTCTTTTTGCTATGACGGAATTCTAATTTTATATGATGAATAAATATATTTATGAACTCACACATAGACGCTGTTGTCCACTATGTCATGTATGGGTAGGTATAGACTGGGTGGGGGGTTGCTTGTTAAATGGACTTGCTACGGGAAAATAGTGACACTTGAAACTCCGTATGCGGCAGAAATCTTCACAAATCGTCTACCAATAAAGTTAAAACACAAAGTTTGTGTTTTCCATTAATAGTTTGGCTGCAGGAGCAACGAATGTCTCAGTTGAGCAAAATCTTGCCGGCAGCGGCATGGTCACTAGGCATCTGCGCAAAGAGGGGCAGCCTTTTTCTTTTAACTGTGGAAAAATCTTGGACATTCGGCTCTTCAGTGTTTTGAATATACAGTAAAAAGCCATAATCCTGACAATATAGAGAACTGACGCTTTTTCCTTTTGATTGTTGATTGAGTCATCATTCATTGTACAGCATGTTTCTAATTATGAAATTGTAACAAACTTTAAATATGCCAAGATAATACCTAAAATGATAATGCCACTTCTAAACTGATGGGTATTTTAATGTCTCTTCCAACATTTCCTTCTGTGCCGCTTACGCCAAACGTAATGCAAACAAAAGTGCAATGAATGGCACTTTATATCACTAATTCAAGTCATTATGGTACTGTTTGCCAACCAGACAGCTTTATCCAGAGTAGCTTATGGCGTATGCACTGTGTATATTCAGCTTGTTATCAATGTATTTAGTTACTGATTGCAGAAATCTAAGCTGAGTACCTCATTCAAGGGAACAACGGCAGCATCATGCCTTCAAACTCACCACCTTCTGGCCACAAGTCTGGCTCCCAAACCAATTACACCACCACCCCTGCTTTCAAATACCAACAAAGTAGTTTAAAAAATAATTTCATACTTAGTTCTGTGGGTTCTATCCAACTTGAGCTACATGAACAAAGTTAGTCAAGCAATCATGCTTGACGGTAGGTGCTAAAAATCGTAGATACATATTGCCATTCAAGGACCAGTTTAGGAATCTTAGCAGTGTAGTTATTGTTGTTTTTGTGTTGATGAGTGTATGTTACCCCAATGCTACACAAAAATGATTAACTTGCACACCATATATTTTAAAAACATTTCATGGCATGCAATGTGCTGTCAATCATCCTGGAAAAATGTAGAATTTCAAGCTTTAAGCAAAAAATTTAATAAAATGTCAAAAAACGTCAACACTGGGAAGAAGGAATCACTGCTTGAGAAAAGTAAACGCACTTCAGGCATTTTTTCTCCCATAATGCAGTATCACTATATTCCAAGCTATCCCCAAATTTAAGCAACTGACAAAATGTGAATAGTGTCACAAACAAGCCTTTTATTCAGGTAGGAGCTGCACCCTTCACATCATTATAAAATGGAGCTTGTAAAATGGTAGGAAAAAAAGGTATTTTTCAGAAAGGAATATTCTGCTCGTAAAATAAAAATGTAAATATGTGCTCCCATTTCCTCAATGGAACAATTATTCTATTTTCTTCTAAACCAGAACAGTAGAGCAGTCGTTTTGTTGAAAAAAATAAAATTAAAAAATAAAGTGTAACTTGGCATAACGGCATAAGTCAATATGGTGATTATCCCCCATCCCAATTGAATCACGTGATGTGCATCTCCAAGCCACACACAGCCCATATTTGATTGATGGGCGAGTCGGGTCCTTTTCATTTACCCGATGCAACAAAGTAGCAAGCAACCAAACAGCTCCACTGCAGACCAGTCTCCAGGAATGATGCTCTCCATTCATCACTGGGGCCTTTTTCCAAAATATCCGAAAACACCGTGCTCCAAAATAAAACGGGGATGAGAGCGGATGCTAAAATATTTAACGTGGATGTTGATGTCGCTTGGGCTTCTTGTGAAATGCTGTACAGTACAAATGGGAAGGACTCTCTACAAATCCCAGAAGTGGATTCAGCATAGTTTTTATAACCACCAGTTTCAACAGGGAAAATAACAAGAATGCGGTAATATTGAGGAGACATTATAGCCATTATGGCTGAAAAGCACCTTAGAAGCAATAAAGTCCTATTTGAAATGTTTTTAAACTGCGCACACTGCACTGAATATTCTGAAAGACATCTTTTTATCCTTTCTCCTCGGGTTGTGTGAAACCTTAACGGAAGTCGATGCCCCGCTCCTTGTTTTTCAAGATCTTTTCAGATCTGTTTCTTCCCCCACCCATACAATTCCTTGCTTGATATCCGATATTAATCACGCAACCCCCAATTAGGTTTTTTTGTGTGATTAAATTGGCTTTACTTGATATGTTGCACTATTGCAGAATCATAATGATTAAACATATTTCTTTTTCTTCTCCCTGATTTCAAAGCTATTAAAAAAATAATTGCCTTCTAAATTCATAAACATTTAATGCCATTTCATCTTTTTTTAAGCAATCAAGTCCTCAATTACCACCACCCATCATATCTCTGTTTTATAACGGGCAACTGACATTTGATGGTAAATGGGAAAAAGCACACAGCTCCGTCGTGATTTGAATATTCTGACACCAACTTGCCCTCTATTGTTGGAAATGAGCAGGCAATCACGGTTGTTCATCAGATGACTCCTAATGCAGTTAACGTATTCAGCTATAATTTCTCCTTGCATTTATAATTACTGTCATAGACCACACACCTCAGTGAACAGATTAAAGCCGTAAATTATTTAGGCCTCGCTTTAGTGATGGAACCTTGATTTATCTGGCGAGCCATTATGTTTTAGAGTATCAACTATTTTAAATCGAGGCCAGCGGATGATTTAGAAAGGGGACGAGGCGTGGTGACAAAAGGAACGCAATGTTCCCCTCATTTGTGTTTTTTAATTAAAATAGAATTCAAGGCTCTGAATTGTCGCATCAAAAAAAAAGAAAAAGAAAAAAAATGCAGTGGAGAAGATATTTTACTGTATTTCTTTAGTATGTTTCCGTGAAAATTTTCGGAAATAGGTTTTTGTTGTTCCCTTGCTCAACCAGTGCCCGTTGAAGCAGATCTTTAACCTTGTGTTAATGCCCATGCTACCTCCGCCTTCCTGTGGCAACTGCATCCTTGCCTTCCCCCCCCAACCCCCCATTAGTCAGACCTGTAAGCGGCCTAGCTCAGGCTCTTAGCCAAAGATGTCTGACCCCTGTAATTTCAGTCAAATATCATTCAGCTGCCTTCGATCTTCAAAAATGCCCATCTTCAAATCAAATATTTATGTTCTAGATCACATTAAGTCTTCAAATCAAATATTAACATAAAAACCTTAAACACATTCAGTTGCCTGGAAGTTCACTGAATGACTACTAAGCCTAACCCATCCTTGGAATGCTCAACTGGTAGTCGTTCCCATTTCCATTAGCTTATTACAAACTAGTCATCATAATGCCACTTCATTTCAATATGGCTGCTGTTTTCCAATGCTATTGTAATACAATATAAAAAATTTATTATTTTTGGAATTTGGCAAACTGTTCTCACTTTTTAGCAATTCACATTTACATTATGTTAATGCTTGAAATATGTCTTGATGCTAATCCTGTTTTCCCCAAAAACCAATGCATTATTTCCTATACATTTTGTCTAATGAAAGGTACTTAAGATTTATGTTGAAATAAAGGCCAGTTGTAATTAAATGCTAGAGTTACAATTTAAGAAGGTGAAATTCATGTATTCTCATATTTCGCCCCGCTCCCCTCCCACCCTCCCCCAATTACACTGGGCACATTGTGTCAAAATTAGATTCGTTTTCTTTTTCTTAATTTAAAGTAACCTTTTCAGGTGTCTAATTTGCCAGAGACAAAACACCAAGATTTTTTAATAGGTCAGTATGTTATGCAAAGCCAAAAAATATAATAAGTCTCAGATCACACCTCTATTTTGAACAAAAATGGAATAGGCTCAAACTTTTCTTTAAGCACTAAATATAATGACCTCTCGAGAGCCAAATCATCATTGAAACAGGCAGCTTGTCTTTTTAAAATGTACTTGCACAAATATCATACAAACTTGCAGGACTATCATACAAACAGAAATCACTTTAAATATTGTGTGAACAGAAATGCATGACTACAGAATACTTCAAGATCCCTAATCCAACAAATGCAATCTGTCTATTCCTTAAAAATCTGTGCATCAGATTGTCAAAACTGTGCTTGAAAACTGTAATTTATCTGCCTAATTAAGTACCAGTCCTGCAAAATTGTTGTATCTAGACAACAGCTCATTTAAAGCCAGAAGGCAACCAAAACATTAAATAAGTCAAGGAAACTGGCCTGACTAATCTCGAAGAATGAAAAATTGGATGTCAGGAGGCTACGTGTATCATATAATATAAAACGAAACTTTCAAAACATAAGATGACGATTTATTGATGGATGTGCGCACTGCTGTTAACTGGAATATTTCGTTATTATACGTATATATTATACTTGTACAGGGCAACTCTTCGTTATTATATGAATATATTATACTTGTACAGGGCAACTCGAATTGCAGGGACATATATGTAACAATAATGTAACATCTGCCAAATCACTGAATATAAATTAAATTAATTTGCGTTCAAAGTACCATCTTTACAAAAAAAGAAACAAACAATTAAACAAATATTTCTGGCTCCCCGGCAGATCATTTAGACTCTCTTATGGAACGATTACAATCGTAGTGTGACGTCTGTAACTAAAGATTTAGCCATTCAGAAAAATCTGGAGATTCCTACGGAACCCCCCCATCAATGCCAAAAACATTTTTACTCCTAAGACATTCTGTTTTATTTTTCAAGGTACATAAACTTTGAGGAGATCAGAGCCAGAATATCAATAAAACTATTGTTAACAATTGTGTGGTTTCATCTCATTTTAGGTTAGATTTTTTTATTTTTGAAACTGATATTTTTCTTTATTTTTGTCAGCATGAACAATGTCTGGTAGTGTGGCATAGTTCAGGATCTGGCCAGTAAACATTCAAAGTGGCATTGCTGTTGTCATACAATTGAGCAAGGCACTTAACCCAAACTGCTTTTGGTAGACACATCCAGCTGTAAACCATGCGTAATACAAAAATAAGGTTCGTAATTCACCCTGGAGAAGGCTATCTGCTAAAGAAATTGATAATGTAATGCAGAAACATATTGAAGTTACATGCTCATATTTTTGGAGTGCACAAGACAAATTTCTATCTGCATTGCATCAAGCTTCCCGCAGAAACCAGCACCTTTTTGCATTCTTTGGAACAGGTTTGAAAAGCTAAAGGTATGATTAATACAGTAAATTTCAAGCCATCCATTCCCGCTATTTGCTCAATTGTTGTATCTGCTCCAGCGCTTTCAGACGGAACAGCATGCTGGAACGCTGTGGCTAACAATAAGGGCGAAATGCCACACCTGTTCCCCTACTGCACAGCCTCATATCCGCAAGGTTAATTGTTAAAATGAAGGGCATTTAGCTAGACTGACCCTCTGTGCCAGATATCAATTATACCCAGGTCAATAAAGAAAGGGATTTGCATAGCAGATTGTGCTAGACACCAGAGAAAGCAAAAAATTTTCCCCCACATTCACGCTTTGTCCTTTTTTCCCCCATGGCTTTTTATCTGCCATTGTTCTGTCATATAAAAAAATAAAAAAAATAAAAAACAACAGCTTAGTTTTATCTTTCCGATGTGGCAAACATCATTATATGAATATCATCTCAATGCAATTTATTTCTTTTAACACTTTTTTACTAATGGATATCGGTAATGAAGAAATCCCAACATTTGGTATCTAATAATAATAATCATAATAAAAATAATAATAATGTGATTATCTGATGAACTGTCAGATAAGCAGGTGTAGTTGACAGACCATTTATTTTATGCTTCATGTTTATTCATTTCAGGTGTTTCCATATTAATACAGTTAATCTAATATATTACACGTCCGCCTTAATTACAGCCTTTCTTCCTGCGAACCCCGATCTGACGCACTCTGTGCGCTGGGCATGATTAAAACGTGCCTAGTCTCCGTTCGTGGAATAATTCTGCAGTTCATCCACGTCGCTCAAGGTAGCATTATTACTCCGTCTTCCGGAAGACAGATAGGAAGATAAATGCCACATAGACACGGGTGCAGACGCACAAGCGCTCTCACACTCACACACACACACACACACACACACACACACACACACACACTGCACGAGACAAAAGCACTAGTTGAATTCTGAAAAGGGGGTAACATTTCATTAGTTTTCATCATCAGCATTTTTCCCGGGCCCTAAAAAAAAGATGAAGGAAAAATAAAGAAATAAACCCTCACTAATGTCAAGACTGAAATTCTCTCCTGTCCAAGCCATCCCGTATTTGTTTAAGAAATTATTTCTGCTTTTCCACACAGCCGATCAGCAGTAGCAGCCAGTCTATACCGTTATATATATTATGTCTATCTGTAAAATTGTTTTGAAACATTTAAAGCATTTTAGGCTCCATAAATGTCATAATTCCCATTATTTATAGTCTGATGGATTCAAAACATCAGAACGGCTTACATTCTGCACACGGGCCTAGCTCTGAGTTTCTTTTAAAAACGCACTAATAGCTTAGTAGCGAAATCAAATTATGCACATAAGTATGCTTGCATAGCAGAGGCGGCAGTAAAAACCGAACTTAGCAACATTGATGCCAGCTCGCATTTGCAAATCCTCTGTCAATCTGTCATTAAACATGTTATCAAATAATGATAAGTGTACGCTTCTTGCTAGCATTGGCGTGCTTCTTCCTGATGCTGATGCGCCGTAATGGGGCAAATGTGCATTGAAATTTGCCTGCTTGAATACACACAAAACAGTCTCTATCCGCTCACTTTGTTTCCCCCCGTGGCCCAACACAAAAGTGTTCTCCACAGCATCTGAGAATTGGAGAGAGGAAAAAGGAGAGAAGACGAAGAAGGGGAGGGGGGATGCTCATTGCGTGTAATAAACACATCTCATTTGTTTCCAGAATTACCCTGGACTAATTACCTGTGAAAGTCAAGGAACTGGAACACAGTCCCTCTCCACCTCAAAACCGCTTTCCTGAAAGGGCCAATCGCCTCGCGATTTAATGTCTTTTGTTCTGCGAGTGGGCAAAGTATAAACAAGGCTTTTCGCAAACAGAGAAACAGAAATCGGAGAAACATCAAGCCGCGTGCTGTACTGAACGCTGTATAATCTTGACTTTAAAGTAAACGGCAGCGGAAGCAGGCAGAAATAACTATTAATTTCTTGTCAGATTCATTTTACTAAAAGTGATCTAGAATTAAAATCATATTTCTCCAATTAAAACAAGTGTTTGGAGGTGTTGTGTGTAATATATTTTTATATTATATTTTTTTTTTCCCATTTATAAAGGTGTGTGACATGCCAATGAGAGCCTAATCTTTGAGAAAAGCGGTCATTTAGGCCTTCAAAATTCATATTAGGTGTTAATGCGCACAAAACAAATATCCAACACGAATATGAATGACCTTTTAATATTCATGAGGAAATCGCTGGACGTCCTTGCTGTGAACACACGAAAGAGAACACTGTCCACACATGAGACATGTTTTCTTCTAAACAAGGCTTTGCCATAACATTTAGATTCATGCTCCTACAAGAAAAAAGACTTTAGACCAAGTTTTGAAGATAAAATAAGTATGGGATGAAAAATGACACGATACATGACTGGTTTCAGCACATTTTAGAGATTAAGATTAATTTAATCGTCTCGCATGTCATAAAATATTAATATGAAAACACCTTAAATATGAATAAACAAGAAGCATAAATAAAAGGTCTTACAGTTCATCCAGTAAAATCATAATGGTATTACTTATAAATGTATTACATTAGTTGCTTCAGCTGGGGTAAAACTATTGTATCCCATCTGATGTCCAACAGATATCCCAACAGACCATGGCTATGAATCCTGCAGGGTGATTTCAGCGCTCGCCTCAAAAACATTTCCAAATTCTCGTCCTTTTTAACCTCACACATATGACGCGGTGTCTTTTGAACCCTCCTCCTGCCACCCAAACCCACCACGTGCCAACAGTATCCTGTCTAACCTACCCCAAGCCACAGCCCCTGACATCCTCCCCTTCCTGAGCCCTCCTCTTCCACTTAATGGAGAAACCAGGCTGTGGAAAGACTTGGGCTGCGGTCCAATCCGTTAAATGTTCTGCCCTCCTGCACTTCCCCTCGCCACTTCCATTTGGGGGAAAATCGGAAGTTGAGCGTTCCCAAGGGCGAGTGCAGTCCAATCCGTTAGAAATGCAAGTGGAGTACGTGAAATTAGTCCCTCGAACCCTTGATTAGGCTCGAGGGAACTAGTCCGCAAGACTGCAGACTCCGGGCAGTGAAATTGCCCAGAATGCTTTACTGTAACTCCATGCTTCCTGTTTCGAAAGTTTAAATGTAATGCCTTTACATATCTCCTTTAAAATAGAGAAAGCGGCACTCAAGTATAAGCGATAGGTTTTGTTATCATTTCACGACTAAAATGATTAATAAATGAGGAAATAACATTGATTTAGTGGTTTGATAAAATCGCTTTAAAACGTATCTCCAGCAAAAGGTTTCATGTTATCCTACTAAGATTCAGTATTAGAATGATTATTTCAGGCCAGTTAACAATAACTAGCTACATAATCAGCTTGTTGCTTATGGGCAATAGCCTATTAAAAATATATTTTGCTTGGATTTCATATTCAATATGGGTCGCTACCTCCAAAGCAATCGAGGCTATGCATCCACCATTTTGATTGCTGTTTTTTAATAGGCTATATTTGATATTTCGGAGGTCATTTGTAACATACAAGTGTATTATTCCCCATTCCTGCTTATGAGGTATTTTAAAGTGCTGTCTACCAATACATTGATTGATAATCATTTTCTAGTTTGCTCTTTTGCCAGAATAAAATTTAAGATGTTGGCTGGAGCTTGCTGTCCTATGCAATTTATTGGAAAGTTTTGCACAAACTCATTTGTCAATGGTCTGCTGGAGTCACTGGCTCTGGCGAATTTCAGAGTGCAAGTGCGGTCCAATTCAAAAATAATTCCGCTCCCTCCCTTGCTCCTCCCCGTCCGTTCGAGTGTCTACTCAAGTTGTTTTGGTGCTGCGTCACATCCTCCCAAGTGGAAGTGACGAGGGGAAGTGCAGGAGGGCATAACATTAACGAATTGGACCGCAGCCTTGTTATCTCACTGAGCACAAGCAGCATCCCTCTCCTCCAGTCAACATCCTACATAACTTCATGGCTTTTAACAGGATGGATCATGAGATCCAGGTGATGCTAACTTGGGGGGTCTCAGAAAACATCCACACCATATTCCCCTATGGTATGAAAAATGTTCATCAAATTTATTTGTACTACAACAAAAAGCTGTGGTATACATTAGGTTTCAGCACTTACGCAACATAACCAAACTGATACTAAAAAGGCACTTTTTATGGTTATTACCTTGCTTGAATTTCATTTTCGCATTTGTCTACATACTTCTACCTTGATTCTATTCTAAAGTCTCATTATGGAAAAATACTAGTCTTATGTCATGCTGGCATATTTTGGGAATACCTTTACAAAATGTAGTACGTTGACTGAAAGCAAGTTTAGTTTATTTTCTTCTTCTTTTTTTTGTAGTAGGCTACACTTTTTAAAAATCATAGGACAGGTGAAAGACTGGCGGGAAAGATACCTGCCATCTTGGCGAACTCGCTGTGTTATCTGGATACAGTTGCCTGTAGAGCCACTGCCTCGAGCTTCCTCGTTCACCCTTCTCTCTTGTTTCTCCCTCCTTTCCTTTGAAGCCAGTGGCACTGCAATAGTGTACAACAATTAATAGTGTTGACTAACTGCAACTATATTAATCCAATATAAAATGTAGCTAATATATCATGTAGAAACCAAGTCAGTTAAATTCTTAGCTAAAGTGTATGTAACAATAAATTAAAACACACACAGTGTTATACGTTTGTATCTAACGTTAAGAGTAATGGTAAGACATTAACTTAGAAGGAATGAAACGTAGTTAACTTAGCACTAGCTAACAGTTAAGTTACCAACCTGCATTCGCCATCTTGGTCACACATACACACAAACAACTTTTATCTAATTACAACTTAAACGTTAGTTAGGTGCAAGCCATAACCAGTAATAGCCTACTTTCGAATTATGAGGTAACGTTAAGTTAGTGAGTGTGTTTAACTATTAGCGAACCTTGGAGCTGTCTAGCTAGCTAGCTAGTTCCTTGGCCTTGTGCTATCTATCCGTTTTGCCAAACTGACCTCAAGTGGCTATAGGTAGCCTACTTAGTTAGCCAGCTCCTATTTTCTTACTCCTGGTAGAAGTAACGTTAGTGGAAATTTTTCCCACATTATGCTTTTGCGATATAACTAGCCAACAAGTAAGTTAACGTTAGCTAACGTTAACCTAATTAGCTAGGCTACAGGCGTGACGTTAGCTAAGATTTAAGGTTGGTAAAGTTTGCTAGCCAGTAGCCCGTGTCCGTAAACGCTGTTTATTCATTCGTATAAAACGAATGTATTCATTACGACATTCAATGGCTTGAAGTTCCCTTATAAAATATAATGCTATGTAATTAAATTACCAACCGCTTCCCAGCAGCCTACGTTACCCTTGTTCGTTCTCTGCGCTCAGAAAGCCTCATGTCAAATTTCCTTGAGAGGGTTCTTTTTCGTATTTTCGCATTTTTTTTTTTTAATGATTGTTTCTACTGTAACTACACTAACTAGAGATGAATAAGTGGCGGGAACACATGGAAAATTGATTGGATTGTCGGTTATTTATTTACCCAAGATGCCAGAAGAACGCCTCTGGATCGCTCTGGTCCAAATTGACCCCTAATTAGACCTCATAGGCTACTAACGTTAGTTAACCTGTAGCCATCTAACCTGTGGTTCCATCCATTGTGAATACTATCCTACAATATATCTGACCTCTTATGAAACCAAAGAAACGGCTAAAACATATGGAGATCGTTTAGCTTTATTAGGCTATTGATTATTTCTTCAGTCAAGTGCATTCTTTGGAACTTCTAAGTCCGCTTAACAAAACTTACACAACTTATTATTCATAATAATAATTATAATAATAAACAGTTCACCCTGCAAATATTTAAGCTATTTAACTCTTCAGTTCTCCTACTTTATGTGGGGCATGCATATACACATTTTTTTTTTCAACATTTTTGTTTTACTGAAGCAACATGGCCATCGACTAGTAGCAACATAACATTTCCACTTGAATTAATTTATGCAACTTTAGAACATGGATTCATATTTATTTGTGATGCGTGAGTAGCTAGAAGGTCTAGCACTGATAATTGAGTAGGCCTATATTAAACAGCTACACGATTTGGTGTATTCAATTTGGGATGATGGGAAAAGCAAAAAATAACAGGTCTAAAATGTGCCTTAAGGTTAAAAGAAACAGTTACAATTCTTATATAATTCAATATTTCTCCTTTTTTATGATTTGAAACTATCTTTGGTGATCAGATTTTGTGCTGACCTTTCTACCTGGACAAATGCTCACTGGGTAAAGGTTAGGAGTTCAAACCAGGAATATTATCTCCGGCCTGTGTGCATCTTCACTATTTCCAAGTCTCGTCACCTCCCCTGAGAACCTTAACCTTAACCTTAACCCCCTTCCCATTACCTCATTTTTTCTGTAACACAGGGTGAATTTACCAGTTCACCAGAACACTGTGTAACTAATACAAGCACTCACTGGTTCATTTATGCCCCAACAGCATATCTATCATCATAGGCTTCCCTATCAAAGCGATCAAAATGAAACACCCCTCCAAATTATCCAGGAATAGAATGTTCCTTTCAAACACTATTCCAGTGCCTGCCCTGTCCTTACCTTCTTCCAGTGGTCAATAGTGGGACCAAGTGCATCCTCACTGTTGTCCGCTGCCACTCAGTGGTGAAAGTAATCTAGAACCTTCCATTGACTTCTGAAGAATCTGTCTGCTGTCAGTGTCTGGGGTCAGTCAATCTGTTGTGGAGCGGTATGTGTTGTCTGAAACTGCATCTCTGAACTGGCCCTCTCTTCTGTGATTGCCTGGGACTGAAATATCTGCTCAAAGGGGAAATACTAAGTTCAATCATGTTAGCAACTGAATTGTGACACTGTAATCTGAACATTCACCTTTCAAATGCTTGTTTTTGTTTTGGAAGCAACATGGTGCAACATTGTTCTCATGACCCCTTTTTTGACACTATTTTATCAAATGGGAAAGGGACAAATCAAAATGCTACACATGTGCTGTTACAGTGTTAAAATATGAATTGTATTTTAAATGGATGATTCCAAGGTCGCTTTCCACCTCTGAAATCGCAAGTAGTTATGACTAAATGAGGATAAGGATGGGTGGTAATTTGAATTGTGATGTTGTACAGAAACTCCATTGGTATCTTCAGTCTGAGGTAGAGAAAAACAGTTGTCTGGCAATTCTGCTAAAGTACTGTTTATTTTTGTTGTAGGTTAACCTAAGTCAGTTAGATGCTTCACCAAGTACTTGTTTTTTCACTTTATCCAGGGCCCCGTAGTGGTATGGGTGGTGCCTACTAATAGGGTTGCAAAATTTCGGGAATATTCAAAGGTGGAAACTTTCCATGGGAATATATGGGAATTAATGGGAATTAACGGGAATAAACTGGAAATTTTGGCGTTATTTGTACTAGCTGTATTTACCTCGTCATATGCAGACATAAATATAAACATTTTGTTTTGTCATAAGCAGACATCCATGCAAACATTTGTGAGTAGAACTTTCATGGATTCTTTCATTGAACAAAAAACATGAATGTTGAATAAAATAAATGTATTCCCTCAATATGTGGCCTCAATAGCCTTGCTGTAGTGCGCAGGATGCTGGGAATTATTTCTGCATGTGATGGAAGAATGCACAGTGCATGCAGAGGGCCCTGCAGTAGTGTTCAGAATGTTCGGAATTATCTGTGCATGTGATAAAAGAATGCACTGCACATGTAATAGAAGAATGCACAGTGCAGGGTTGAAATTCAACTGAATTCACATTAAATTGGGTTGAAAATTGTATGTGTACTTTCCAACTAAATTTAAGTTTCATGTTATAGGCTAACTTTTGCAATAAAAATTGGTCAAAATTTTCAAAATTCCCGTGCTTAACTTCCCATTGTAAATTTCCGGAAGGTTTCCGGAAATTTTTGCACTCCTTTGCAACCCAACCTACCGCATACGAAATTTGGACTAATCACAAATCCTGAATTTATTCAAATGTAGCCAATAAACACAAAAATGCAGTTTCTATACTTATTATGTGCGGATACTCAACGAAAAAGGCTTTTCATTGTGGCTAGGTTACTGAAGAACTAGACAAAAGTGAATCCTCAAGGTAAAAAGTAGTCTGACTTGGAAACGGTTGTTGAATTTATGGCTTTTGGATACAGTGGGGCAAAAAAGTATTTAGTCAGCCACCAATTGTGCAAGTTCTCCCACTTAAAAAGATGAGAGAGGCCTGTAATGTTTTTTTCATCATATACCTCAACTATGAGAGACAAAATGAGAAAAAAAAAAAAAAAAATCACATTTGTCTGATTTTTATTTTTTTTTATTAGCAAATTATGGAATTAAATATAAAATAAGTGTACAAAAAACAAGTTTCTGGCTCTCACAGACCTGTAACTTCTTCTTTTTGTTCTTTCTCTCTCTCCTCTCTCGTTTACCCTGTATTACACCTACACCTTGCGTTAATTTATCAGTATAAAAAGTACCACAGACACCAACAGTCAACCTCAACTCACCTCTCACTATGGCCAAGAAACCTAAAAGAAAAAAGTCAAAGGAAAAAAAAAAAAACCACCTGCACCAACCTGGCTGGACTGAAATAGCAATTGGTGGTGCAGCTTGGTGTGAATGAAAAACTGTGGGAGCAATTATTAGAAATGGAAAGAAAAACAAGGAACTACATGGTAGACTCGATCCTCCACTGGCTCTCTCCACTCAAGTCAATGATCAACGGGGTCAAACAAAATGATCAAAAAAAACACACAAAAAAAAACACGGGGGAGGGGGGGGACCTATGAAAAAGGGACAGCAGGGACCAAAGTAACAAACTAAACCATCAGCTACAAGCCAGGGACACCATCCTGACGTGCCCCAGTGTGACCGCCTGGACCCAGCAGTACATGTCCAGTCCTACAGGAGTAGGCCCGGATGATGAGAGAGGGCCAGAAGAGGATTGAGAGATGGAGATGAGATGTGAATGAGAGAACATTTGGATGAAACTAGAACTTTTTTGGACTGAAAAAAAAAAAAGTTTGGAGGGAAAGAATGCAATAGTTGCATCCAAGGATGGGGAGAAAACTGTGAAAACATTGGGGCTGGAAACATCATGCTTTGGGCTGTTTTTACTGCAAAGGGACCAGGAATACTGGATGGTGTAAAGGAAAAATAATGAATGAGTGAAAAAATCGTGAATTTTGTGTGAAAACCTCTGAGAATTGAGAAGGGCAGTGAGATGAAACGTGGCTGGGTCTTTTCAGCATGAAAAACAACGAAACACACCGCCAAGGATTCAGCACAAGCGTGGCAAGCTAGCATGAAGGCTCTCAGATTCAAGGGCCTCAAGGTCTGAGTGGGCCCATAGGAAAATTTTGCCCAGAAGTTGAAAGAAAAAATCTGCCCAGCCAGCCCAAAACTCCGAAGGCTCTAGAGAGGAGAAATAGGAGGAGGGGGAAACAGTGTGAAACCATACAGAAAACGTTGAAACACAACAATGAACAACAAACGTTTGAAACCAGTATTGTTGAAAAATGAAACAATAACAACAAAACAATTTTTTTTTTTTGAACCTTGATATAAATTTTTTTAAATGTTTTTGAAATAATTTTATTTAAATTTTTTTTTTGTTAATAAATTCTTTTTTCTTTTTTTTTTTTTTTTCATTAAATTTTTTTTTTTTGATTTTTTTTTTCTCAAGAAATTTCATTTGAAAATTATACCTTTTTTTTTTTTTACTGAATTTATGGCTTTTGGATACATGCACAATTTCTGTTTTTCAGTGGTGGCAAACATGTTGGAGATGAAATGTGTCCAATAACTTTGCAATCCAGCTGATGTGGATTTTGTAAAATAAACAGTAGGGCGAGTACATTATGTGTACCATGAATACTTCCTCACATATTTAATAGGTATTGATAGTCTTGATAGTTCACATGTGCCCTTCAAACCATGTCGATGCTATGTGTTTCCAAAAGTTATAAGGCTTTATTGAAGAGAGGTGCAAACCAGTCAAAAATTGCCTTTCTAAGTGCACAGGGGTTTGTGCACAAGTCCGAACTGAAGAACATGGTTTACTGTAGATGTAGGTGTTCTCTGTCTCTATATATGTTCGTCCTTTTTCTCTTTCTTTCCTTGTCTCTATCTCAGCTGGTTGAAATGGCTTTATTGGTATGACAAGAAGAATCTTACTGGATGTTGCCAAAGCTCTCTCTCTTTTCCCTCCACATTTCTCTCATGGTAAGCTCAACGTGTAATGGTTGTCTTTAAATATTCATTTCTTACATTTTTGTGCTTCTTGAGAGGTTGGACCAAAAAAGATACACGATTGAACTGCCTTTCTGCACTTCTTTTTTTTTACCAAAGAAAGAAAAATTTGAAAGGCTTTAGCGATCTGTCTGTCATCCTAAGTCACCTTTCAAGAGTTGGCTTCTCGCAGTGTGTTGCACAGTCAGCATTGAATGCCAAGCTGAACAGAGTATGCCACTATGGGAAGACAGCAGTTGAATGTTCACATTTTCTTTGGTCTTAGAACCGAACACCTCATCTCCCTAATTTTCTACAGCAGGCCCAGCGTGATAAAGTTGCCATGGTTGCAATTGAAGAGGACAGAATTACAAGATTCCATCTGCAGAAAGATATGTACTTTTGTGATATCGTGTTTTAAGTTTCTTATCATAAAATTGCTTTATATTACTGCTATCCATTGTATTTAAGTTAACATTATTCAAAAGGTAATTTCATATGCTTAACCTCTAGTATGTAGAAAGGGAATAAAACATGTCAATAACACATTTTTGACAAATGCTTGATATATAACCCAGTAATTCTGAGCTCTCAAAATGTGTTATTTGTACATTCCTGTCAACTTTCCTGTCACCTGTAATTGTGTGTTTAAAATGCTATTCAAACCCCAGGCACTTTAGAGCATTGTGGGGTAGGAGGTATGTTGTTTTAGAGGTGGTGGTTAAGATCACACTGTCAATCATCTAAGGGTGTGGTCACGCATGCAGCTGTAATTTGGACGAAATGGACATGAGTGTAGGAAAGTCATCATGGCATTCTATTCAGAAAATTTGCAGAGGGAATTGATGTCAGGTTTGTTTTTATGGGTATTGCTAAACTGTAGCTGTCTCTAAATTGCAGGACATCAAGACATCCGCCGAATCTTATGGTTAAATGTCTGGTCAGGACAAAAGCTAGTGTGCATTGCAGGCACCTGCAACAAGTAGCAGCTCTACTTAAGGGTTAGGGACACATTAAGGACAACAACCTTTTTCTCGACAACTCTCTGCAAAGAAGAGTGTTGTAATGTCCCAAACTAAACCTTCCATGTTTCATAATTCCCTTTCCATAAACGTCACAAACACGGTTTAATTCGCCCGGTGATGTGAAAATTGGTCTAGAAGCGGCAAAGATGTCCTTGCCCCTTTTTTTTTTTTTTCCCTTTCTTTACATTGTGGCTTTCAAGGGGATGCGTGTAAGTTTTGGTGCGGTGGTGCACTGGATGATGTGATTAGCGAACTAGCATTTGATTGGGGCAGTGCATCAGTGCATCCTTCAAGCGTGTCACACTGGCTGCCCCGGGCGACACGCTGGCTCAAATCAGGGCTGACACTTCCTAAATATGAAGGCAACAAATCACACGTTTTTATTGGGCCTTCAACTCCGGGGCGGCTCTCTGCAGACATCAGCACAATCAGGGGACCAGCCTCTAATTCTTCACGACTGGCCCCTCGCGCCTGCGAAGAGTCGCAGAGAAAACACACTGGCCACACGCCAACAACGGGGCGACACCTACCATTATTGGGTGGTTTTAACCGCACGCCACATCAGGCGGAGAGGCAGGGCGATTCTGTTGCAGGCGATCGGGAGCGCATCGCATTAATACGCGAACACAGATTCATCTTCATCAGTACGTATGCTCTCATTCAAATCTGATTATGTGTGAAGGGTACACGTAGGCGTGGCTGTGATGCTCATTCTGTAATTCTGCCGTGATGCCGCAAGACGGGGGATAAACACTCAATAGCCTACACAAAAAAAAGATGGTCTATTTCTGGGCTGCCACCCAAGAGAGCGCCATTTTGCTTCCTAAAATGTTGGTTTGTGATGGTGGCAGCATCAGCCAAATCAGCACTCCAAAGCAAATTTCGTTGTATGACATAGGTCCTTTTGGTACCAACATTTTACCCAGAAATGCCTGGATGTTCTGACATAAGAACAGATGCTGGAAGGTTGTACGATAGTAGTTCAGCCGACTGAGGGAGGGAGGTGGTGCAGTGGGTGCTCGTGATATATACCTGCAAAAGCCTGACCTGCTGGTCCAAACTGTGTTATGTCTGCATGTATTGAGGCATGCACCCAAAAACCATGGGATCGCAGTGGCTATTCACAGCATCTTATCGGAATGGGTCGAGAGAAGAAAGTAGCGTTTAAAAAAAAGTATTAATGGATTTTATTGTCATTAATAGAGTGAAGCTTTTTTGTTTGTGTAGGGGATCTAGTGAAGAACAGCACCAGCTTGAGAGTTTGTCAGTGTGAGATGTAGGACACTACTGCACCATAGGGCCAGTGTTGGCACTATTTACTTAGGTTTGGCACGGGAAGTGTGTGTGTCCTTCCAAAAATAGAGAAAGACACTGTGGTTGTATTGAATGCTTGTTACCAACCGTTTTATCTTACCTCAGTGCCGGGGCAAATTCATTTAAAACATGTTAACATCAGGATTTGAGAGGAGCAGAAACCTTATTTTATATTAAAGGAGTGATTTTTCACAAAACAATGAGAACAAGGTACAGGCAACAGATGGCAGGCGCATTGGTGTCATTTTCAAGTTGAGACACCCACAGACAGTGCAAAAATTCTAAGTGTTAACTCAAGAGTGGCCATATTATTCCAGTATAGACAATATATGCTCTAGTTACACTGAATATATTGCTATTTTAGGTGGAACCTATTCAGTCATCAGAGGACAGTATGATTTTGCTCTCTGAAAGGTATGTTGATTTACCTAATTTTCTAATTCCAATCATTACGACTTCCAGATGCGAATTGCCCACAGTGGTGGAAATGTCATGTGTAATCAACCAGAGGGAAATATTTGTATCAATCAGAATTGGAACCCATTTATTTCTTTGCATGTATTTTTATTGGTTGCTTGTTTATTATTGGTGGATGGGTGCCTTCATCCTGTTAAAGAACTCTTCCTGGGTGTTTGGGTCCCAGACTGAATCCAGGCTGAGCAGTCTTGCAGAGAGATGCATATTTGGCTGGAGTGCCGTCCAGGGAACGGAGGGATCATCCGACCAGGATGGCCATGTCTCGTTGCTCACCAGTGACCCCTGCTAGTCAGTCAGGTGCCACATCCTGATCGCAGGAAGTGTCTTCCTGTGCAGGCTGCTCTCATAAAGTGACGCTTGGGCAGCAGCCTACGGCGTCATCCTTTAGACGCAGAAGGAGGACTTTTGCGCCAGCATGTTGACGCACTCAGTCGCGAATTTACGAATCCCACTATAGCGAAGGCTTTGCTCATGAATATTTACTGCGAGCATGCCCGCTCAGTTTTCGCCGCGTGCGTGTTAATTTTTGTGAGTTTGTGATTCCCGTACACCACGCCCAACCCTTAAACATAACCTCACAGGAGTTCACGTAACTCGGGCTCATGCCCGAACTGTTAAAATAGTGGGCGAGCCCGACCGCAGGAGTTCACGTAACTCTCTATCGGATGAAGGGAAAAAAAAGCTAAATATTGAAGTACCACAACCAAAGAAAAGTTATGTGGCCACAAGCATCAATATATGACGCAAAAAGCTGCATCAATATACGGCGCAAAAGGTTACCTTTGGCGTCAGAGGAGCGACGATTGGGCAGAAGCGTCGCTATGTGACACGTACGGGTGATACCACGTTGCCTTGTGCCTCGTGTCTGTCTGTTCAGGTGTGAAAATAAGCAACAGCTTGACAGCATGTTTTGCTGTGAGCAGGCACTCGTCAGCACTCTCTAGTGGAAGCTGCAGCAATGCACATGGCTGGTGAATATGAGTGGCCATTCCAAACTGCAAACTGGGAAAAAAGGCAAATAAATCTATGTCTGTATATATATGTGTGTGGGTGTGTGTATGTGTGTGTGTGTGTGTGTTCACCATTGGTGGGTTCCTCCTTGAAGGCTCAATAATAAAATGCGAGTAGTAAGAATTGGAAAGTGCAGAACTGATTCAGGCACCTTTCAGCAACAGCTGTAGAAAGGCGAGCAGAGGAGCGCCGCCCACATGTGCCAGCAGTGGCTCTCTCCGGAAGAGCGCCAAGCTGTATGAGGATCAGCAGATTTGTGCCGTTAAAATCTGCTGTCACTGACATTTTGCCCAGCGAGGATGGTTAGGATATTAAAAAAAGCCCAGAAAAGGAAGCTCAAGTGCTCTACGGAGGTCATAAAGGTGTGCTGTGGAGCTTAAACGCTGCAGCCTTGTTACGTGTGGTCACAACCATTTATTTTAGTTGTAATTGTTTCAGGCCTGAGAGAGAGAGACAGAGAGAGGGAGAAAGAGAAAGAGAGAAAGAGAATGATTTGACGGATGATTCATTCAGCTCGCAATAATGTAATGTGTTTAGAAAACGGAGATACACTCCAATCCAAAGCCTCTCTTTAATGTGAAGAATATTGTTTTATTTATTTATTTTTTATATAAAATTGGCTTAATTCACTTTTACTCCAAAGTGTTTTGATAAAGCTGAATATACCTTATTCCTGTCATGTGCGAATTTTGAAGCGAGATCTTTGCTTGTCTGGAATATTGTAACATTCGAGCAATACACTTGGAATTACAAAAATTTACATTTAGTGTGACACAGTCGATTATCCCCTGCATTTGGTTGTTTGTAAAAAAAATGTATTATATATATTTATATATTATATATATGCATATATATATATCTATATATATACATCAAATACAATTTATTTCAAATCCAATGTGCTGGTGTACAGAGCCAAAACAACAAAAAATGTGTCACTGTCCTAACACTTTTGGAGTACACTATATATACAATAATAGAAACCCTTTCAAGTTGAAGAAAAATGTTTGATTAATAGTTGGGGAGAACTGCCAGTGTTACTTAGAGCATCTTTAAATGACGGCTTTGCTCTCAGGCTGTGTATGTGTTTTGGAACACGCCGCTGTCTTTCCGCAGCATCTGCCTGTCTGTCCAAAGTGTTGGGGGGGGTGGCGGGGTCAGGGGGGGTTAGGGGGTTTTGGAGGATGGGGAGTTGGGGTCAGCACAGAACCCCATCCCCCCTGTCAGCAGATACTCCACAGAAGGCAGAAGGTGGTCAACATTTCACTCATTTTTTAATCCGTCTCCCCCACCCTCTTGCCCTCCCGGTTGCACATCAGTCACCGTAACACAAACCAGCAGAGACTCCAGAGCATTTCAGCCATTTCCTTTATTCTGTATACAGAGCCAGGGGTCGATGACCTAAAGAAACGAAAAAACTGACCTCATCCACAAAGGCCCATCTCCTCTGGGCCAGGCACCGAAACAAAACAAAAAAAAACGCTATTCATGACTGCGAGACTTTCCGGCTGATAAAAAAATATATGCCCTTCAGTAAAAGTGTCTTTGTGTGTAAGGAGTGTGTGCTTTCCTCTGTGCGAGATCTCAGTCGAACTTTAGTTTATGATACTCTACACTATGTCTCACTACAGTACGTGAATGACAGCCGTCACCGTCACAAAAACACGATCGGCCAACCTGGCTCTCTGAACTTGCCATAGTTTAACAGGCTAAAAACATTCTCTCCCTCTCCACCTCATCTGATGTGTGGTGAGCGTTCTGGTGCAAAATGGCTGCCGTTGCATCACCCAGGTGGGTGCTACACATGGGTTAAGGCGAGTTTCCCCTTCTTCACAGTAAAGTGCTTTGAGTATGAGAAAAGCACCATATAAATGTAAGGAATTATTATTATTATTATTATTATATAATGAAGATTCAGGAGAGCCACTTCAGCTATTCTACCTGGTAAACCAGTTTATTTTTCGACAGGTACAACCGTCACCATGACCTCTCTCATGCTAGCTGTTTCTGCCATCCCTCTGTTTTCCCATCCTTACGCTTTTTACTTTAATGGGGGAGAGTGGATGGGGATCAAGAACCTCATCCTTGTATGATCTCAAGTTCAAATGCATCAAATGTTTCAAATGCAACATATGGGGATTTTTCACCACTTTTAACAATTGTTTGAAAGATCTTCCTTGGATCTTGTCACTTAAACCAACTGAAAACCAGATTATCTCAACTTCCAGTAAAATCTGTGAGGCATGGTAACATATTTCTGTACCATGTGTCACACAGCTATGCAGAGGTATTCGTTCAGTACTGCACGCACTCACATTCAAATTTGCAGTGTATAAAAACGAGAATGTGGTGCACTCCTAGAGCTATTCCAGACTCTACATCCAAACATTTCCTTGTTTGGAATAATGGTGCTATTAAGGAAAAGGTGATCCATGACGCTACTTATTAATCTCCCATGCAGTTGCTCTCCAGACAAAGTGCTTAGTTCAGTTCATTTCCCTCTTACCATTTTAAAATTATGACTGTTGTATCCTAACCTAATGTCTGCTAATTCACACTAATGCAAAGTTATTAGAACAAGTTTAGGCTTCCATAGTTCGATTGGTCTTCTGAATGTTTTAATGTACTCACAAAAAAGCAGAAATCACTTTAAACGCATCATGACAAATTACAGTCATCACTGCCATCACTATGCTTTTACACAGGATGAGTGACCCTGCACGGTCCTGGAAATGATTGAATGAATGCTTTTCTGACTTTGATTGTTTTGAGCAGTTTGATTCATTAGTCTGAGTTAGCAGTCTGAGCCTGAATAGCTAAACACTGATGACCTACAGCTCATGGTCACCTGCGTTCATTAAACCTAGTAATCCAATTATGCAGGATTTTTAGGATTAAGATTGAGGAAAATTTATCCGGCACTCCAGGGTGGGGGATGGATACTCATTATATTAATTTCTTTAAATCTTCCAATTTTTTCTCTTAACTCTTAAACTTTTGTCAAACCTGCCCTTCAGCAGTCTACGTTTGTTTGATTGAATCTGGCCCAGACTGTTTATGGCCATATGCAATTCATTCAACTCCTCTGGATTAATTCTGCACTGTACCTTCAAATACTACTTTGCTCACTTTATTGAGATACAACAGGTTCATCACAGCTCCAGTTGTTTGAAACTTCAGGTATTTGCAGGCGTTTAGATATGTTTTATAGACGTTGCCTGATTTATGAAGGTGAAAAACCTTTCATTCGTGTGTTCTCTGACCTTTCCCATGTTGAGAGATGACTAAGGGGGTTTGGCCTATGTGTCACCTCATATTTATTAGGGTGACCAGACGTCCTCTTTTTCCCAGACATTTCTTCTTTTTGGGACCAAAAATATCAGTCCAGGCAGAATTTCTAAATTCCTAAAATGTCTGTTTAGGATTTTCTTGTTCCATAGACCATATATAAACAAACAATAGCCTAGTATTATGTTCATAACGCCCGTCTAACCCGGTCTTTTTTCTTTAAAATCCAAAATATGGTCAGCCTATATTTATACCACAATGAAACAGAAAGTCATGACCACTTCTTAATGACTCAGATGAATTTTAAAAAACCTAAATAAAAATATACTTCTATAATTCTACATATAAAATAACTTTTTTTTGTTGAATATATTTTATTAAGGGCCTGATTTACTAAGATCCCAAATAAGGGATGCTATTTTGCATACGTAGTCAAAGTATTTGCACGTGTTATCACTTCACACTTTTCAGGTGATCAAGAGTCATTATGTAAATTACTCTGGCCGCAAGCAGCCATATTTAAATGAGAGATTTTGCGTGTTTGGAATGGGTACGGAGCCCCTAAAGGGACATGGGTGAGAAAAAAATAATAAAACTTTTCAGAGATATGTATATAAATAGCTGCACATACGTACTCCCCCCCCCCTCCATTTTTGGGCATCAAAAAATATTGGACAGTTTAACATAATGTTAAATAAAGTAATCATTTTTAATATTTGGTCGCATATCCTTTGCCTGCCATGACTTATTGATGTCTGTGACCCAACAATATCAAAAAACTCTTGATATCTTATATTGACATCAAACTAGAACAGTATAGAACACATGGTTGGCTAAAAGGCTCTAAGTCATCAAGGGTCTGACGTATCAAACAAGCCTTAAACCATCACTCTGCTGCCAGATATGCAGTAGATATGAATGGATCACTTGAATGGTTTCTTCTCCTGACTTATTTTTTTATAAAGTTCAATGAGAAAATTTGTCAGGATACTATGGTATCTTCTACTGATCCACTCCCAAAATCCATGTAAACAGGCGATGATTTTTTCTATCTATGCTGACGAGTTAGTAAATTAGTAAAAACTTGCGAAAATAACAGGAAATAACAACAATTTTTAATCGGTGAGCGAATGTACATTCTAATTTGTTTACGTAAAACTAAACTTATAAAACTAGAAATGCTGTTATGCCTGGCTGTAATTTATTCAATGCATCCAATAAGACATTGTAAACACCGTTACTAAGGTTTTAATGTCTTATATTAGATAAAAGAATCATCAATTAAACCAGAATAAACTGAAATTATTGAGACAGGTTTGCAGAGCGTGGGGGATTATGTATTGTGTATTTCTCAAATGGATGTGCTGTGTATTTCTCAAACGGATTGTCCCAGACAATAAATTACCACTGACTTTTGAAAGGGACATCTCTATGCATAAAACCAATGGTAGGATTTGATATTTATTTAATATTTAGTAGCAGATATTGATAGTAGAATGATGTGGTATAATTACACAAGAATTTCATGTGTCTTTTGCATTTGAGTTAGCGGGGTTTTTCACGGCTGTTTTGGCATACGATCGGCTGTTGCTTGCTTTATCTTGTTGCTATGACAAAATGCAAATTTTTGGTGTTAAAATCTTTTTACGAACTCACACATAGACGCTATTGTACACTGTGTCACGCATGGGTAGATATAGTTGCAGGCGAGACTGGGTGGGGGGTTGCTTGTTAAATGGACTAGCTACGCAACAGTGACACTGAGAAACTCCGTATTCGGCAGAGTTGTCACAAATCGTGCAATAACTAATAAAGCAAAAACACCGTTTGTTGTTTCTACTCCTAGTTTGGTTGCAAGAAAAATTAACATCTGAGTTGAGCAAAATCTTGGTGCCAGCGCCATAGCTACTAGGGGATCTGTGCGAAGAGGTTAATTAGCCCCAATTGTTACACAATATGAATTTTTGTGATATTTATGGATATTCCAAACACATCCGTTCATGTCTTGCTACAATGACAGCCATCATCTTATTGATTGCGTGCCTTTAAAAATCTGTTTTCCATTTGTATAAAATGCACCCGCAAATACCTTTCCCAAGCTTGCTTTCGAGCTTAGCAAATCACATTACACATGCTAAAGCAACTTATTTGCATGACCTCCTCCCACTATTTCACGAAATAACATTGGGATGCTCAAATTTGCATAGTAATTCAGACAGACTAACCCACAAAAACGAAAAATCTATGTATCTTTCAATTTAACACACGCAGTCTTCTTTGTGCATCATTAGTTGATCACCTCTGATGATTTTTTGCGGGTGGTAAAAGTTTTACATCTAATTTTGTACATGCAAAACTTTGGTAAATCGACCCCTAAGAGGCCAGTGAGAAGACAGTACATGTATTCAAAACTCAAAGTAGATCACTTTCAAAATGAAAAATGTTCCCATTCTCAAAAATGGCTTGAAATAAATCAAAATGTCTCGAATTAGATACTCATTCTGCTACAGTTATACTAATTTAAGTAGTACAGTTCAATCCTGTGTCCAAAGCTATTTCTGATTGGCGGATTGGATTTGGAGGTGAGTTCTGCTGTCTGGTGTTGTCTCCTTTGGCTCATTAGTTCCTGTTTGGTCTGTCCCAGCCAGCTGTCTCAAATACAGACCCACAGGATTGAGAAAGGGGGGTGGGGGGGGGCTGCTTGTGGCTGACCTGGGATCAGTCAGTTCATTAACTGCCCACTTCCTGCTTTTCTGCCTGGAATCTGAAGTGTTAGGAGTGCCCGTGTAAACAGACTGTGGGGTTGGATAAGGCTGACCTGGGGTCAGTCAGGTCACCAAATTCTCCTGGCCCTGCTTTCCTGTGTACAACTGTGGCTCCACAGCAATGATGAGGTATTATTTTTGGCTTTCTTTCTAATGTTCTTCTGCCTGACCTGGGATTTCAGAGTTCAACTGACCTCTTGTACGTGGTCCCGGTGAAATAAATAAAAATAAATAAAGCATGGGGCTGCTGGCAGACTTTTAAGGAAAAGTTTCAGGGTGTGGATGAGCCTGTGGATGAGGTTTGGTATGAAATCCTGGCTGTGCAAGCACCAACTGTGGCCAGCGGCCCCAGGGATTCAGTCAGCCGGTATGACCGCGTCACATCACTGACAAGCAACCCCTGCTGGTCAATCGTGCGCCCACAGCCTCTTTGCTCAATTTGCAAATGATGCCTCTTCCTCCGCCTTGACATCACACGTTTCAGGAGCGAATATATGCTTGTCTGTGCGGCTGGTGAATACGATTGGGCATTCCATAATGGGATAAAAGGGGCAAAGCACAAAATAGTTGAATAAATGAATTAATGAATAAATAAATAAATAAATAAATAAAGTGCGGTAGTTCACGAACACTTGGCCGTATCCTCGGTTTGCCGTGTCCTCGACTTGTCGCCCTCGCTCCATTTCCATGAGAATGACACTCTTCCCTCCCTGAAAGGAGAATGAAATTGATGCTCGCTCCCTATCTCTCCTCCTCCCATCAACCCTGCGCCAGCGTTTTCTTATCAATGGCCTCCCCGACATGTGTCAAACAGAATGAGAAAAGGGTCTGCGCTCCTGCTGTCCATTAGATATAACACATCCCTGCTCCATTTGGCTTGAAAGATGGATCTGGTGTACCTGCAGTGTCCCCTACTTGCTGCTGGCCTGAATGGGAAGCGCCGTTTGCCTCATAGGCTATCGGTGTGAAGTCTGCTATACCAAGCCCCCTACAGGCACCCGATCGCACCGTGGAGGCACACCTGAATTGTCTCTCTCTGAAGACGAACTTCCTTGTCTTCTTAGCCTCGGCCAATAAAATTGAGGGGATAAATGGTGTGACTGCGGCAGTGTGATTCTGCTCCTCCGATCCCCCGGGGCCCTTCCCAGGCTGCCTCATTACCAGCCGGTTAAGCTTGCAGTCCCACAAGGTTCTGTCAGAGATACTGCTCGTAGTGCACAGTGCTCTACACCGCTAACGTTCTGGCCCTGTGTTGTAGGATCCAAGGTTCTAATGCTGAAACTCCATGGGCTCAGTTATCGAAATGGTGCCTGGAGCTCCTTGACTAGATGAAGGATAATAAAATAGGGAATAGACAGTTGTGACATCACCTTGCTGAAAGAATTTTACATTTGCATGCAACACCGCCAATTTCAGAGTATGTTGGCAACATATTTGCAGGTAGAGTACATTTGGTAATTGGCAATTAAACAACGCCGACAGTGATTGGTGGATACTACCTAATAATACCTACATGGAGGCCAAAAGTATATATATCACTATCAGCGTTGTTGTATTCATTGTTACCAATGTAGTCCATGAACTCTGTTTTATACCACTAAAATGACATCATGACTGTCTTAGCCCGATGTAGCTGTCCCTGAACCAGACCAGGAAGGAACACAGAGGGTCATATTTATATAGCCAAGGTGCCTCTGTTTAAACTCTATCATTAACTTACAGTGGAATTCCTAACTTAATTTTGTGACAATGGACTGTCAAGCACCTGTAGTGCAGTTGGAAAAGAGGTTGGTTCAGGAGGAATATATTAACCTGCGGGTTTGGCGGAGGTTTGGTTTCATTATGGCCAATAAACAGTGCAGAGTTAGCAGCTCCCACACAGCAGTTATCTGTAAAATACACAACAGCACACGATTATTCAATTAGAAAACAGATCAAATTGGATGCAGAGGAAAAGTATGTTGATTATTGCAGGTCTTCTGCATCTGGACTTTCCAGCATGGAGGGTGACTTTGCCGAAAACAACTGGCAACAGTTGATATGATTGCAACAGTCTCCAAATACAAATTCCACACCTAGAATCAACTCTATACCCTTTGTTAGCTTTCTTGCGCATGAACTAATGATGCAGCAACACATGGACAGGAAACTGCTGAGCAGCCAATTGTCCAATTGTTCTCTAAAATGGGGGTTATGTAAGGGCTGTAATGTCTACGTGGATCACTGGATATAGCAGTACATACCCTTAAATGAAAGCAGACAGTCTGCACTTTAACCTCATATTCACTGTTTCATTTCAAATCAAATGTGCTAGAATACAGAGTCAAAACAACAAAAATAGAGGTTCAACTCTACATACATTTATTTGTTTAACAAAAGCATAGCTGAGACAATCTGACATGTAGAGACGGCCTTCATCTCTCTCGACATCAGTCTTGTGTGACTGCTTGTACGACCATACGTGCAGTGTTCACGGGGATTGGTAAGCGCCCCCAAAACAGCGCAATGCGTTACGGTTAAAAGGTGATCTGGGAAACAAATTATTCGACACCAAGCTTGAACAGAAATGTTTTTATCGACGCGCACCCTATTGCGGCGCCCATACCGGCACTGATGCAAAAATGTTTATTGCAGACCATGGAAATACCAAACCAGGCAGAGAAAAAAATATTCAATTTACACAGGACGAAAGGAGCAATTCCAGTAGCATCCAAGCACATTTGCACTGCTGTTGTTTGCCCCAGAATAGGGCCCAGAGTGTGTAGTCTTCCAGAGAGAAAAATATTTCTTTAGCCTAGGACACTGCTACTCCAGTCCTCTCGCATTATATTAAAATACTACGGCCTGGATTTTAAAATGCAAGTGTTATATTTGTTCCGTCACAGACACAGTTTGGCAATTTCAGAAATGATCAGGATTAAACCTCCAATCTGTGTTCGTGAGGAAAGAAACACTAACACTTGCATTTATTTGTCAGCCAAATTTAAGGTAAAACTTGTATTGAATCCAGGCATGAGAGTATGGCCAAATATATAGAATATACTCATTTATTTATCACATTACAGTAAAACATGGTAAAAAAACAAGGAAAAAGACTCTCTGCCCATTGCAAACATAGGTACTATTTTCCTTACACACTGTGGCAGGGAAATATATCCTTATAAGTAAATTGACCGAGGTGTACACTCTATGTATCTCTATGTATATTTGTAAAAATCTGTTTGGTGTTCATTCAAACGTTTGCATAAATATAGTTTTTTTTATACAAAGGATTATCAATATGTAGAATGACGCATTGGTTGAATGCACACAAGTATATGTTATTGTTTTGTATATTAGTATGTGACTGTCCACAGATACAACTACAAAATAATTGCTAGTTTGTACAAATATCCAGACTTGCTGAAACTAATTATAAGAACGTTTCATTCTGATCGTTTTGTTAGCCAAAAGAAAAATGTAGTTCATTTCAATTTTGTTTTACCACACCAAAGACACTCGGTCCTCTCTGTCTCGTGCCTCCCATTGCATTGGTCCATTCTCACGGGAAAGGTACGCGACGCGCCCGTCTACCCGTTCTTTCACACAAGATGAACTGACGGGGGTTGTAAAAAATAGAAATTCCTTCTATTTGTGGACGTCATAAATGATGAGAGTGATGATTTATTCGTTTAAATCATTTATTAAGGGAAGTAAAAAACCAATGCTGGGCTGTGTATCACTGGCTGGTATTGACTCGCCTTATCCAGTGATACCCCCCAACACTGCGTTGGCAGTGTGACAGACTCATTCTGAAGTCTTTGTGTAAGACGATTCAATTTTCTTTGTAGGCTCACCTAAATGAGGAACAAGATCTAGACATCAAAAGTCATAAATAAATAAAAAGGTTATGCGTTGAATTTTTAAAGTGCCTTTTGGCTGTTCTAGAACCCATCAACTTCATCCATATCTGAGACAGTTTGACTGGCAACAGTACATTACATTATTTATTTACTTGGCAGATGCCCTCAACCGAGAGAGCATAAAAATGCTTGCAGTTTTGCATTTCTCACGTCGTCTTTTGCAGTGCCACGCCCAAGAATCAAGCTGGCAATCTTTTTGGTCAGGGCTTCAGTGCCCAGTATGAGGCGATACACTGCTGTGCTGCAGGCTGCCAAACAGTAACTTTTCAGGTTTTTTTTTCTTTATTAAAAGGGAAAAAGTTGTCTTGGCATACAAATACTGTAAGTACAAGCAATGTCTCTTTGTATAGCTAATCACTCTCATTCTGTGGAAACTGCTGCAACCCTGGAACCTCGAGGGCTATCGCTGCGCAGCAAACCGCGAAAGTTCCAGCAGAGCGAGCTGCCGGCGTGTTTGCCACCTTTCGATTTCAGAAACCCTCCTCGTTCAGCGCATCTGTTGCCAGCCCACACTGCGATCAGAAACTAAAAACGGAACCGTTAGTCAACGGCCGCCCGTTAGCTTTCCAGCCCACTGTTTTCCCACAGAATGCGTCTTCTGCCAGTCATCGTGGCCCCTCCTCCCTTTGATTGGGCCGATACCGCTCAGCCTCCACACAGTTTCCATATGTAAAACGTTCATAGTTTTATGGCTAGTGGGTGAGAGCATCGTGTCTGCCATAAGAACTTGTGATGACTGTGGAAAGGTGCTTGAGAGTTGGAGAGTCAAACCAAGGGTAATAGCTTGTTTGGACACTATGGACGTTTTAACTCTATAAACTATTTTTTTTTATTACTTGAGTCAGAGAAATACCGGAAATTATGTTGTTTTTTTTCTTTTGCCTTGCCACACAGAAATTGTTAAACCATGACCCTCAACCAACCAAGTTCAGTTGGCTAATGATTAATATACACATACGTATATGTGTGTATATATAAATATATATATACAGTGCCCTCCACTATTATTGGCACCCCTGGTAAAGATGAGTAAAAAAGGTTATAAATTAGCTTAATCTCACACTGAAAAAATGAGAAAAATCTAACCTTTAATTGAACTAAATGTATTGGCACCCCTGCATTTATATATAAAATAAAGTAATCATTTTTAATATTTGGTCACATATTCTTTGCATGCCATGACTTCCTGATGTCTGTGACCCAACAACATCTTATTTTCTGGTACTCTTACAAGCGATACTATAACTTCTCTGCATTTGAATGGATCTCTATTGGAATTGGGGGGTAGAACTAGATTTAGCTGTAAATTACACTGGAACAATATGGAATTTACAGCAATTCCGGAAGAGTACAGAGTATACAAATTTTTTTTCAATTTACAGCTTTTGCCTTCTGTGCAAAGATATTCGGATTGTCGCCATTTAGCAAATAAACTAGTTAACACAGGTCAATATTATTAGACTTGGAACACCAGCTAATTAGCTTCGTATCACAGAACACAGAAAAACTGAGACACGAAGCTCACAGCCAGGAAAGAGTGCTTGAAAACTACGACACCTTCTAAGACAAGGCCAGCTCAACAATGGTTTTGCAAAGGAAAAACTAATCTGTGCTTCTACTGTGTCGAAAGCATCATTCTCATCAGTGATTTTAGTTGCTGTACGAGGTGGGAAAGTATACCCCATGGGTAGTGTTTCTAGTCCCAGTGTATAGAGGCGCAACGAAAGCAGCCAAATGACTCACAGCTTTCACACCCCGCCACTACAGACTGAAGGAAAACCAAAAAGTTAAATGTTTGCAAGATAAGACCGTGTTTGAAGCTAATGGAGCTAAAACCGATATGCGCACACGTGAGCGCGCATCCTCTGCCACTGGATCACAGCCTTGCTGAATGTGTCGCAATGAAAAGCAGACAGGCCAACAGCCTGTGTTTTGCAAATAACGGCATGTTAGAAGAAATAAATATACCGCGATCGGATGTCTTGGCTCTATTGCAGCCGTTGCATTGTGCACCCGCCCTAGATGACACAAGGGAGATGCTTGTTGTTGTTATTTTTAACGAGCTTCAGGTGCTTTTAAGCAGGGATTTTTGACCACTCATTCTTGTAGACTCACTTTTGAGTTCAAACCGCATGTACTGTGAGTTCTGAAGATGAACAATGAACGGTTCAGAAGCTAACCATGATATTGGCCTGAATTCAATCCACCTTTATCTTTAACTTTGACTGACATGTTTTTCACTTTTTTCACAAACTCAGTTTGGCGAGTTAGTTTTAGTGATCTTTTATTATTTTTTTTTTATTATCTATTATTTTATTATCTATTATTAAGTTCTCATATTGTGTTCTTGGAAAATTGTGATTATTTGTAAAAGGAACAAAATTGAGAGAAAAAGAAAGGGGCAGAGAGAGAGAGTTCTAAAAATAATAAAAATAGCAACAGGCAGTTCTTAAGTGTCTTCATCATAGCTGTCTTCAGAAAGACCCAAAAAGACACGTGCAAGCACACACACACACACACACACACACACATACACGCATGTGTTGTCACACATTCAAATGATTACACACGCGCACGTGCGCGCACACACACACGCATGTGCATGCCCACAAACATGAATGCATGCAAACTCACACAGAAGATTACACACACGCATATACACACACATTTGGGCATGCCCACATTGCCACACATAAACTTGATCGCACACAAACACACACACACACACACACACACACACACACACACACACACACACACACACACACTCACCCACACAATAAAAGCCAGCAGTGTTCAGCTGGAAAAAAGTGCAGACTGGGGAATCAATGCAGTATTTTATTATCTATCTCTATCTTATTGCGTAAAAAAGAAAGATTATATGTCATAGAATGACCTAGGGCAGACTGTAGTGGAGATCTATCACTGTAGAGAGGCAGTGGCCTTTCTCTTGTAAATCATGCGTCACATGGCCGGCAAGTTCATTCGGGGGCCACAGAATACGTTCAGGACTTGGACGTGGATTTCTATATCTCTCCTTTGATTGAGTGCTTCCTGCAGAGAGAGAGAGAGAGAGAGTAAGACTACACAGTAAGTACATTATTGTGTAAAAAGCACATTTTCACTCATTCACCACAGTTCAGCTGTCAGTCCCTGTTAAAATGGTTTCCATGGTGAAGTAGTTTTATCATATTATTGTTTTTTAATTTTTTATTCTTGTTTTAACACCAGATTACTATTCATATTTGAGAAGAGTAAGGGCTTTCCGGTTTGATAAGAGCTAAAGTTAATTCCATGTAGAAACCATACAGGCCATTCAGGCTCCTAAGGTACCTACGGCCTACTCAACTCCAGGCCCTGCGGGCCCCAGTATCTGCAAGAATTTACTTCAACCGTGCAAGACTCCGCCTGATTTCACAAATTATTTTACCTCCTTGGTTCAGTAAGTAATCTCATTGAGTAGCCCTGTTTTAAATTAGCTTAATTCAGTGTAATAGCAGCTCTTCTTATTTGTTTACTGATCCACAAACTCTAGTGGGAGTCAAAATAGTTTTGACGAGACATTTCAATTTTACCACATTTTTACCATGTTATTGCCCCTTTTACCATCCAATGCAATACATAAATGAACCAACACAGCTCATGTGTGGCATTTGTGACCACATGTAAAATGCATATAGAATACAGTGAGCGAGCCTCACAAAGATGGCTGAGCAAGTGATTTATGGTTATAGCGGAATATAGCCCAGTAGGTTGTGTTACAGCCGTGGTTTTCAATCCGTTTATCACGGGAAGCCTGAAGCGTTGTCATGTGGGCTACACCACGCCTCTTATCACCCATCTGTAAGAACTCGCTGCTTCTAGTAAAGTCTTACACACACACACACAGATCGCTGTCAAGATTGTTTCAAAAGGTAAAACAGTTATTCTTTTTTGGCCTGTTAAGCTCTGTTGTGTCAGGGAGCCATTTGTTCTCTTTGCGGCATGTCACATGGGCTGCATCTTGGCGCCGATTGGCCCATGGGATGAGAGCCAAAGTGTATTGGTTACTTAAAATGGTCTTTATGCTCAAAGAGTTAATGCTGAACAGAGTGGTAAATTCACCAGAAAGACCACAGGTGAGAATCAGCTTAATTTCAGCCACAAAATGTATGGAAAAAAGCTGGAGACCACATGACCTTACTCTGACCATGATCATTTTTATTTTTTCAGTCAAGCTGCAAATAGTGAGGTCACCAGTAATGGTGTAAGAACAAAAAACTTGTTTGGCTTTGAGTTACAGCAGAAGCGATAAGAACCTGGCAAGAAAATCTCCTACAGCAGTAACATAAGGCATTCTGGCTGACACTGAAATAGAATAGACTAAAATATGCATGATTGCCTCTTTCAGAAATTGCAATATATATATTTTTAAATACAATGCCGTGAAATTAAATACATTCCAAATATGTAGAAACACATTGTACAACCTATTGTATACTGCATATTTCCAATATATTGAAAAACATTCCATTTCTGTAGTGGGAGTAAAACCCAACCTTGTGGGACAAAGCCAATTGTGTCTCATCGCCGTGAACTCCTGATTACAAATGGACACAACCTATAATGGTTGATAACCAACTTACAAATGGTTATCAACCACAGCTTGCGCTCAAAGTCAATGTTTTATATGACTGTCACTCAGGAAGCCTGCGGAATTGTGTTATGTCTTCATTGCAAGCCGATCAGTAGCTGCAGAAATCATGGGGAAATGAAGGGAAATTATTTCTTTGTGAAAAAGAACGTACTTTCTACGGGATTTATCGACATTCTACGTCGATTTAAAAAAACTGGATAAACACACATTTAGGTTAGCCTGGAAACACTTTCAACTTTCCCTTTGAAGAAAAATGAATATTTAGTGTAACCATGAATACATATAAATGTCTCTTGGGCGTCTTGAATGTCTCTAGATTTGGTGACAAAATTGGCGATGCTGGAGCTAATGCATTTATATATGCACATATTGCAGCATAGCAAGTTATCATGAATGTGGAGACCAGATAAATCTGAGTGGGATTGTTCAGCCATTTTCTGCATCAAAGTCCCCAGCCCTGTTTTTCTGTCTCATACATTAAACCGGCAGGACATCCACCCCCCAAAGAGGACAATCAGAGCCGTGATTCTTATGAAACCCAGGGAATCATCCAAACTCGCGCAAAAGATCTGAAAAGTGTAATTGTCAGTCAACTCCCACTCTAAACTTTCATCATCCCTCTCCGAGGCGCCTCTATTAAGTCTAAGTGTGTGGAAGAGCACTTTCATTTTGTTTTAATTAAGTTTTTAAGTTTGACACATCTCCTGTGTAAGTCATCTTGAGTGAGAGGCCATTCCAGGTCTATGCTCAAACTGCTAAAGTGTTTTTTTTATCATATATATTCACTGTGTTGAGACTGTTCCCTTGAGTTTTCTCATGGTTACATCACATAGACTATTTCACGGATGCAGGATTAGCCGGCTGCCTTGCTTTACTTACGGGCGAGAAGTGAACTCCCTCGGTGAAAGTACTCACGTCATTGGGCGTGGAACTGCTGAACCCTGGTCAATCATAGATTTGAATCATTTTAGAATTGGAAGATTTACGGCGTAATATTTTGAAACATGGCCCTCTGAGATTTGGCTTGCCCTGATGTCAGACAATTGAGGTTTCATGTTTCTCCTGCACGGGACACAGTCCTTTTGAGTTTTTGCAAGCGTTGCATCACCTCAATATAATGTAAAGTGCCATCATTTATTTATGAACAATTTTAGCGACAGTCAAATGAATAGCATTATGTAAGGAATTGCAAAAGGAAGGCTTTAAAGTATAAGCTAACGCACACTGCAGTTTGATAGACTCAAGGCTTTCAAAGTGGCATTTTAGTATCTTTCTGTAATGGGGGTGGTTCGGAGGACCAGACGCAACAGACGGGAATCACAAAGTGTCCACCAGGGGACACTACTAAAACGAAACAGGCTCCATAGAAGGGAGAAAATAGAAGGAAAACTAAAGCAGTCCTTTGCTCTCGCACAGAGAGCAAGTTAGAGGAGAGACTGGCAACAAGGAGAACACAAAACAACCCACAAAATGCCGGGCGAGGAACTCGTAGGCACGAGAAAACAGAAAAATACTCTCCAACAGGAAAATAAAGGAGTGGAGAAACGAAGAAACTAAAAACAACCAGAAACGATAGCAGGTAGAAAGAACTCTCCACCCTCTCAATACAAGAGAAGAAAAACAAAGGAGAGGAGAAACGAAGAGATAGGGAATTTTAATAAACTCTGAAGCACAAACGCCAACTCCTGCGTTAATCTTACAAGTTGTAAGGGCAAAGTGGTCGACAATAAGTGCAGCCTGTACCGTACCGGCTTACTTTGTCTCGGAAGACAACATGGAAGCGCCGAAACAGGAAGACGCAGAGTTTAAATAGCCAGTGGAAGCACAGGACAGGTGCGACCGCTAAGTGGCTCGATGGAAAAAAAACCCGGCATGGAACAAGGAATGGACGCCCAAAAGACCCTCCTGAAGAAAAACGACACGGAGAGGGAATAAGCCTGCCAAACCACTACACTTTCAGGACCAAAGTACTATATCTATCTCAATAGGTCGTCACACTTGGTCTGCTTCAGAAGAACAAAATTACCACTCAGGAATGGAAGGATTGATTTTTTGGAAATTTAATTCGAGATTGGCCTTTCATTTTTAAATAGTAGACAAAGACAGACGTAATTACCCCTAATTATCTCTCTACAAGCATTGGACATTGTGATTGTGTTGTATTGACTTATTTTGCATCATGTTGTATGAGATGGCTTTTCTCAATTACGCCTCTTTCCGATCTTCTTGTCTTTATCATCCATCAAAATGCTTGTCTTTTTTTCACAAGTGAAACCACTGAATTTACAAAGAGAATACAAACAACAAAATGAATGTGTGTTCTGCTTCTAAAGGTACTTCTTAGCGCAGAAGCTGAAATGGTACCCCACCCAAAAAAATACATGCCATTGGCACTCACACATAAGTTGCAGATTCTCTGATTGGCTTAAGGATTCCAGAGAAGTCATGTGCATGTCGAATCTTGATAGATGGGTTCCATAATTTCCTTTTTGCTTCCAGACACCCTGTTGTGTCGCTATGGTCAAAGTAAAAAAAAAAAATCGACACAAAGTGCACAAGACCAGGCTGATAATACGGCTGACCATTAAGCTTCAGCAGTGACGGTTTCATGTCATAGTCGACCTTTAAAGTCCAATTTTCCTCAAAGTGGAGTTACATATATTCTTGAGAGAGGGAGGGGGGGGAGGAGGGTCGTGAATACCATCAATTAGAAAAGCTCTGAAACTGAAGAAACTATTTGCCCTCACGCCCTTTGCATCGATAGGTTGACGTCTGACCACAGTGATGCCAAAGGCTTGAGACCAGGTTGCCAGATCAGACAATCACCTGAAGGGGAGTCATTATGTTTTTATACACTCTCCCTTAAGACAGAAACACTGAAGGCAGGAGAGAGGGGGACATTTTGGCTTCCTTCACCAACTCTAAGGCCAATACGAATACAAATTTCAACATAAACCGACAGATCGGGGTGTGAAAACAGTGTTTGTCGCGTGCAGTTCTATTCTCTCTCGGCGAGCACTTAAATGCACTCACTTTGCATAAAATAAATCCTCTATTACATTCAGACAAGTGGGATTGAAATCCTCCATTTGAAAGCCGGGTGTTAACATGGCTGATCCCTCCGTTAGCAACACGTACAGAGACGCAGATGTGCATCCCTAATGTTTCATGCAGGACCACAGAATTGCTTTAGGTATGATATATGACATACATACCATAGATACATATGATAGGGCACAGTTCTGTGAATTTAGCTTAGAGTAAATGCCACTGTGAATGGAAACAGAGGTTCCTAGTTTTAAACTGCCACACACACACACACACACACACACACACACACACACACATATATATATATATATATATATATATATATATATAAACAGAGCATTTAAAAGCCTAAAGGCTTAAACTAATACAAAAAGTCTAATCAGACCAGCAATCCCTGATGTTAATGAAGGTGTCACACATCGTACAAAGAAAGTTGTGCCTGGCAATCTTCCATTTTTCGGCTGCCTACACCAGTGACATTTCATCTCACATTCAAAGAGCACTGAGCCCTTAATGAAATGCATAATTAACATATTCTAATTGTGCTGAGCACAGTGATGGTTTTGACAGAGCTCACTTTCCATGTCTAATTCAATGCTAATTTAATCTGTTCTTTTTCCCGTCGACATGACCTTTCTTGATTGAGTTTCACCGCGAAGAATTTTTTGATGGATTGATTTATCAACCTCTTGGAATGCAACAAAAGCCCCAGTTTCAGGGAAGGTGGGAGGGGGGTAGAGGCGAAGAAAAAAATGGAAAGAATAAAATAGAGAGCGGGGGAAAATGAAGTGAAAATAACGTCTAGAAAAGGAAGTGGTACCCAACGACTTGAGTACAACGGCTCTCTGTCAAGGGGGGGGGTCTGTCACACCTGTCTGTTACTCTGTCGCATACTCTTCCTTTACTCTGTGTTTACTCACACTCTTTCCCACCCCTCCCACCCGCAATTACCTTTCTGCAGCTCTTCTGACAGGATTGCTCAAAGCTGCAGTCTGCTTTTTCTCACTGAATTCAGCCTCTTGACTGGCGTACCTCCAAAATGGCGGTCAGAGAGTACAGTAGCCATATTTTTGTATTTTTTTTACGATGGGGGAGAATAGTAATTTTTTATTAATTATTCAATCATTCATCGCTTCCAATCTGTGAATTTGGTGTAGCCCCAGACATTCATAACAGCTGGTTATGAGTTCAACTCTGGCCCGCTTGGCTAGGAACCACAGATCATCCATCTGACCAATCAGAACCACATCTCAGTTGTGAATATATTGAGAAAGCGTTCAGAGAATGTTGGCTAGAGAATGGCTACAGTATTTAACAAAACATAGTAATGATATCAAAACGTAACACTGAATTACTGGTGAAATAGGAGGCTGTTACTTGAAATTTGCAATATATTGTCATTTCTATGGATAACTATATTGAATAATATACACTGTTCAAAGAAATTAAGGGAACACTTAATCAACACAGTATAATACCAAGTCAATTAAACTTCTGGGATATTGATATGTCCAGTTAGGAAGCGTAAACGATTGTGAATCAATTTCACCTGCTTTGGTGCAAATGAAAGTGACAACAGATGGACAGGAGAGGCAACAGCAAGACAACCCCCAAAAAGTAAATGGTTTTGCAGGTGGTGGCCACAGACCACTTCTCTCTCCTTATCCTTCCTGACTGATTTTTCTCTAGTTTTGCATTTTGCAAGTGCCCTTGTCACTACTGGTAGCATGAGGCGGTACCTGCAGCCCATTCAGGTTGCACAGGTAGTCCAGCTCCTCCAGGATGGCACATCCATATGTGCCGTCACAAGAAGGTTTACTGTCTCTCTCAGCACAGTCTCAAGAGCATGGAGGAGATACCGGGAGACGGGCCATTACACGAGGAGAGCTGGACAGGGCCGTAGAAGGGCAACAACCCAGCGGCAGGACCAGTATCTGCTTCTTTGTGCGAGGAGGAACAGGAGGAGCACTGCCAGAGCCCTACAAAATGACCTCCAGCGGGCTACTCGTGTGCATGTTTCTGACCAAACTGTCAGAAACAGACTCCATGAGGGTGGCATGAGGGCCCGACTTCCTGTAGTGGGACCTGTGCTCACAGCCCAGCACCATGCAGCTCGATTGGCATTTGCCAGAGAACACCAGAATTGGCAGGTTCGCCATTGGCAACCCGTTCTCTTCACAGATGAGAGCAGGTTCACACTGAGCACATGTGACAGATGTGAAAGAGTCTGGAGACGCCGTGGCGAATGTTATGCTGCCTGCAACATCATCCAGCATGACCGGTTTGGTTTAATTGACTTGGTGTTATACTGTGATGATGAAGTGTTCCCTTAATTTTTTTGAGCAGTGTATATAAATATATTGCGAAGTATACCAATCATTGCCAGTTTGGTCTCAGTGGAATACAACTGAATAAAACCAACAGAATGTAGCCTATTATTAAGCTAAAACTACAATATACTGGCATAAATTGGATAATATAATATTATTGGATAATCTATCGACGATAAGTAAATCAATGAACTGGAGAACATTGGTGTTTGTCTCAATAATATACAATGCCCTCCACTATTATTGGCACCCCTGGTAAAGATGAGTAAAAAAGGTTATAAAAAAGTTACCTTTTGGTGAATTATCTTAATCTCACACTGAAAAAATTAGAAAAATCCAACCTTTAATGAAGTAAATTTATTCTGAGAAAAAAATAAATAAATATCCTGTATTTATATATAGAATAAAGTAATCATCTTTTATATTTGGTCGCATATTCTTTGCATGCCATGACTTCCTTATGTCTGTGACCCAACAACATCAAAAGACTCTTGAGATCTTATTTTCTGGTACTCTTACAAGCGATACTATAACGTCTCTGCATTTGAATGGATCCTATGGTAATTGGGGGGTGGAACTAGATTTAGCTGCAAGTTATGCTGGAACAGTATGGAATACATGGTTGGTAAAATGGCGCTAAGTCATCAAGGGTCTGAGGTATCAAACAACCTCACACCATCACTCTGCTGCCAGATATGCAGTAGATATGGATGGATCACTTTAAGGGTTGTTTCTCCTGACAAATTTTCCTATTGAACTCTATGTAAAAATAAGTCAGGAGAAGAAACCCTTCAAGTTAACCATCCATAGCTTCTGTATTACTGGCAGCAGTGTGATGGTTTAAAGCTTGTTTTATACGTCGTACCCTTGATGACTGAGAGCCATTTAGCCAACCATGTGTTCCGTACTGTTCCAGTGTAATTCACAGCTAAATCTAGTCCCACCCCCTAATTCTCATTGAGATCCATTCAAATACAGAGACGTTATAGTATCGCTTGTAAGAGTACCAGAAAATAAGATATCAAAAGTCTGTTGGGGTTGTTGGGTCACAGACATCAGAAAGTCATGGCATGCAAAGAGTATGCGACCAAATATTTAAAATGATTACTTTATTTTATGTATAAATGCAGGGGTGCCAATAATTGTGGCACACATGGTTTTGTTAAAAATAATAATTTCTTGATTATTATTTCTTTTTATTATTATAATTTTTTTTTCTCATAATAAATTTACTACAATTAAAGGTTGGATTTTTCCATTTTTGTCAGTGTGAGATTAAGCTAATTCACTAAATGGTAAATTTGAAGATATAATGCAACTGTTGCTTTAGCTGCCCTATAGAACAGTACCAAGATTTTGAGCTGCTAGGTAACCAGTGGAGGGAGATGCACACAGCCCAGTTCTCAGAGAGGGACTTTCTGTTGTCCAGCACCACTCTGATATTCCTAGCAGATGAAGAGGATGACATTGCGACTCGCCATTCAGGGTGAGTTAAAGAGCACCACCCTGTTGTACTGTTATTAGCAATCCTAAACGACATTTTATTAATAGAGCACAGAATAAGAGCACTTTATTAATAAAGAGACTCTTAAAAGAAAATAGAAATGAACTGTAATCAAAGTGATAGTACTTAAATACACAGAAAAATACAATAACTTGAGCGCTGCTGGGAGTGACAGCTAAATGACATCCTGAAGGTGTCAAATTCACCAAGGCAACCATCCAGAGAATTTTGAAAGTAAAGGGTGGATGTGGGGTGGGGTGACGGGCCGATATCATGGAGAGTACCATTGTATCCACGCCAACCTACACAGCCGACCCTCGCCTCCCGCACCCCCCCCCCCCCCTCCCCCTCCCCCCCAAAAAAATTATGGGACAACATCGCACAAGGTTCAGACGCCTTTGCCGGTCAAAAGAAAGGAACGACCGTTCCGACCAAATTATTGCATGCATTTTTTTTGGCCATTTCAAATTCTTCTCCTTCTCTGTTCATCCTTTTCCCCGCCCTGCTCTTAGTCAAAATAAAGGTGATAAAAAAGGAGGGAAGCGTTTGAAAGCCGCAGCTGTCTGTCACCGGGAGGGATAGGGGATTATGCAGAGCGCTGCGCGGTAATTGAACACCGTCGGGCCCACCCTCATTTGCATTCCCCCCTCCCCCCAAAACCTTCCACCAGTCCCCCCCCCCCTCCCCGCCCCCATTCTGCCCCACCATCCGCTAGTTGATTGGCAGCTGTACATGAAATGCCACATCAGTTGAAAGTATGTTGTGAGCTGGCACTAACAATCCCGTGGCTCCGGGGAGACCTGCCATATTGTAATTTGGTTATCAGGCATGAAAGGAATAATTCTAAGTGCCAGGAAATGTGAGGCAGAATAAATGCTTCATTGCTGCAGGTTGCCTAGGGTGACAGTTCTTATTTAATGTACAAGAACGTCCTGTTGCCTGCAGGATTTGGGGAAAGGGGAGAGGGGGAGTGGGAGGGGGGAGGGGGGAGGGGTGCGGATTGGGGTTTAAGAAAATTGTTCAGTCTTATTCTTTCTTCCTTTTTTGGAGAAGTGGGAATGGAATCCCATTTCCCAGATAAAGAAAAAGGAATAAAAAATGAAGATAATGTTCACAGAGGATTATAATTCCCATGCAGGTTTTTTGCAAACAAAACATTTTACGATATAGCCTACAGTGTGTATGGGGAAAAAAAGGCAATGAGCTGAAGCAGCAAGATAATGGCAGTTACTGACAGCGGGTCACAACGCCCCTTCCCTCCCCTCCCCTCTCCTCCCCACGGCCGGACGCCCGGGAGAAAGAGAAAGTGGGACCCGTTCGTCGCAGCGATCCGCCGCGCCCTCTGTTTGTTTGGATGCGCGGGGGGTGTTTTCCTACGCTGGGACTCCTCTCCTGAGATGGAGCTGTCACGCTGTCACCGGCGTCCCCGGTGCTGCCGGGGGCCCGCAGGCGAAGAGAAACGGGAGAGCGCCGTAGACGCGTCACGCCGGGTGACAACTTCTCCACGAAAGGCCCCGTGAATGGGCCTCACTGGCTTCTGGAGTACTGGGCTTTAAAGACAAATGCCGACACCTTCCCAAAATCCACCAACCAAGTATACATTTACACTTAAATGCACTTACATTTTTAAAATCTGATGTCATATAATATTGATATATAATATAAACATATAATATTGATGGAATGGTGGTACTTGCGGCTATTTCATTATTAACATGCGAAGATAATAATATCAACTTTAGCACAACATTTCAACCTCAATAACACAATATGCACAGCGTGGTAGGCCTTGCTATTCTTGGGAAGATGTTCATGTTAATATACAGTGCAAAAAGTGTTAGGACAGTGACACATATTTAGTTGTTTTGGCTCTAGACTCAATTACAATGGATTTGGACTGTCCAAACACTTTTGTGCACTGTATGTGTGGTACATCTTTTGTATTCACATATCTCCTCTGATTTGCCATTGGCAACATTTTTTTAAACTAAAATAGAAACTACCTCCCAAAACTATAAACCTCTATAAACTACAATCCCAATGGTGTAGGTGTAGGTTATTTAAAGAAGGCACAATGGTATAAGCCCAAAAATACGGGTTACCAGCCTGCATCACATATTACATTCATTTGATTTACAAGATGGTCTCATCCAGAGAACATGTGAATTACATGCATGCAAAATTGTACGTCAAACACGCATTTGAAATGCTGCCCCCCTCCCCCTCCCCCAGAGAGCTGTTTTGGATCATACCTGCAGTACAAAAATAAAACAAGTCAATCTTAGCAAGAATATTCATTGTATATTTAGACATAAAATCTTATTTTCTATAACTTTTTTTGCCAAATAAGGCAAAATTATTGCCAATGAGGTGAGACAGTTTCAAGATCTGGCAATGGGGTAAGACAATTTCACTTGTCAAGCAAAAAGTAACTTAAAACAAGCAAAGATTTTCTCAAATTTTAAGTCTCATTGCAAGACCAAAACACTTTTTAAGACAGACTGTTTTTGCAGTCTGCAGGAAAAGGCTTCTTCGTATCACGATTAAGCTAACGATCAATGAGCCGGGGGCCTTCGCGGTTACGGTATGGGTGGGAAGAAGACGTGGCTGATGCTGCTTGGCAGAGTGCAGGTCATTCATCTGGTCTGGGCAGGGGGTGGGGGGGGGGGAAGGATCCGGCGAGCTCCAAATGCCACGGCGCTGAGTTTGGGGACAATGGGCCAGGCGGCGAGCTATTATCCCGGTGTCAGCCAAGGACGGCAGGCCCCCGCCATGCCTGCGTCAGTGCCACTTTAAGACACATCATTAGATAGCCCGTCAGTTTCGCCCATGTTATCTGCGTGCTATAAATATCGTGTGTCACTCTTGCTCCCCCTTCTTTCGGATCCTCTTCGCTCGGAATGCCTCCTTCCGGCCCCGCCCGGTCCTGAGCGCAGGGGGCCAGGTGAGAGGGGAGGTGCCTGCATGGGGTTTTGCGGTCTCTGAAGGAGAAGAGCTCTACGGTTGGGCTCTATGGCGGCAGTGTAGTATAACGGTTAGGGAACTAGACTTGTAACCGAAAGGTTGCTGGTTCGATTCCCAGGAAGGGCACTGCCATTGTACTCTTGAGCAAGGTACTTAACCTGAATTGCTTCAGTATACACTTCATCATCACAGTATAACACCAAGTCAATTAAACCAAACCGGTCATGCTGGATGATGTTGCAGGCAGCATAACATTTGCCACGGCGTCTCCAGACTCTTTCACGTCTGTCACATGTGCTCAGTGTGAACCTGCTCTCATCCGTGAAAAGAACGGGGCGCCAATAGCGAACCTGCCAATTCTGGTGTTCTCTGGCTAATGCCAATCGAGCTGCACGGTGCTGGGCTGTGAGCACAGGTCCCGCTACAGGGGTTGGGCCCTCATGCCACCCTCATGGAGTCTGTTTCTGACTACAGGACGTTGGGCCCTCATGCCACTCTGATGGAGTCTATTTCTGACAGTTTGGTCAGAAACATGCACACGAGTAGCCCGCTGGAGGTCATTTTGTAGGGCTCTGGCAGTGCTCCTCCTGTTCCTCCTTGCGCAAAAGAGCAGATACCGGTCCTGCCGCTGGGTTGTTGCCCTTCTACGGCCCTGTCTAGCTCTCCTCGTGTAATTGCCCAACTCCCGGTATCTCCTCCACGCTCTTAAGACTGTGCTGGAAAACACAGCAAACCTTCTTGTGACGGCACGTATGGATGTGCCATCCTGGAGGAGCTGGACTACCTGTGCAACCTGAATGGGCTGTAGCCATGTAATCAGATGCTAAGAAGTTGTGTAAGTCGCTCTGCATAAGAGCATCTGTTAAATGCCTGTAATGTAATGTAATGTATGGTCGCAGCCATGTCCGCCATGATGCGCAGTCCTGTTGCACACACACACGCACACACACACACACACACACACACACACACACACACACACGCACACACACACACACACACAAACACACACACACACACACAAACACACATGTCTACATATACCCACATGATGCACACATGCATAATAATGCAATCATGCTAACATGGAAGAATATATGCTAACATGGGGCACTTGGTAACGGTAGATATCTTGGTGCCCATTTTTATAATACCACTGAATTATCCACTGAAATAATACAGTGTCTGAAAAGCCCAAACTTTCTGGAGAACAGTCCTATAACGGTCAAGCCATAAGGATCTGCAAATCAGAGATTTATTGGCAAAAATGACTGGCCGTGCTGCTGGAATTCTAGAACAGCGGACAGACAAGGTGCTTGTCTTGGAAAAAAAAATTAACTCATAAGGCTTGAGCTTGAGAGCTGAGAAATTCAGTCCGAATACGCCGCCTAATTGCGGCGAAAGTGACACACCAACACAGCTGTGGTCAAAATGACGGCTCGGGTCAGTGGAGAGAGAGGAGAACACGTCTGTCCTTCCTGGGTGAGTTCTCTACGCTCTGGACCAGCACCCTCTCACACTCGTGCCGCGGACGAGCTGACAGACAGACAGACCGTCACGTGGTGACGGACGAAGCCGCAGACAGGCGCACGGGAGCTGGCCTCACTCTCTCCTTCCCTTTCTTTCTCTTTTTTTTGAAGGCGACTTCTGACGGCCCGGGTAAGGGATACGATGGCGGGATGTGCTCCTCGAGCTCCTGATCAAGCGGACGCTGCCAGCTGCCAGGCCGGGGCATCATTAGCAGACCACCCGTCAATCCGCAAAAAAATGAGGGCCCGCTGGGCGCCGGCCTGTGTTGACGCCCCCGGTGACGGCCGGCTTCACGGTCACTCGGCTTCTCCGGTTGATCCCGGCGCTTGGGGGTGACGGCCAGAGCGCCCCCATTAACGGCCCTCCTTCAACCCTCTCCCTGCCTCCCTTCTTCTCTCCCAGGCAGGTGCCTCTACTCCTCTCTCTCCTCCGCACTGACAGGAAAGTCTTTCTTTCCTCCACCGCTTCCGCTCGCCCTCCCGGTGAGCTGTGCGGTCCGGCTCCGTGGGGGCCATAAGCATCCTGACCAGGTTTGACCGCTTTGAGACCGGTCTAACCTTGACGTACTTAGTCCTTAATGTTGAGCGAGGAAAAACGGAATATTGTGCCACGACCGTGATGGTAGTAATAAACTATACAAATATATAAAAAAATACAGATTTACTTTACATGCTTTGGGGATATGTGCTCTTTCTAATCACTGGCCTGATGTAGCATGGAGATTAAGAGTTTTCTGTAAGAAAATTGCACCCTTAGATGTGTAAAAGCTAAATATATGTCAACCCAACCCAACATCTATGAAAAAACCTGACTTGGCGATGTACAAAGTTTCAGGCCCAGAGCTCTGGTTCGCAAACCAAACAAGCAGCCATGTCCTTAAGCTCCTGCTGTAATTTGGCTGAGGGAATAGAATTTTTATGGAACAAAATACTTTTCAAGAGTCCCTGTGTACAAAAATTGGACTGGAAAAGACAGAAAAATGGCACAAGAAAAAATTGCATTTGATGAATCTCAAGTGGCTACAACCAGGTACTTCATATAAAATTGATAGGGAGAGACATTAAAGAGAGTTTAACCAAATGGTACACTCGGAGATGGAATCTGAGGCTCTCAGACTGGCTCCTCTAGCCAATGCTGTAGTGACACTGGGAATTGCTCCATTCTGCCCGCACAGTCATACTCTAGGGAGCGTGTTAAAACTCCCAACTAAAACAGACCTTTTAAAATGAGAGTTACAATGAACTGTAATCTCCAAGCGAGGTGCTGGGACTTAAATTAAAGACATTTAAGTGTGGTCTCTCACTCGTTGCCTGCCCATATTTGTACGGTTTCTTTCTGGAAATAAACAGAGATTGCAGGCAATGGGGAATTGTGTTTATTTATTTAATTTTGAGTTTGGTCTGCGCTCAGAGCCTTTTTATTTAGTCGAGGAAGAGATATTACAAATCCGAAAACAAGCATTTCTCTGGAAATGAATTGTGTGGTCTGCAGGTATATCCGCACGTGTCTTTGTTGTTTTTCCCAGTCAAAAAATTGCTTTAACCATTCTGGATATGTTTGATGTTTTTAAAACAGAAAACCTCACAAATTCATAAAGAAATGATGTGTACACAATTTGCAATAAACCAATATATAGCCCAAAATTGAACTGACATTTGTACACTACACATATAGCTACTGTGGACATAAAACAACACACTGACTGCATTGACCACTTGCTTCAAGAATAGACATTACTGTATTTATGTGCAGTAAAACTGAAATAGGTTTTCTCTTATCCACATCAGGGAAAGGAAAAATTAATTGAACTTGCTCTTTTAAAAATAGTTTAAAAATCATAATTTACCATTGATATATAGTATCTTATTTACGTTGCCTTGAGAAAATCAATAAGTATTTGGAAATTGACCCCAGGGAACAGGTTTAGCTCATGCAAGTGCACACTAAATAGATTGGCGCAAACAAAGTTGGCGCGTACAACCAAATGCTTTCCCTAAGTTTTATTTTGTCACAATAAAGAAAAGTGTCCTTTCCTTAGTTCAGCATTTCTCCAGTTCTAATATCATTCTGACACAGCAGCTTGTGCTGTTTCCCTGGTGACAAAGTAACGATTAACCCAGTGGATTATATTATGGAGAAAATGGGGTATAAAAAAACACTTCAAAAAGACGTTTGGGCGAAAGCTTTAATGAGCTTTATGTTAGGGGAATAGTTTGTTCAAATGTTCTACATCTGGGGAGATTTTAGAATAAACAGCCCACACTGTACAATACAAACAACGGCACAGTAAGCTTCTCAGTTCCTAATTCCCTGTTTGATAAATAGAAAATAAATTCAGCCTGTACTGCAAAACCATGAAAATAAAAAATTGGAGATATTTTTCATGTTATACTCTTGCTCTGGGTATATCAAACCCTTGCTCACTTTTAAGGCCCAATTTTTAATTTCCCTTACCAATTCACAAGTTTTAATAAGACAGGTATTGGCTGGTTCACCGCTTAGGGGTCATAGGTTAAATTGTTAGGCTTTTCTTTCCTTTGTTTTCAGCCTCTGAGAGCCGCTGAAGGAGCATGGTTAGTTACTCCTCAATGACAATAAAACATAACACTGGGGACCAATGAAAATGTGAGAAAACCAATGAAATATCTCACTCAAACACCGCTCTTTACACACTGACCCATCAAATTGCAGTGCGTTGGTTTCCTGAACTGAGGCAGTATGTTTCGAACTTTAGCCAACCAATAAACCAGTGTAAGAAGGGATGCATGTTATTCATTTAATTTGAATTTTAAAATAATACATAGTAATTGGGTGAATGACCATCATACATTATTCAAAGTTCTCACTTTTATGCATAATCCTATTAGGAACACGGAATCTGAATATCCCAAGAAGGAGCAGCAGGGACAAATAATTACGTATATGAATTTATGTTGTTTTTTCCCCCAACATACAAAACAACATAGAATTAATTTACTGGAGGCACAGAGGACCACTGGGACAGGGAAAAATCAAGTGAAAGAAAACAGGGTCAGTTGCATTTAGTTGCGTAGCTACATAGTCCATGGTCAAAACAAGATTAAGATCTGTAAAAAGCGCTATACAAATAACATTTATTTGATGTAGGAAAGACATGTGACCCCATGTGTAACTGCCTAAAATCCTCACTTGAACCCTCTCCCTCAGCAGGCTAAGTTAGCGGTGATATGCATCGATTGTGAAAATCGGGGAACTGGTGAGCATCGCCGTGGTCCCCAGGGACTGGGTTTGCAAACCAGAATTTGCATGTAGAAAAAAAGGGCTTTGCCACTGATGATTCCTGGGATGTTAGATTCTGTCTAACTTGCAGTAATATGCTTATTCTGACTGACAAGCAGAATCAAATGAAATCATAACTAATTACAGGACTGAGATGCATCCCCTTTGAAGAAAGCCTCCTAAAACATGATAATTGAATGATATAGCCTGAGATTGTTTAGGCAGCTGTAAGAGATGATTTGGAGGCGGGGGTAAGATTGGCCCGTGTGAGACGGGTGAAGGACTTTGCACTCCCAAGGCCCAACATACATTTTAATTTGAGATGAATGCAGATGTCTTGGCCTGGAAGTTAAGGTCCAGGCCCCCTTTGGTATGTCACCTGGAGGAAGACAGGATAACACTGGGGGGGGGGGGGGGGCATTTGTAAACACCTGCACCAATACAGTGACCCAGGTGTATGTTCTGTTTAACCTCAACAAAAACTATGTGTAAAGTTAAGAACCAAAGCTACAGCAACCAGTGACTAGTCTCTAGATCTCCCTGAACCTGCTGGTCTTATCCTCAATTAGCTGGGTAGGGTAGTAGTAATTTTGGTAATGCCATAATGTACATTTTTTTATGCTACACCCCTCCATTAAGGCACCCGGTTTGCAAGCATGTACGCTTCCCATGTTCTGACCGCAAACCAGCTTTGACTGGCGGCAAAAGAAAGAAACAATCCTCCCCTGGAACACATGACCGACCTGTGGCTATTTGGCTCTCTGGCTGACCTGGCAACCTCGACTGATTTGCTAGAAAATTCTGAGTGTCACGCAATCTGGTCCAGCCCTACCCGTGACATGAGAGCATCAGGAATGATTATGATCACCCGGGTACAAAAGCTATGATGCTACCGAATCGATCGATATGTATATTTACCCAGGAGCAAACACTATGACACTAGAGTCAAATGGGCCTTCAATTTTTTTTCAGTCCATGAATCCTTACTTGTATAGAGGGCCAAACCAGGGACCCCTATTAGATTTTAACTTGTTTTACATCACGTTTTTGCATTGACTTGTTATTTATTGTTTCAAACACCTCATAGTGTTAGTATAGAGGGATATAAAACTAAGTTAATTAGCTATACCTCAGTGAGATATGTGGGATCCATACATCCAGATCCAATGAGATTCAGAAGCTGTATGGGCACCAGGAGTTCCTTGCCTTGCATCTGACTTTTATGGCCTAGATGGGGTGGTGGGCTGAGTAGGGTCTCTACTGATTTTTGGACCAACGTTAGTCTTTTATGGAGTATTGCTGTTATGATTACTTGAAACACTGAACACTGTTGAGATCGGTCGATTCGAAAAAATTATAACTTGGCTTTAGTTTAATTAACATTTGTACACTAATACCATCAGAAAAGTCATAACATTTATCTATTTATCATTTTAAAATGTATCTATGTGATGGATTTAGTAGCGGATATTCAAACGCAGAGGTGAGAAAGATCAGACATGCCACCGACATAGGTGAGGACCAATAAGGGAGATATAACACGAACAGACGAAAAGAAAAACAGGAACTAATTCCTGACAGCTAAACAGCCAAACTAAATCTACCCACGAAAATAGGGCGAACTTGAATAGGACGAGTGAAATACAAATCTAAATCTCCCGAACTCAATACGAGAGCCAAAATAGGAGACGAGAAAAGACAAAAAAAACACCTTCGGAACATAACTCTACAACGTCTGATGGAAGGTGAAACAAAACAAAACCACCAGAAGAAAACACTGTCTCATAGAGAACAGCACGGGAATAAATAGCGCAGAATGCTAACAGGCGGAAACACAATCCTATACCTGAAGTAACATAAGCAAGTTACTATCACAAGGTCGCTTAAACCTGGCTATACCTGGCTCAATGTACAAATGAATGACAAAGAAGCACCGGGGAAGCGGAAGTAAGGAACTTAAATACCCCGCAGGTAGAAGCACAGGTGAAACGAATAACGAGCACGGGAAAGCAAAACCCAGGACCGGAACGTGAAAAAAAATCATATAGATTCTCAATTGGGAAACAGGACGAGAATCGCAGCGGAAAAGAAAAGAAAACCCACGAACCATGACAATCTAGGGAAATTTAGGTAGCTTTGTAGACTACATTGACGTTCTTTTGAGTCACTGCATTCTGTTTTGCATGATGGGAGAAATTATTGGAATGCATTTCATAAGATCAAAACAAATTTGAAAAGTACAAATATTTTCCCCCTCATTTTCAAAATTAACATTATACCACCTCTTAAAGAGGAAGTTCACCCAAAAATTTAATGAAGATATCTTTCTGTGTATATCTGTGCAAAGTCTCAACCAAAGCACATCTGTATTCTGGGGCTTATGTCAACACAGAATATATAAAACTAGTGAAATGATCTGGATGAATAGATAGCACTCCGGGTATACAAGGTGGATGTTCATAAGTAACCATTCCATTATATTTAAACAGATGTTGATTTTTTCAAATGTACATTTTCGTTGCTTTGAGGTTCTCAAACTTTGTACCGGTTGCGGTTCTGTTACGATCTCCGTAGCGGGAGGGGTAAGGACCCAGACGCAGACCACAGGATTAGGCAAAAGAGTTCTTTAATCCGTACAGGGTTCAGACCAGGTGATCAGAGGTAGGTAGGTACACAAGGATCAGGCAGGAGAATGGTAGTTAATCCGTACAGGGGTCAAACCAGGTGATCAGAGGTAGGTAGGTACAACAGGATCAGGCAGGAGAAATGGTCGATAAACAAACGAGGTCAAAACCGAACAGGCAGACTGGACAGATAAGGGCAAGGCAAAAGAATAGTAGAGCAAACAGGTGTCGCGGAATAATACTACAGATCTCAGGCTTTAGAAGATAACAGGCACTGGAAAAGGTAATCACAACGATCCGACACAGACTGGAAGTAACACGGGGTTTAAATGCACAAGATACAAATGACACAAAGGGAATCAGGTGTGTGAGAAGGCGGGGTTCCAAACGAGAGACAATGACATACATCTGGGAAACAATTAAACAACCACAGAGACAACTAGGGAAAACGCGGACTGGATTCCAAACCCACACAATGACAGATGACCTGGAGTTTCAGGAAATCGTGCATAGAGTAAGATGACAGGCAGAGTAGATCAGAAGCAGCTGAGAATGATTAGCAAGGACAGAACAGCATGAAAATGTGCGCTCTAATATATTAGTGAGATTAGTAACTATACACACCCCTGCCGTTAGTATGATTAGTAAGTATATACAAATAGGTTGTTAATGGAGTTAGTAGATCTTATCTATCATTAGTAGGTTAGTGGTAATTAGTAAATCTAAGTGCACAGAGATAGGTGTGAAGCAAGAGGGAACCCGAACACCAATGAGATCACCCGAATGGTACAGAGACGTAAACGGGGAGTGACAGATCAGGTGTAAACAAGTAGACACGGGACAACTAGGCAAAACCGGAAAATAAACAAGTCAGGTGAAAACTAAGAATAAACAATACATACAAAATGAAGGTACAAATGACCAGTAGAACACAGATCCTTACAGGTTCGTTCTATCAGGGTGATATCACTGTGAGCTGTAAAACTAGTAAAATCTCAGCGAAATGATCTGGATGGATAGATAGCACTCCGGGTATATACAAACACCAATTCCAAAAAAGTTGGGACAGTGTATAAAATGTACATAAAAACAGAATGCAATAATTAGCTAATTCTTTTTGACCTGTATTCAATTTAAAACAATACAAAGACAAGATATTTTATATATACTTTGGCCCTCCAGAGGCAATTTCCACCTGGTTTCTACTAGTTTTATTTAAATCTTAAATCATTTATTTAAGTCAATATCTCAAAAAATATTCCTTGCACATCTATAGTTTAAAGTTAGAATTGAAGAAGAAGCTGTATCATTCAGAAATTTGCAACAGAATACATTTATTTCAGAATGGTCACATACAGTATATATATATAATAACCATAACATATGTCGCCAAATGTATTTAAATAAAAAAAAATTTAAACTTACAAAAGCGCACGTGTATTTACACAAGTGTGATCGGTGGTTGCTGTGGAAATGTTTACTGTACAGGATTTTGGCGAAATGTAACAAGATAAACTCTTTAGGGTTAATCAGAAAACAGCTGTAGCTAAATATACTGGTAAGTACTTGGTTTCCTAAACATATTTATATGAGAAATTTTTGAAAAAAAAAAAGGTGTCTTGTGTCTTCTAAACTGAAAGTGCATCAGGTACTGTATATAGTACAGTAAGTAAGGGAAAAGGGTGAATGCTCATTTGTACAACGTTTTAAAAAAATATTATTGTTTCTATACATGAATATGATATTCTTAGCGTGTATAAACGGTGCATGTTATGCATTTTACAGTCTGTGGCTGTAGCGAGAGGAGGCTTGTAAGTGCTTTGGGCTATTGATAACACCCTCATATTTTATGGCACTGCAGTGTAACTGGAGAAGCTGAGGTTTTCGCAAGCGGCTACCTTTTTGAAAAATACTGCGTCAAAATTTACGGAATTTTCTTAAAGCTGCAGTTTATAACTTCAGACAAACATAAATACTGTAATTGAGACGTATACGTCTCAACCACTAGGGGCAAGGTTTATAGGGCTACTGTCTTATATTTTTATATACACTCATTCTCAATTTGATGCCTGTGTAACAAGTATGGAAAGAGAGAAGCTTACTCAGAAGCCCAGGGTGAGATTTGAACCCCGTTCCTCTTACTTGTCCAAATATTCAAAAGCAAACAGCAGAGATTATCAAAGATTATCAAAAACTGAATGGCCGCATCCATATTTGTTGACATTGGAGATCACATTTACACCTGCGCGATAATTGAAATGCAAGATTTATGTTCAGAGCAAATATTGCGCTATTACAAACTTACTGACAGTGTTGTAAATACAAGAGTGAGTCCTGTTAATCGTCCATACTTGTAAGCGGTCTCGGTCTTCTAAATATGCGTGTGTGTATGGACACAGAACATGAGTGACTCCAACGAATAACTTTGGTTGTCGAGCCCCAAAATGCAAGTCAGAATGGGGCCTAATTGTTGTAGTTTTGAAAGCAAAATTTTTTTCCATTCTTGCTTGATATAAGACTTCAGCTGCTCAACAGTCCAGGGTCTCCATTGTCATATTTTGCGCTTCAAAATGTGCCACACGTTTTCAATGGGAGACAGATCTGGACTGCAGGCAGGCCAGTCTAGCACCCGCACTCTCTGACTATGAAGCCACGCTGTTGTAACGCGTGCAGAATGTGTCTTGGCATTGTCTTGCTGAAATAAGCAGGGATGTCCCTGAAAAAAACCTCATCTAGATGGCAGCATATGTTGCTCTAAAATGCATATGTACCCTTCAGCGTTAAAGGTGGACTCCTCAGACCACAGCACGTTTCTACTTTGCATCAGTCCATCTCAGGCTTGAGCCCAGAAAAGTTGGCGTTTCTGGATGTTGTTGATATATGGCTTACGCTTTGCATGGTAGAGTCTTAACTTGCATTTGTAGATGCAGCAACAAACTGTGTTTATTTGACGGTTTTCCAAAGTATTCGGAGCCCATGTTGTTATATTCATTACAGAAGCATGTCGGTTTTTAATGCAGTGCCGTCTGAGGGATCACAGGCATTCAATATTGGTTTTTTTCGGCCTTGCCCTTTACGCAGAAATTTCTCCAGATTATGTGAATCTTAAGAATATTATGGACGGTAGATGGTGAAATTTTTTAATTACTTGCAATCGTGAGTTGAGAAACATTCACCAACCATTCTACAAACAAATTTGTTCTTAAGACTTTCATAAAAAAACATTTTTATGAACATTCTGGCATTCACCAATGTTTTCTTACTTGGGATTTTTTCTTGGGTAGAACAGAAGCTCAGAACGCAAACGTTAATCCCAAAATGTTTGTAAAAACGTTTTAAAGAAACTCTTTAAGAACAAATTTGTTTGGAGAATGGTTGGTGAATGTTTCTCAATTCACGATTGCAAGACATTTAAAGATTTCACCATCTACAGTACATAATATTTTTTTTAAATTCACAGAATCTGGAGAAATTTCTGCGTAAGTGATTGGTGAATGAGGCCCATTGTTCTTAAACTGTTGGACTATTCGCTCACACAGTTTTTTGAAAGTGACAAACCTCAACCCATCCTTGCTCGTAAACGTCCGAACCTTCGGAGATGCTCCGTTTATAGCCAGTCATGATAGCATCACCTGTTATCTATTCACCTGTTTACCTATGGAATGTTCTAAACTGGTGTTTTTTGAAAATTCCACAACCTTCCCAGTCTTTTTTTTGCCCCTGTCACTCCCGTCATGGGAGAAGCCGTTAAATATGTACAGCAGTGAGGTAGCCTGGAAAATAACCCTTCTGTTTGACTGCCTTTCATGTATGCCATTTGTACTTTACTATATGTATGTGACTTTACAATATGTAACTGTACTATATGTGACTTTACTACATGCAACTGTATTGTATTTGACTGTACGATATGTAACTTTACTGAATGTGACTGTACAATCTGTAACTTTACTATACCTGTATGTAACTGTACAATATGTAACTACTACATGTGACAGCTCAAGGTATGACTGTACTATATATGACCTTACTGTATTTGACTGTACTATATATGACTTTACTATTTGTGAAATGTTTATCATGTTTTTGACTTCAGGGTTTATTTCTTGTGTGAGGAAGCATTTTTTATTTATTGTATTTATAGTCTTCTATGTCTGAATGTGTGCGAGTACCACTTAAATGTCCGTGACAAATTGTCCTTCAGGGAAAATAAAGCTTGTCTTATTTTACATTGTGTTTTTTCTCAGTTGTTTTCATATCCTTTATTTTTGTGTAGTCAACTAGCAGGAAATGCCATCTTAAATTTGATCCAGTACTCCTTCCAAAGAACATTCAGATTTGTAAAAATAGATTTTGTGTTAGATCTCGGATCTGCTTTGTATCAGATCTAAAATGTTTACATTCATCATGACAGTAGGAGCTGAGTGTGGATTATACTTTAATGCTATATTATTTACACTCTGCTCTTATTGTTGATATATGAATGCTGTTTTGCTGTGTTAAATGCTTGCTTATGATGTCATTCATATCAGCTGACTTAAGTGGCCTTGATTTTTAGAAAGGCAATATCCAAATATAATTTATTGTTATAGTAATAGTAATAATAATAATAATAATTATTATTATTACTTCTACGACGACTACTACTGCTCTACTACTTCAGTTGTTGCTGATGCTATTATGAATATTATTAAGGAACAAAAATCTGAGTTTTTAGTAATTTTCAGTAATGGCCTCCTGTGATGAGAACCAACAGCTCCCACACAGTAACTCATGAAAAAACACAGCTTTAGTGGGCCAGAACGTGTGATGTGACACATCCTCCTCATTTATGACAGCTATATAAGCCATAAGGGCCAAGCTAATGATGCTCTTAATATTGTTCCAAACACCAAGATTTAGACACAAACAGATTGAAGCATAAAAAAACAATTTAAAAAGTGAATTATTTGTTTATTTCGTGTTTTAAAGAAGCCTTAGAGAACAGGGATAAACTTCAGAAATATAATAAATAATAATAATAATAATTGTCATCTTAATAATTATCATCATAATCATATTCAATCATAATAATGGAAAGTGGTGAGCATTAGGGCTGGGTATCATTTCAAAAATTACGATACCAGTACCAATACCAGTACCCTTAAAGTGATACCGATACCAATTGAATACTTCAATCGATACTTTGAATTTATTTTTTGCATTTTTTTCATTCCATAACCATCATGTGAATGGAAGCATTCAGTTGTGTAAAATGCCATCAATCCTCCCACATTCAAATAATTTTTTACAAGAAAGTGTTTGAGTATCAAATTGCATTTATTACAATACAACTAACTACTACATTAGCCAAAACACATTTCGCTGCTACAGAAGTAACTACCACTAAGTAACCAATGCACTAAGCAATACATTACTGTAGGGTTGCTAGCTAGGTAATGGGGGAAATCCGCGTTCAGATTGTGAAACCTAGCAAGCTAGCTAGCACACAAACCTGCCTACCGGAGCCTGCCCAAAGCCGTTTTCGTTTCAATAAAAGTTTTTCACACAAAAGACGAGTAATGTTCTAACTACTAACTATTTATCTTACCTGAGGTAACCGACAGTTGTGGCGTGTCCGTCTCAGATGGCGCTGCAGGTGTCGAACGTTTGAAAACTGTGCAGTTCTCCACCCTGAAGTTTTCGCCATGCGTGATTAGATGCTTGATCATATTGCTCGTATTCCCAGTTGCTCCTGAGATTATCTTTCCACATTTTTCGCATTTATTTTTCCCATACGCCATAGGCGTGTAGTGTAGCCTGCTAAACGCACGTCGACAACTAGCAGTTGCAGTCGATATTTCACCAGACGGATTGTAGCTGTCTGCCGTAATGGGCCAATCATGCGTCGCATTAAATTGAAGAACGAACGCTTGCGGTGATTGGACCATATTACAACGTCTTTTTTCCCTAGATCTCAATACAAAAAGGATCGAATGAAGTACTGGTTTGACTGAAGACGTTTCGATGCTACTTGGTATCGGTTTGTTTCGATCCAGTACTACAAGGTATCGAGTACCGATACCCAGCCCTAGTGAGCATGGTATGGTTTTTGGTGGTTTATTTTGGAAAGTATTGGGTGTAATATTAAATAATTGGAAGCCTTTTTCAAAAGCAATATGCCACATATGAAGGGATCACCCGAAAATGCATTAGTTGTTTGAAGCCTTGGATCTTCCGAGCCACACAAACCCATTTATTAGATCAAATCACATCGAATTCCAAGAAACTGTCCTTTAAAAGGGACCCTAAAGCAGAGGAGCCGTGGTTGTAACTTACCATAAACACACAGCAGGCAGGCAGACTCTTACACAGGCCCGCTGGATTAATAGCCCTCGGTTCTCAATTAATATTACATAGAAATGATATAGTTCACATTCATGAATCAACAGAGTGGCATCGCTGCCGGACAGCTATAGTACATTCCAGAAAAAGAATGAATTCCGCCTGGTTTCTAAGCAGCAATGCAGATTCCAATATGCAAATTGTGATACATAATTCCTGCGAATGGGCACTGCCTCCCCATTAAGAGACAATGAAAGAATACGAAGGAAATATACGTTTTCTTTGATTGAACAATCCCAACGGCCAAAACCCAGACCGGTGGCCAGAAGCACAGTTGCCTTTCGTCTTCTTTCTTTGCGACATGGTGGACTTCCAAATCAGCCTCACTTGTGACAGAAAGGGATTTCACATTTAGCTATGACATCTAAAGACAATTGGGGAGAAGAAGGCACCCTTCACAACTTTGAAGCGCACATAAAACTTAGATCAATTGTATTTTTTAAAGGTGCTGAGAACCTCCCTTCCTCCAACCTCCAGCTAAATCAACATTTCAAAGTCTTTACAGAGCTTTCTGCTTTTGTGCCGGATCACAGAACGGGAGATTGGCAAGCCTTCATTTACATGGGTTTGGAACAGGCAGCAGCTCTGGTAGATCCCGAGAAAGGGAAGAGGAAACTCTATCAGATACCCTTTCCGGGGCCGCGAATAACCTTTCTTCTCCGGCTCACAGGAGGGAAGAGTAGAAAAGTAAATACTCTTGAACATCAAAGCCAATCATAATTGACATGTTGCATCCGTGTAAATAAATCAAACTCTGAGATAGACTTCAATGAAATGTACTACAGCAAAGAGTGTGGGGGATGGAGGGGGGGGGGGACTGAGAGTGTACATTTTCAAGCCTCCCCCTGCTGCACTCCCTCTTTTTTTTCTTCTTCTCTTTGCGGTCATAAAAGGCAACTGGGGGGGGGGGGGGGTTGTGGGGCGGGGGGAGAAACTAAGTTTGAGTGACTCCTTGAAGGAGCGAGATCAGTGGACCTGTCAGTTGATTAGTCCTCTTGATTAGCATTTATAAGAGGCCCTGGTGCTCCATTATTTGCATTCCTATTTAGCCATGATTTTGCGGGGGGCGCGCCGTGATTAAACTTGTCACGGGGTCTGATTGACAGGGTCAAAATCTTCCGCATTCCATTCTTCTGAAATAAAAAAAAAGATTCATGCGTGAGCTTCCCTTAGCGCACACACTGAGCTCGGAGCACATTTCTTTTCTTTTTCTTTACTTCCCTTTCTATTTCGCTCTGTCCCCTCTCTCTTTCTTTTTCCCTCTCTCCCTTCCTGCCTTTTTGCTCTCTCCTACCCCTCTACCCAACTCTCTTGTGCATCTCTTTTGCTCTCGCTCTGTTCTCTCTCTCTCTCTCTCTTCTGCCCTCCTCTCTTTCTGTCTCTTTTCCTACATTGCTCTCTCTCCCTCCTTCAGTCTCTCTCGCTCGCTCTCTCTCTTTCTTTCTCTCTAGCTCTACCTCTCTCGCTCACCGTCTTGTCATCTCAGATGGGTCAGGAATGTTTTAATTTTAGGGATAGATTCTGGCTGTCAAACGGGGTGGGATGCTGTGTAGTTCAGAAGATGAAATGTGAAGGGTGTAAGACAATGAAAAAGGGAAGAGTAGGAACGAGAACAAAGACAAAAGCACTCACTTTATTAGACAGATTTAATTACTCTGAATAGAGATTAAAACAGGCGATTCACTGAGGTGTGAAATTAACCCTTGATTGCTGAAAAGACTCGGAAGAGAGCGGCAAAACAACCGTTGAAATGAGACCCGTGCTGCTCTGCAGTAATTGTTTTTCGGAGGGTAGGTCACACCCCACACCCGCCCCCTCCTCCTAATTTCAGTGTGTGATGAGCGTGACTGGGCAGGGGTGGGTGACTACGATTCTCATCCATGTTGCAAACACTAACAGAGACAGACATTACATGAGCTGTAATCCAGAAGCTTGGTTGCGTCAGGGGCTAACCTTTCCTTCAGATCGACCCCCTACCTCCATCCCCTCTTCCCTCCCCCGAGCCCGTCTTCAAAAACATAAAATTAAACATGCAAAGCAGAGGTGATGAAATCCGGTTAGCCGGTTAGTTTAGGCTTTACTGGGTTGTACTCCCCTCGTCTGTACTAAAAAAGGCCTTATTACTCCACCCAAAGAGATTACATTACATTACATTACATTATAGACATTTAGCAGACGCTCTTATCCAGAGCGACGTACATAGTGCATTTCCAAACAAGTAACAAGTGCGTTAAGATTAAGGACAGGTCGACAAGCAGCACTGTGGGACTGTGTCGGGTGGAGCATGCGTAGTCCGGAGTGCGTAGTGTATGTGGGAATTTGTGGGTTTTGGGAGTGTCCAGTGTTGTGTGTGTTTTTTTGGGGGGCGGGGGGGTCTGGAGTAGTGCATGTGGGTAGTCTGTGGCTAGTGGGTAGTCTGAGGCAGTTTGTGTGGAGTAGTCAAACAAAGTACGCTTTGTTTTGAGCAAATTGCATTTGTATACACTTGTATCAATCAGCATTTAGATTGGCTATTTTGCCTTTCCATGCGCTATCAGCTATGGTAAAGTCAACTTTCGTTTATGGCTGCATAATGGTAGTTTCTATTAGGGAAGTCACTCAAAATTTGGAATAGCCGTTCTACAGTCACATTATTTCATGCCAACTGAAACGGCAACACTGAGACTGGTCATCGGGAAAACGCAGATTACCGTCTGCAAGCGAGCCTCTCCTTCATTGACAGCCCCAGCTCAGAAATCACCTGCCGGCGCCGTACTTCACACGGGGAATACAGCGCATCCTGTTGAGCATATCAAGCGCAAAAAATCGCTGCTGCAAAAGTTGCAGACTTTTCAAGTTTATCTCAAAACAAACAAACGTACACGGCACAACCGCCACTGTACGGCTTAGTCATAAAGGTATTTTCAATATCGGTATGAGTGTGTTCGTCGCGTTTGGAGCGTGCTATGCCTGAGAAGCCACAGGAACAACGCTTTTTTTTTAAAGGTATGACTGCCGAAGTGAGTTGGCGAATTTTAATAATGAATCGGAGAATAGTGTAATTTTACAGACTTGTGAAAGGCAGGATATGACAATACTCTACTGCTTAACTGATTTTTTTCCACTGTGGTTTTTGGGTTGTCAGTTAACAAGCATTTTATGAGCCAAAGTTTGTCTATAATATTTAATTTATGTAGCCACAGTTGTGACACTGTACATAATAAATCGTTGGGCTTTATGAAAACATTCACCACAAAATAAATAAAATAATGTTCTACATCAAAAAACTGAGCACAATTCATGCAATAGGCCTACCCAGCTTGACAAAACAGCTGCATGCTCCAGATGACATAAGCGGGAATAACTCTCCAATTTAATACAAAACATATTTGTGCATCAGTGTTCTTGGCTACTTTTCATTATCTTTGTGATTAAAAAAAATATCTATACTTGCACACGTACTTGTCCTTTCTCAGTTGATTCATTTGCTCATCTATACAATATACGTGTGCTAGCATTTCCATGCTTCCCTTGCCTCAAGGTCCCATAATCCGCTGCAAAAACTTTGTCTATGATGTCTAGGAGATGCTGGGAATTTTTTTAAAAGTATGTTTTACAACATACTGTCGGGGTTCTCTGTGCCAGAGACACAGAGGAAATATTGGAGGTCCAGTTGCGACAGATACGGACTCTTTAAGTGTTCAACGAACACCACTGAAACGGACAATAATCCGTAGTGGAGAGGGAGAATAATGAGAACACAAAATAACCTCACGAAAAAGGCGAGGAACTCGATATGCGAGCAAAACTGAAATAAGCAGACACGCTTATCTAACTCCGTTTGTGGAGCGAACTAACAAAGACAAATAAAACTATTAAGATCCCTTTCACTGGGACCAAAGCAGTTAGAGCGCTCGAAGAACAAAGGAAATAAGCGGACACGCTTATCTAACAACGTTTGTGGAGCGAACGAACAAAGAAAATAAAACTATTAATATCCCTTTAACTGGGATCAGAGCAGTTAGAGCGCTCATAAAAGAACAAAGGAAATAAGCGGACACGCTTATCTAACAACGTTTGTGGAGCGAACGAACAAAGAAAATAAAACTATTAAGATCCCTTTCACTGGGACCAAAGCCGTTAGAGCGCTCGTAGAAGAACAAAGGAAATAAGCAGACACGCTTATCTTACTCCCGTTTGTGGAGCGAAACGAAAGGAAACCGAGAATTCAAAAGACCCTAACTTCTTGGGTAAGAGCACTCGTAAGTCAGAGTGCAAAACGAAAGAAACCAGAAAGCCTCTGCTCTGAAATGAGAGCGAAAAGAAACTTGCTTTCTTTCTAAACCCTTTCTTTCTAAACCCTTTCTTTTTAAACTAGCTCTCTAACTAATTTCCTTTACCTCTTTACCGGCTCGAATGTTAAGTGGAATAACATGGAAGCAACGAGAGAGGCAGGAAGCGGGGTATAAATAGTGAGCGGAAATAAATGACAGGTGAACTCACTAATGATGAGGTAAAAGCAAAACCCGTAGTGGAACACAGGAAAATCCGATAGATTACCGGTAAACGACAAAAAAGAATAACGAGAACGTGGAGATAAGGGAAGGAAGGCAAGATCCATGACACATACAACAACAAATCAAGCTAAGATTGGTTAGACTGCTACCACCATAAAAAAGTAATTATACATGCGTTGATTGAAATGTGGTGAATTGTTCCTTTAAGTCACTTTGAGATGGCACCGTGGGTGGTTTATGAGTAATGACTAAGTTCCGGTAAGTAAAAATCAAACTAAGTAATTCATGTGGCACTGGGAAAATTGCATACAAGACTCCTTTGAATAAGATGAAATGAAACATATATTTAAAACCCTTAGGATGGAAGCCCTGTCGATTATAAATGCAATACAGGATGTCATCCATAAATTATAATATAGAACTATTAAAAAATTGTATAATGCCTCATTTTTTGGATAAAAAAGAAAACTTGACAACTTTATTGCCTCTTTGTCAATTGCAGCCATATACAACCGCAATAAACATTTCTGGAATAATGACACAGGACTGGTGTAATAAGCATTATGGCATAAATTTGATCTTGGACAAAATTAATTGGTTGGCAAAAATGATTCTGCATAACATATTCATCTTAGATGAATAGAAGTACTGTAGGGAAGTGTTATAATTTTGCTGTGTGAGGGTGTGTGAAATTGGGATATTATCTGCATATTTATGGGTGCTCTAATTATAAAGTATGCTGAGCGGTAGATTCTCTGATGGTCTGTCAACATTGCTAAACTATGTATCCAACTGCTTTTCCAATGGAAATCCTAGCACATAATAGCAATTATACTGACATTCAACGTCAAGGATTTTTAAATTTCTTTTTTAAAATCAGAACCCCACAAATCAGACAATCCCAGATGCTCATGGTTGTGGAAATTCTGCCGACTAAGATTGAAAAACTGAGGACCAGTATCCAAGGATTCTGGAAAATACTGCGAGCAACTTTCTAATCTATGAAATGTATTAAAAACCTTCTCTTTGACCTTTATTTCCAACCCTAACAAGAATATATTTTTATTTTAAGTATATACTGAAATAATATGTATTATCAACATTTCAGTATATGAAAATACACAAATAATAATGATTTGATATTTTGCTTTAAATTATACTGATGTTAAATATGTTTACCAGTGTAGTTTTTCATCGCAGAATATTGCATTTTTGTAAGGGAATCATTCTCTCAATGCGAAAATTGACTTGCATTTGTCTCTTATCTGAGTTCCTCACTATATGTAAAAAAAAACATGACATTTTATTTACCATGAAGTCTTTCTTATAATAAACTTAAACCTTGATGCTTATAAGAGGTACTGACATGGCTGCAGTTTTTTAATTGGTTGAATGATGTCTGTGCACCGTTTCATTGGTTCAATGGTCACAGCAGTCCATGTACGCACTATAGCATTTCCTGCTTTGCTGTCGAGAAGTACATTTTCTTTCTTCAAAACATATGTTACTGCTAAAGTTAGCCTATATTAGCGCAGCGATCTACCCACGTCAGCTCCCATCTCCGAGCCTAAGCCTGTCTACCTGGGTGATGTGTCAATGCCGTTTATTCAAATCCACATGTATCGCCAGTTCGCCACATGTTCCCGAGCAAGCCTGCCGCCAAAACGCCACATCTCTCTATTTAGACCTGACACCCGTAACTCAAACGCAAGAGATAGTTTAATAAGTACAGCCCAAACAAGGAGGATTGTGATCATATAATTAGATGTAATTAATGAACAGGAAGTGAAGACTCGTTTGCACTTTAAATTGTCCCATTAGCTCTTGTCACCCTCCATACACAAAACAGCGTGAATTCAATTAGAGACCCCCCCCTTGCAAAAGTAATTATTTATGTTACCTGATGTTTCTATTTTGCAAGATTCCCTTCAGTAGCTCCTCTGTTTACAATGGCTACAATTCCAACAGCAACTGGGGTTCTTGTTTTTTCTTATTCCAGCTACTGTTCCTGGTACATGTATTTGGATTTCATTTAACCTATTGATTTTAGTTTTTTTACATTACTTCTTGAATGCCTGCTTCATTATTTTGACCTTAAGGTGAACTAAACTTTAAAAAAACACCACTGGGGCCTTTTCCTACCTATTCAGTAAAACGAAGTCTGCGGCTTGACTGAGAACCCTGTTGGAGCTGTCATTTCTGGTGGTGGACCAGTAGGGGGCAGTCTTCCATCTGGATCTGTTGTTAGAAAGACTCCCTGTAGACTATTTGTTATATAATGTAGAATTCAAATACAAAGCAGATTATGAGTCAAACCTGCATTAAAACATTTTAAGAAAAATTCTGAAATGTGTTCAAGAAACTAATTTATGATCAGTTAAAAAAAAATTAACATAGCATAATAAACACAGTGTGAACATGGGATTTTCTTTTTCAAGGCGTGCATAGCTATTTCGACATAATGTGGTTTAAGAGGGTAAATAATATATAAACGCACCCAATTAAGGAAAATTAACAGCTTGTTAAGATTCTGGGATTGCAACAGGGGTTGGAACGAAAACCAGCATAAACAGGGGTCCCCCATGACTGGGTTTGAAAACCGCTGCAATAAGAGATGCTTATGTAGAAAATGGCTCCCTACTCTGCTTGTTTTTGATATCAGAAAGTGTAGGGCATTTCCCAGTGTCCTGGTACAGTTCTGAATATGGTCATCCAATTATCCTCCCAAATGGTGTAAATACTTGTCTCTATCCCAGCTGATATGTGGTGAGCATTCTACTGCAGAACGTGTATCGTCCAGGTTAGTGCTACACATTGGTGGTGGTTGAGATGAGTCAGTCACCCCTTTCCTCCTTTAAAATCTTTTTAAAAAAATTGACAGTGCTCTTAGTTCAAAATTCAAATACAGAATAAGCACGCAAATGTGTGCACTTCTCCTGAAAGAAATGGACTGAAATCTTATTTTACATTACTGGTATACATTACTGTTATACATTGCTGTTATACATTACACATTACTGTTACACATTACTGTTATACATTACTGTTATACATTACTGTTAAAAATTACTGTTATACATTACTGTTATACATTACTGTTAAACATTACTGTTAAACATTACTGTTATACATTACTGTTAAACATTACTGTTATACATTACTGTTAAACATTACTGTTATACATTACTGTTATACATTACTGTTAAACATTACTGTTATACATTACTGTTAAACATTACTGTTAAACATTACTGTTATACATTACTGTTAAACATTACTGTTAAACATTACTGTTATACATTACTGTTATACATTACTGTTAAACATTACTGTTAAACATTACTGTTATACATTACTGTTATACATTACTGTTAAAAATTACTGTTAAACATTACTGTTATACATTACTGTTATACATTACTGTTAAAAATTACTGTTAAACATTACTGTTATACATTACTGTTAAACATTACTGTTATACATTACTGTTATACATTACTGTTAAACATTACTGTTATACATTACTGTTATACATTACTGTTAAACATTACTGTTATACATTACTGTTATACATTACTGTTATAAATTACTGTTATACATTACTGTTATACATTACTGTTAAACATTACTTTTATACATTACTGTTAAACATTACTATTATACATTACTGTTAAACATTACTGTTAAACATTACTGTTATACATTACTGTTAAAAATGACTGTTATACATTACTGTTAAACATTACTTTTATACATTACTGTTAAACATTACTGTTATACATTACTGCTATACATTACTTTTATGCATTACTGTTATTACTGTTATAAATTACTGTTATACATTACTGTTATACATTACTGTTATACATTACTGTTAAAAATTACTGTTATACATTACTGTTAAACATTACTGTTAAACATTACTGTTAAAAATTACTGTTAAACATTACTGTTATACATTACTGTTATACATTACTGTTAAAAATTACTGTTAAACATTACTGTTATACATTACTGTTATACATTACTGTTAAAAATTACTGTTAAACATTACTGTTATACATTACTGTTATACATTACTGTTAAAAATTACTGTTAAACATTACTGTTATACATTACTGTTATAAATTACTGTTATACATTACTGTTATACATTACTGTTATACATTACTGTTAAACATTACTGTTATACATTACTGTTAAACATTACTGTTATACATTACTGTTAAACATTACTGTTATACATTACTGTTAAACATTACTGTTAAACATTACTGTTATACATTACTGTTAAACATTACTGTTATACATTACTGTTAAACATTACTTTTATACATTACTGTTAAACATTACTGTTATACATTACTGCTATGCATTACTTTTATGCATTACTGTTATTACTGTTATACATTACTGTTATACATTACTGTTATACATTACTGTTAAACATTACTGTTATACATTACTGTTATACATTACTGTTATACATTACTGTTAAACATTACTGTTATACATTACTGTTAAACATTACTGTTAAACATTACTGTTATACATTACTGTTAAAAATGACTGTTATACATTACGTTTATACATTACTGTTAAACATTACTGTTAAAAATGACTGTTATACATTACTGTTAAACATTACTGTTATACATTACTGCTATACATTACTTTTATGCATTACTGTTATTACTGTTATAAATTACTGTTATACATTACTGCTATACATTACTTTTATACATTACTGTTATTACTGTTATAAATTACTGTTATACATTACTGTTATACATTACTGTTAAACATTACTGTTATACATTACTGTTAAACATTACTGTTATACATTACTGTTATACATTACGTAAACCTGTTTCCTAAACCACAGCGTGCATTATGATGATGAGAATGATGGTGATGATTATGATTATGATGCCGATGATCATGTCAGTATTGTTCTTACATTGACACCCTTAATTCATTCATTCTACGTACACCCCTAATTCATTTAAAATAAAATGTATCCCGTCATTACAGGTATCATGTTCTTGCATTATGTTATTTTACATTTTTATTAAAACCATTGCACTGCAAAATCCATTGTGATTACTTCCTTCCATACGGAGAAGTGGGCCTAAAGAGATACAATACAATACAATAAAATGCTGCATTTGGTATGCTACAGCTATGTTGAATAATGGTTAGGGAACTGGGCTTGTAACTGAAAAGATTATGAGTTTGAATCCCGGCTGAGGTGCTGTGTCCATTAGTAACGCACAACCTGAATTGTTTCAGTAAAACATCCAGCCGTGGATGGGATTGTGTATAAAGCCGATTTGAAAAACAGCTTAGGTCTATGCTAGATGCGGAAATGTAAAAATGTAATGCAGGCGTGTCATCATTACTGCTGAGTCTCACAATCAAAAGAGGTGCTGCTCTTCGCCCCCTTGCGCGCACCGCAATTAGTTTATGGCAAGAAACAACAGAAGGCTCCTTTTCGCTTTCAAATAGCTCGACTAATCCTTTATTTCCTCTGAAATGGAGCATTTCTCCCCAAAGAATACCTCACCTAAAATGCATCAAAGGCGAAAATCATCGCTCCGTTTCATGCAAATTTGCATCCGCGCTCTCTTAGCAAATTCCAGCAGATTGCAGAACGACGGGAGAAACAAGTACTCATTTTCAGGCCTCCGCGGCGGAAATTCCGAATGGTGCTGTCGCGGCGAATAATCATTGTGTAGGCTGTCACTTTATTATTGTCGCCGAACGCGGCCCAAAAATAGGACCCGTGGTTGACTGGACATTAGCTCTGACGACTGGACCAGGGTTCAGACTGGCTCTTAGCTCTAAAGCTGACGCAGTCTCGAGCCTCCTGCAAGCTTCTCAGCGTCGCTTTTTATAAATGCTTGGGTATGTAGGCTATAACACACAAATCGACTATACATATATGTAAACTACTATAAGTATTGAAACATAGAACCTATGTGGAATAGGCTATAGCCACCATGAAATCAGCTTGATGCAGATCATACTTGAGTATATTATTATTATTATGAATACTACTACTACAATTACTACAACTACTAGCTATAGTATTATTATTATTAATAATACTAATAATAATAATAATTTAATGAATATTACATTTATTTTATTGTAATGTTAATGAATGCCTAATATGAATAATATAAAATATATATATATATATTCTTATATAATTATCAAAGCATTTTCCAGTAGATAGGACACTATACGATGAGGAAAAAATACTACCATACGAAAGTAGAGGATACTGTGATATGACTGTAAAATAATCTTATTATAAAATGATATTCACAAAGTTTACTAGTCACACATAAACAAGGGCAAGCTTGTTTCTGAATTCTGTCTTGAGTTATTGGAACACATTCAACTGTATTGTTATTACAGCATATCACTTTCGAGTTACATTTCTCACCTACAAAATAAAATCAAAAAGATGTAGAAAAGCACATTGCAGCAGAACCTGAATTTAGGATGTGCATTATATGCCAGGCCCCAGCACATTGGAAGAGTTGTGACACGGGGTGCACATTTTAGTGTGCCAGTCGGGACAGAACGTCCAGATAACGCATCTATTCTCAGCGCTGAGGACCCCAATGCAACCGTATGTCTGAGATGAACCCCACAGACTGGAATCTAACCCTCGCTGCGCCGATGACGGGCGTGAACGTTCGGCCGGCGTGAACGTTCGGCCGCAGTGCCGTCTATGGAAAGAAGCGTTCTGCTCGCCGTGGTTTCTCCGACGAGAGCGCCGCCTCCGGCCAACGGTCGGCCGGCGTGCGGGATGAAGTGAATTGTCAACTCGCAGCACGTATCGGAAGATGCTCGGGCTAACCTAGCTGCGCTCTTCCAAGTAAATAGGAGGATAGCACGGCAATGGGTAATGGCAACGACTTTGACTGGGCATTCCAAACTGGGAGAAGACAATGTATGGGAATAAACGGCAAAAAGCATTCAGAGACACAACAGAGACTGTGAAGCAGGGATACTCAAACCTGGCCCACAAGGTCAATAGTGCCGCTGGTTTTCTCTTCTGCCTGATAGTCTGTAGTCCAACAATGTCACTGATTGGTCAGATTACACTCATCTGGTGTTCCAGGCTTAAATCAGTCCCTGATTAGAGGAGAGGAATGGAAAGCAGCAGGACTACATGGGCCAGAGGGCCAGATTTGAGTGAGTATCTCTGCTGTAAGGCGTGCTTCTGGGCCAGCCACAGGTCTAACATCTCTCTAACTCTGCATGCACTTCAACAGATCGTCCACATGGCAGATATAGCGGCGTCACTGAGAAAACTATTTCTAAACAGGACAGAGGGACGTGGAATAACTCAATGCAGATTAATAGCGCCCTCCCCTCCCCTCCCCTCCTCTTCCTCCTACTGTGACAGGAATTAAATCTTTTAAAAAACGTAATCATCAGCCACCTTATATTTCCACGGTTTGTTTTCTTGTGTGGATGTGCATGCGTAGGTTTGCAAATGCTACAAAATGCTAATGCTAATTTCTGAATGATATACTCGCGCATGGAAAATAAATTACGCCTACACGTTGTAAAATTAAACTGACGTCTGAGAGGGTCCTTCCTTCCTAAGGGCATTCACCCGGCATCAATGGACGTGCTTCCTGATGGCGCACAAGCAACTGTACATTCTGCAGCAATAAATGATTTTTTACAATTTAGAGAAAATTAAACTCCTATTCCAAATTATGCAACTTTATTCCAATTAAATGATGTAATTCCAAATCTAATTTGACACTGACCCAAGTTAAGACTTTCTCATTATGTACATACTTGCCAGTTACATGTTATATACTGTACATTTGAAGAAAATGGATTAAGCTAAAATGCCATTCACATATTGTGCCAATGTGTGCCATTCAATAGAGTGAATACCTGCAACTCGTCCTGTTTGATGTTCCTGGACAATGTGGACAATTTACCCAATCTCAGATAAACCCCACCCACACATACAGACACATACATGAGTGTGCATGTACTTATGAACGCACACACACACACACACACACACACACACACACAAACAGAGTGCATGGGCAGGCATATGCTCACACACACATAAACACACAAAGACACACATGTGTACATTCATGCTTAAGCTTGTGTACGTGTGTGTGCACGATAAAATCACACGTTTATGCACATGCTGACGTATACACAAGGGGCATATGCACAAACTCACCCACACACACACACACACACACAGACTCGATCTGAGCCTGGCCGTATCAGAGATGAGGCACGTGACAGCATGCGTACAATAAAATATGGACCCTGTCCAGACTTTAATGTACAGCCACGCCAACCCTCCGTGAGCTCAATGGGCAGGGGGGGCGGGGAGGAGGAGGAATGGGGGGCTAGTGAGCAGAAATAAAGCGCCATAATGAATGTAAAAAGCATAATTCATTCACATCAAATGCACCCAGAGACAGAGACACGCTCCGGTGAGCTCTCCCGCCACTGACAGGGCTCCGGCAGAGGAGGAGGAGGAGGAGGAGGAGGCCCGTCGGACACGCGCCGTGCCAGGGTATAAATTCTAATTATTCCCCGCGTATGGGACCGCGTAAATGGCCACTCCGTTCTCCGCCAGTCAATAAAGGTTCTTTTACAGGCAAACAAAGCCGCGGGACGCAGCCCCGCCGCGTGGCCCACAGGAAGTGAGGGATGCGCCCGGGGGGGGAGGAGGGAGGTGGGGGTGGCTGACGACGCAAGCGTGAGGTGGGCGCGGGCGAGGGGCGGAGAAAACAAGGCTAGGGCGGCGGGGAGAGGGATCGCCGTGAGAGCGACGCTTTTATTAGGGGGGAAAAAGGCGAGATAATCAATTAATCCTGGCAGTAATTGGGAAGGTGTGGGCGAAGCCGTAATGCCGTAATGAAAGCCATCCGTTCTGCAAATCCTCCTTTCCTGCGGACACCGAAAGCCCCCCCCTCCCCCACACCCCCTCGCATCATCCCTCTGATCTCAGGTGCTTAGCCATGCAAATCTGCCTGACAGCGCTCTACGTCTCTGTCTGCCTAATTGGACAGTATAGAGTTGTTTATAGATATTGCAGACATTTAGGGCTCGGTTGGGGGCTGCTCAAAAATCATTAGCGAAGGGGCTCTGGAACGCCGCTGTCACACTCCCTCTCCGAGCACATCGAGGGGCAGCCGTGAAAAATGTTTATCTTTGTCACCAGGAAGAGAGAGAGAGAGAGAGAGAGAGGAGGCTTCAAATCTCAAAAATGTGGCCCCCTTTCCAAGGACGGGAAAGAACAGGGACAGTGGGAAGGGGCTGTCGAAGGGTCAGGGTTTAAGAGCGACCGTTAGCCGGAATCGCACTGCATCACACCCGCACCTGGAGTGTCCCCTCTCTCCCTTGCACTTTTGTAAAAGCTCAGCGCTGCACTGGCCTGCTCCTTCAGCTCGAGCCGTTCCATGAGGGAGGGGGCCGGAGATTTGTGGATTTACGGATCGCATGGGGCGGACTCCGAGCGACTTGGTAGACGGGACTTGGGAACTTCCGACGGCATCCACAAATTTCAGCGGTGTGGACTGCGGAAAGTGGCCCGGGCCTTTTGGGAGCTTTGCTGAGCGAGCACAGCAGTAAGAAAGCAAAGAGGTCACGGCGAGTTTGCTCTGCACACGCCGGCGCGGCGTTCTCTAACGCTGTTCATCTGGCATCACTTGCATCCACTATTCATGTAACCCGTCGTGCTCGTTTTACACCATATGTTTACCCATAATTCCACATTTTGTGGAAGCTCTACAGTCAGTTCTTTGCTCTTAAAACCGAAAGGTTACAAAAACCTTCAGTCATATACAGTACAACAGACTGAAAACATATTAGAGTTACATCCTTTCAATCGATAATAGGAAAATTAATATAACATTATACATGTGGGTTTTAATTTCAATTATTAAATGTCATTAGTTATAGCTGCTATAGTTTAAATTTATGCCTTTCTGATACAAAATATTGAAAGAACATTATATTTACATATAAACTTTTTAATTTGATGTCATCATATGCTCATGATAGAAATCACTTCAGCATCATGTTTTTGACTGTAGTTGTATGCTGTTTAAGGTCATAACAGAAATATAGTGGTGAACTCTGTACAGTTACTTATTTTGTATCACAATTAAACTCATCATAATTGAATGATTCAAAACAAATGCAGTACGAGTGTTTCTCAATGTATCTCAATGCAATAGCCTATACTCTAATCATCAGCCCATAAATATAAACATACATCATCCCTCTAGAAATGCACTGGTCCCTTAATGTGCCCTGGCATATAGTAGATCAATCAATAGACAAACCTACATTTATTTTGCACGTCACATTTTGACAATTAGTTTGTCGCAAAGCACCGAAAAGCAGGATTTCAAGAGAGAAATGAAAAAGCAATAACCCTGAGCCGGAATGAGACATATGTGAAAAATGGCAGCCGGACCACGGGAAAAGGTGGGTGTGATAAGGACACACACTGACGATGGTGAAAGTCATCCAATGGAAATAGCTCCTAGGGCTAAGCTAAACTCCGGATTCAAGATGGGCTAAATACGAGATTAAAAACTGCAAATCCTGCTGAACCTGTATTCACGGAGAGCTCAATCAACAGTCAGTAGCTTGTGAAACAGGACACAGTCCAAGGCATTTGGGAAAAGCAGGCTTGCCAGAGTGTAAGGACAGCAGCCCAGTTTTGGGCTGCGGGCCTTATGGCGGCACACGCTCTCTCTGTGGCGTGGGGAGTCTATGGGACTGCAGAAAACTTCAGCTGTTCATGCCAAAGAAAACAATGGCTGTGTCCCAAATCGCATACTTCCATGCTCCGAGCATGCATTTTCTTTAGGTCTGGAGAAATAGACGATATCATTTTGCGGTCCCATTTTCAGGTCATTTCTCATGTGACGTCACATGAGAAATGACCACTCCCAGGTGTCTCAAAACTGTCTATGGAACACTCCCCCATCCACGCCCACAAAATAAAAAAGACGTGAATTTGAACTTCATCAATTTGCGGCGACAAGCTAATGTAAGTTATTCGGTTTCATGTGATTTTACTCGAAAAATGTATTGGCTTCCATGATCTGTGTGTGTTAATGTCATATTCAGTTTTAAAATATAGTTTTGAAGCTTTTAAACATAGCATGACATATTAGCGCCGTATGGTGTAACATTAGCCAGCTTTCACCTGCCCCCACCAGTCACACAATCACATCGGCTGCCTTCAAAACGACAAGCTAATGTATTGGGCTTCACCTGATTTTACTTGAAAAATGTCTTGGCTTTCATGATATGCATGTCTTAATGTCAAATCCAGTAAAAAATATAGTTTTGAACCTTTTAAACGTAACATGACAAGCTTGCGCCGTAGCTTCGCGTCGTTCATGTAATTAGCCAGCTTTTACCTCGTTAACCCTCCTGCACTATGGCAGTACCATGCACAGCACACTCGATTCGATTATACTCTAGCCTTACTTTATCGAACATACCCTTCCCTGGCATTAAACTGTGCTGTAAGGTTTCCGAAATGATAAGTTAACGTCAGCTAGCTGAATCAATCCTTCCTAGCATGCTATCAATAGCGTGGCCTACTGCAGTGGAGACGCACTATCATCGTGCTTTTATCGTACTATCAAAATTACGCAAATTCGGGGATATGGCCTGGTAGGTAGCATCTACCTTACCAATGTTTGGAGGTTAAAAGCTGGTGAGACATCTCACATTGCTTATATTAAGGACTTTGTAAATGCCTATACACTTCCTGGTATACTTTAAAAAAAAAAAACTTCTCGAGGTAACTATGGTAACTATCTGACTGACAGTTCTCATTGATACGCCTACAAAACGAGGTGAAATTGTAGAATGGGAAATATGGGCATATAAAAAGAAGTTTTATAGTACTTAAAAATGACAGAATAACAACATTGATGGACACATTCTCTTTGATGTTACCTAAAGATAACTGGCCATAGATAACCACCATATTACCCCTTGAAATTAATTATTATACTCCGGAATACTGAAAATGACTAGAGTGTATTTCACCGACAGTCAATACCGTTTGTCAAAAATCACCGACGTGTAGCCTTTAGCTATTAACTTTACATTTGTTGGGGTTTTTCAGCTAACCATGCCAATAGCTGATGTAGCTGGATGATCAAATATTGGTTCAGACACACAGACATGCACACACAAACACTTGCTTACACACACACACACACGCACCCCAACAAACTATACTGTGATGGGGGCACTGTAAATTACAGGGGGAAAATAGGATTTTATCTGGTTTCATCTTTATTGCCAGTGCCGACCGGCGGCCATATTGTCTGGCACGGCACTCGGCCTGCAGCCCACACCATTACAGAGACGTTTCTTCTCATCAGCCGCCTCACCCATCACTTCCCGGGTGACATTGAACTTCCTGTGCCCCGGCCGACGAGACACATCTCTGAACTCCTACAATTACTCTTCATCCTCACTAACAATTTAGTAATGAAGTATTGATTTCCAGATTCCTTCTTATGGATGATATTAGATTTTGTTTGATAAACTGTGCCAGCGCTCTAATCTCTACTGTCCCTTTTCCCGGCTGTCTGTAAAACAAAGTGCCGCTGGAGAGATAATGACCGGGGAACATCGATGAACTCATTTCATCAATTTGTAACACTTGACAATGAAAAAGAGTCGCCGTTTTTCAAGCAGCAATGTCAAAGTTTATTGCGCGGGGATGCGGTCTTATTGGAAAACGGACATCTTGTGCAGCGTTCGGACTCTAATATATGGCCCCGGTGTGGCGGTTACTTATAAAGAAAATGTTTGTGTTCCGCAAAGATATTAGTGTTACACCTGGGTTGCCCAATTTTGCGGGGCGCTGGGGATCAATGTGTCATGTCGGCACCGTGACGGCAGAAGAGAAAGGTGGAGGTTCTGAACGTTTCCAAAATGTGGAAAAGAAGCTTCGCTACGCGTTAATTCACCGCAGATGTGGCCAACTAATCACGCAGATTTGAAGTCAGAGCCCCTTAAACAAACCCAGTTTACCAATTTTTCATCCCGTGTCAGAATCTCCCGCCGTTCCTTGTCCTGATATGTAGCGGTTTTAAGAAATATTTGTAAACTCCTGCCGATGTGCGCAAAGCACAGTAGTCTAACATATATAAATATTAAGGAAAACATTCCAAAAAATACAAATATAAAGACAACCTTTCTAAACAAAAACTGAAACATTTCTGGCCAAATCAATATAATAGTAATTTTGTTGTTCTATATGACACAATGAAATTTCACTGTCTTCAAAAAACAGCTGAATTGAAAAGGTATACTCTTTACACTACATTAGTCTATTGCAAACACAATTCAATTTTTTTTTAACTCAATATGAATTATGTTCTTCCAGGACAGCCATCCAGCTATAATGTAACCCAGGAGATGCAGAGCTAATTTTATTGACGTGAGCAATGAGACACGTATCACACAAGGTTCACAATCTACATGAAACATTCATTTTGATTTCCTTGTATTTGCTCCGAGTCCTTTGTATCACGGTTATCGGTTATTATCATTGCCACATTTTATTACAGTGCTGTTACTGTTTTGTTTGCTAACTACCACGCATAAGTCACTTATAAGGGTGTCTGCAGAATAAAAAAATGATTGCCATCGCTCTTGGTGCCGTTATTATTCATAGTAATAGTACATTCGTTTATAACATATGTTCCCTCACTGTTTGACTTCAGTGAACAAAGGCAAGTTAGTCAAAAGTGACCCCCCTGCCATAAAATAAAATGCACTGTAACACAAAATGGTCATGTGGGAGTAAAGTGAATCGCAGGCGCTCACTCGCCAGTCGTGCTTGGTGGAAAGATTTAACGGCAGTGTGCCAGATGTTCCTAACGCGTAGATACGCACACGGATGATAAATGTCTGTAAAGTTTGCTGGGAATGCTGACAGTCTCGCTCATGATCCAGGCCCTGAATGCAAACGTGTCCGTGTGTGGAAATAATGGCGCTGGAAGGACACAGTGAGGATCTTTTAGCAGTCATTCTCCCTGCATTGCCTACAAAATATCAATAACTCTATAGTTTAACAGGAGAAGGTGTGATGGCGGTGGTTATCGGTTCAATAATGCATTAGCGAGGCAGAAAGAACAGTGCATGGACTAAAAATACAGCAAGTTATGTACCAATATATAATTTAATCAAGATTTACCTTAAACTATCAATTTCCTGCATGGGCTCTTCAGTGTCTTATTGAGGTACAAACTAAAATGACAAATGAATTATCAAATAAATTACTTGATATGAAATAAACATCTCTTTCTGAGAAGCTACAATAGATACTGAAAGATTTATCTCTGGTATTCCTTCAGTCTTTCAAAACACACAAAGGTGTACCTTCACTGCACAGCATGTGAACATATTTACACTAGATCCTATGCCCTAAATCTAACCAATCCCTGAATTTCTAAAATCGTTAAAGGGAAACATATTTATTGGTGTCCAAAGCCCTAACAACCCCTAAAAAACTACACTGGAACCCATTTAATGGTGTTTGTATGCTTGCCAAAGCCCTGCATTTCCAAGCTCTTTACATAATAGTACACTTAGTGTTGTTTCAGTGCCCAATCACTGCATTTCTAAAATCTGTAAATTTGCCATGTACATAAATAAGTGCACATTTAATGTTCAGTGGCCAAACAACCAATGCGTTTATAAAGTCTGTAAATTTGCCATCTGTACTTATAGGCGGACATAAGAGCAAATGTACTGTTGTTTCTACGCCCCCTGAATTTCTCCAACCTGTACTGGATGTATGTATGGATCTTTATTGCGTCTGTGGACTGACAAGCACACAAAAATTTCAGCAGGGCCCGATCCTCATGTCAGCCCTCTCTCCGATTCAGCATAATGTTACATGCAGCCCAGATGATTGACAGCAGAGCCACTCCCCTCTCCCTCTCCCTCTCCCGCCCCTTCGCTCTTTATTTACAGCTGCCGGGGTTTTATTCCAGGCCGGCAGGATTTCGCCGGTGATCGCACGCCTCTCGTAAAAACCTTGGTGAAAATGAGAGCAGGGCAGACGGAGCGCGGGACTCTTCGCAAGATCGGATGGACGACATCTCATTCAGTCGCCCCGGCAACCTCCCCTCAACCCGCTCGCGTCATGTGACCTTCCAGAAATCACCGCTCTACTTTACTTAGCGGCCTTTTCCCCCCATCTGTCAAAGAGGGGTGCTACCGCTAACCGCTCTGGATGGTCTGGAACAGCCCTTGAGCAATTGTTTCTTATCTTACTTTTTCCCCCCAACTATCACCTCGGCTCACAGCGGCTTAATTAAGGTTATTATTTAGATGCAAAGTCAAATCACTTGACTTAATGAGATCAAAAGAGTTGGATGCAAACCTATGGAAAGCTAGCTGTTTCGGGCTCACGGTTTGACATCGCCGGCCCTGCTAAGAGTAATCTGATTGTGGCTCCCTCTCTGAGATCTGCATGTATAGTGGTTTTCAACTGTATTACTGGCAGGTGGAGCAATGTAACCCAATTTTGAGATTATTAACTTCTGTGTGTGCTGTATTTGGTGTCAAAGCGCATAAGGAGAGGCGGGCGATTGCTTTATCGGAGAGAAGTCGCTGTTTCTTCTTTTATAACATTACTCCAGCGCTCGCCTCATTCGGGCGAGAAGCGGAAAAGCGGACGGTCGGCTGCGGAGAGGTTGACGTCGAGCCGCGTGGTACAGACAAGCGGTATGTTAACATAAACGCCGGGATCGAATTTGGGTCCGCATCCACGCTCGGATTGAAATGCTGGACTCAGAAGGAAGTTGAAGGTTTCTGGTTCAGAACCCAGGTGGTAGTAGGCCTATTGCTATTGTGTCCTGGAACTAAGGACCTGTTCTGAGTTACTTCCCTAAAATAGTAAGTTAGATAAATGGATTACATGTAAAATCAGTGTGTCTTGCTGAGTGCATAAAGCAGGCGAATCACACATGATGCCAAATGCTGCATTTCTCACACTCCCTACCACCACAAAGAAGAGGATTAACCCGTATGTAGCAAAAATATATTTTCCCCATCTATGGATGTCCAATATATTGGCATTCTCAATTTGTCTTTTTTTGTGACAGTGGAAGGCAGTTCTGATATGTTCAGCATTTAACTACACATACCAATGACGTAAAACTAACACTGGCTTATTTGTGAAGTAAAAATACACTGAAATATACACTATGTTGTAATTTTCACAAAGAAATGTATTTAATAGTACGTATAAATATATCATAAAATATATAATTTTTTTGGTTAATACACAGGTAAAATATTTACTGCCTCTACATAATCTAATGCCAGGATCCTCAATTTTACCCAGAAAGCACCGGTGTGGGTGCAGGCTTTTGTTTCAACCAAGCAGTAACACACCTGATTCTACTAATCAAGGTCATTAGGTCCTCTTGTGGTTGATTAGTAGAACCAGGTGTGAAACTGTTTGGTTGGAACGAAAGCCTGCGCCCACACTAGCCCTTTCTGGATAAGATTGAGAACCCCTGATATAATGTATTATTCAATGTACATATTTTAAAATATAGCAATATATAGAGTACAGAGTGAACATTATCCACCACGGCAGTGCCAATGCAGCCGGGAGTTGTACAGAAATATACAGACAGCCACAGCATTGCTAATTGAGGGAGGGTTTAAATTGGCAGGTTTTCTAGACTTCATCGTTTGATAATAACCCCAGTGGCCAATCAGGGGCCTGCAATCTGCCTGCCACAGCTGCACTATATACACAGTTGAACCAGTTTCAAAAAGCACCAAAATTAGCACCTCTGCATTACTGCGCCTCGGTCAGGGTAGCCGTAGCTGCAGATTTGAGATGGCCGTCGAACAATGGTGCCGCCCACCCAATGCAGTGGTGGGGAGTGAGGGGGGACCGCCCTGAGCCTGAGCCACTCCAGCACTGGCAAAGAAACATTAATTTATTCCCGTACAGGACCCCCCACTCACTGTGCGTGCCCCGGCCCCAGCCCCAGCCCCAGCCGAGGAGCGGCCCCCTCCCAGACACGGGAGCTCATTACTGGGGACCTCGCCTCGGCGGGCCCCGGGGTTATGTATGGCCCCCGTGTCCCCGCACTTTCATCACGCGAGGGGTCAGTCCCACATGAAGCAGGACCGCGAGTCCCACCGAGGTGATTATGGGTAAAGAATGACGCGGCGGTGGAGTCGCAGGGGAAATAGCCCGATAGTTCCAAACCACCCCCCCCACCCCCCTTTCCAACCCCGGTATGCCAGGGCCTGATGTATAAATATCGGGAACGGAAAAAAGAAAGAAGGAAAAAAACACTCTCTTTCCTTATGAAGCATTTAATCTCTTCTCAGGCAAGGGAAAAGAGGGAAACAGAGGACTCTGGCCATCAGGAAATGCAAGGTGGGGGGGGGTCTGTCATTTATAAAGAATCCCTTTGCCTGTCCTCCGTTCCTCACTAATCATATCATTGTGAAGAAACAATCATCTTCCTGCAAAGCTATTTTTATTGGATTCTCTCCCTCCAACCCCACAATGAAATGCTCTGTGGTGAAGGTCAGGTTCAGGAGGGTCACAGAAAGCTCTTACCACAATGAACAAACCATGGAAGCAATAAAGCAAAATGTGCATGCCAATCCCATTATGGCCCCGTCGCTCTGCCAATCCGGAATTCCCGTACGTTTTACCTTCTATGGCATCATGCGTTCCACCTTCATTAGTCCCATTTGTACTTTTTCTGCAATGTATCCCTGATTTTTCCAAATCCGACATGAATTGCATATCGTATTGGTAGTCCGGAACCAGATTGCACAGGTATTGAATGCAAAATCTCATAATAAGCGTGCAGGTGTCACCAGGCACCCTGATGTAGGGCTGGTTATCAGGTTGGTGTAATGGGTTTTTATGTGGCGGATATTCAAACGCGAAGGTGGGGGAATCAGAACAAGTCAGCACACATCAGTGAGGACCAATAAAGAGGAGAAAAACAATAAAAGAAAAAAAAAAAACAGGAAGCTAATTCCTTGTGGCTAAACAGCCAAAACAAAATAAACCCATTCAATAGGGCGAACTCGAGAACAAGTGTAATACAAACTAAATCTCCCGAGCTCAATACTGGAGCTAGAACGGGAAATCTAGCAAAGAAAAGAACACCTTTGGCTACATTACATTACATTACATTACAGTCATTTAGCAGACGCTTTTATCCAAAGCGACGTACAGTAAGTGCATATAGAAAGGTCATCGAAGTAACTACACAACAGATAAGAAAGCACATTCTTCCCATACAGTATCAGCTATCCCTAGTAACGAACACAGTGCAGTTCACAGTGAACTGGGTAAATCATCTCTACTACAATGCTATTCTAAATAGTATAAACTTGAGTACACAGTTCAACAAGAAGACATACCATGAGGTCCTAGATAAGTATTAGTCCAGGTGGAGCCTGAAAAGGTGTGTTTTCAGGCCACGACGGAAAGCAGGCAGGGTTGGTATTGAGCGTAGGGGAATGGGAAGTTCGTTCCACCACTGGGGAGCTAGGGTGGAAAAGCTCCGCGGTCGGGAGGAGCGGGCGCCATTGACACGGATGGGGGGAAGTGCGAGGCGCCCTGCTGTAGAAGAGCGAAGCGGTCGAGCAGGAACATAGGTCTGGATCAGGTCCTGCAGGTAGACGGGGCCTGTCCTATTAGCTGCAGTGTGGGCCAGGGTCAGAACTTTGAACCTGATCCTAGCTGCAACTGGCAGCCAGTGGAGTGACCTCAACAGGGGGGTGACATGTGAGTATTTCGGGAGGTTGAACACAAGCTCAGGGCCGGAAGAGTGTAAAACCAAAACAAACGAACAAAGAAAAACTGTTTCCGTGAGAACAGCAAAGGACAAAATAAATAGCGCAGAATGCTTACAGGAGGAATAATACTTATACCTGACAATAGCTAAATAGCAAGTCCCTTGTGAACATAAATAGGGTTTAATATCACAAGGTCGCTAGTACCTGGCTATACCTGGCTCAATGCAATGTCGAATGACAAACAAGCACCGGGGAAGCGGAAGTGAGGAACTTAAATACCCCGCAGGTAGAAGCACAGGTGAAAATAATAATGAGGAAAGCAAACCCCGGAACGGAGCATGAAAAAAATGCGATTGATTCACAATCGGGAAACCAGGATGAGAACCGCAAAAGAAAATAAAAAGCCACGAACCATGACAGTTGGTTGTCATGCTCAACAAAAAACTATGAGACCTCCATCCAAGCACACAGAATTGGTTATGCAACATGCTAAAAATCAAGTGTAAACAGGCGACCACGTATAGATCTGATCTGAAATCTGATTTGTCAGCTGTATGTTCTACGAGTGTATACAGTGAAATCAATCAGTCTGTAGAGAATAAAATTTGATCATGAAACTATAACCCATGATACATTTAAAATAGGAAAACACACAGCACGAACATATATGGTGACTTGTGTGGATACATACCAAGATATTAATTACTTTTTCCTTTACTAATATGTTTACTGTGGAAAATGTTTTATATATTCACAAGGATGAATCCATCAATTCTCTTCCCACATTTCTGGGTATTTAAAAATAAATTTGTTATTAATTTTGATAAAGTTAGACAAAATATATTAAAATTTTTTTTTTACAACTTTTAAATATCTGAATATGCAGTATACTGTATCTAAATGAAAACATTAACACCTGACTGTTTCACACTGGGCATCGTCCCGGTCACTCTCTCTTCTTTTAACCGAAAAGATGTCAATCAGAACCCTGATGACCCCATATCATGGGCCAGTGAGGGAGTTTCAGTGGCTAGGATATCCCCCATCTCACTGCTCAACAGTGACTCCTCTGGTGGATTGGATACCTGCGGTCTCTCTGCACTAGCTGTGTCTGTTGCTCAGGTGTATGGCTCAGTAAGAGTGCAGCTCAGGTGAAGCTGAGCGGCAGGTGGTGCTGCGTATCATCGAGGAATCGTCGCGCTGCTCTGTGCCCCGCTTAGGCTTTCCAAAAAAGGGAATAAAGAAAACTAGAGATTAAAAAGAGATAGACTCCTGCAAAGGGCAGGACTCACAGGCCTCACCATACAGTTGAGCTCCCAAACCCTGGGTCAACTGGTCGTTAGTGTTACAATATGAAATATTAAAACTGTTCACTACACAGTTTGCTCTCCTCGCCTGGTTTCTTGGGTCTGAAATGTTATTGATTTTAAAGTAAAAGCAAAAATCAGCAGATCCTGTGGCTCTCCAGGACCAGGCTTAGAGACCCCAACAGACCCAGTGGCTCTCCAGGACCAGGCTTAGAGACCCCAACAAACCCAGTGGCTCTCCAGGACCAGGCTTAGAGATCCCAACAGATCCTGTGGCTCTCCAGGACCAGGCTTAGAGACCCCAAAAGACCCAGTGGCTTGCCAGAACCAGGCTTAGAGACCCCAACAAACCCAGTGGCTCACCAGGACCAGGCTTAGAGACCCCAACAGACCCAGTGGCTCTCCAGGACCAGGCCTAGAGACCCCAACAGACCCAGTGGCTCTCCAGGGCCAGGCTTAGAGACCCCAACAGACCCAGTGGCTCTCCAGGATCAAGCCTGTGTAGCCCTGTTGTTCACATTCCACAGGCTTTACAGCAGCTCAGCAGCAGGCTGCCCAGAGGGTCGGTCATGTGACCTATCCTATACAGAAATCCGTGTGAATGGTGTCTCAGGGACGCCTCAGTTACCGCTCAGCGAGACTCATCTCCGCCATAGAATCATTAGTTTAGATCCAATTACGGCACATATAGTTCCTTGTTTTGATTTGGTTTATTAGTTTACCTCACAGCCTTGAAGTGATTGTGAAATATTGTGCAAAGACAAGCAACAGCACAACTGACAGTGACTGATGGCTGAGTAGCTGGTGGGTGGAAAAGTCACACTATTAACGGCAGTGCAGAACCTCAGCCACCATTCCTCTTGCTTATTCGATTAAAGAGGCACGACTGAGAAGGCCTTCAAGGTGTCCGTCTGAACACCTGATCTACTAAGTGGCGGGATTTCCACACAACTGCCTGTTTGCTGTGAAACCTATTTATTTTAGATATGAATCTGTTAAAGAATCCAAAAAAAACTAGTGAAATTTGAAATCAGTGTAAAATAAACTCTGAAGGTGTATGTTTAACTCAAATAAAGCACACTGGGTCCCTGTAGATTTAAACCCTGTAAAAGCTGATTTAACAAGACTGTTATAGAATAGGTTTCCAATGAGAGTGAAATAACGTCTGTATTGATGAAGAAGTGGACCCAATGTTCGTGAAAGAGACGAAAAGTTTAATTACATAGCCGTGGGAAACCAAGCATGTTACAAAATTTTCAACAGACAAAAAGTGTCGTTCTTTTTTATGAAACTAATGTACAGTACGTTAACAGGAAATCACCCTGGGGTGTTGGACACCGTGCCCTGCCTGATTTGTTCTGAAAAAGTATTGTTACAAGACATCCCCGGACTCAGCCAGTCATCCATGCAACCTGTAATACACATACATCATATGTGTGTTCACAGACCAAATGTTGTGCATACTCACAATATAGAGAAGTGTGGCATTGAGACACAAGTAAAAGTCGTTGAGAAAGTAGGGGGGTACACTACTGATTGGTTGTAAGGGTAGAATTGGCATTGATTGGCTCCAGAAGGTGGTAGGAGGGGGCAGTAGTTGTGGAGGTGAATGATGAAAGGTCAGAAGTATGATCAGGAGAGGGTACTAGAAAGCAAGCATCGTCAGTCTGTTTGCTAGTCTCGAATTTCAACTAAAGCCAAGTTTAGCGATCTTCCAACGGTTACATGTGGTGATCTGTTTAAATGTTGAAATGCATTATGCCGTGGGATCAAGGGTAGAACCTTCAGCTGGGCCATGTTTATTTGAACGTAAAGTACATGTTTATTTTAATGCACTGTAAAACTTGTATTTTAAAAATTCATGAGTCTTCCACGACTGAGCTAAATTCATTGAACATGGGAGAGAATCAAAACGTATTGGTTTACATAGTTACCCTAATCGCGATACATGTTGCCATTGTTTCCTCGTAGAATGTTGTGCTGAGTATTTCAGGCATATTTAGCCTATGCAATGGAATATGAATATATGACTATTCTCTCTGTGCCTAGAGAGGATGGACAGAAACCAAAGTCAGCAGTTGTCAAAGAAAATAAATATGAAGCACAGAGGGTGTAGGCCTGCATAGTTAGGTACACACCTCAGGAGCTGCATGAGATGGCTCTTATTAAGCGGGAGAGTCAGGCAGTCGGCTAGAAGCAGTTTTTTTTTTTCTTTGAGAGGAGAGGCGTCCTGAACATCACTCTCCGGCCGTAAGGAGCCTCCAATTGCACCTGAGGGAGAATCTCACGGCTGTCAGCATCTCGGAACGCCTACCGCACTGATGGTAGCCCGCCATCTGCTCTGCATACCAGCAAAAAAAAAGAAAAAAAAAAAAAGAAAAGGAAGCGAGAGTGCGCTTCAAAATAAAGGGTCTTAATTTGAGCTACCGCCAACGTTGCGCTGCGCTCTGCTGCGGCTACGCTACGTCCCATCCCCGTTGCGGTGCTCCTCGCTGTGATCTTCCGACTGGGAAGCGGAAACCCTAATATCACTAAACGGCGGCTAATGACCTGAGCGCCGCGCGGTGGCCCGTTCCAGCTCTTTCCGCGAGAAGATCACATCACTGCACTGCCCATTGCTTTTTCAATTATAGGTACCCCTGCCTGGCATTGGAAGATCAGAGCAGGGAGTGGGGGTGTGGGGGGGGGGGGGGAGGAAATATGAGGACGATAGTGCCTGTCTGCTTTACACATCCTGTAAATAAGATCCACACACCTTTTTGTTTTTTATCCTTTTTGGGCAAATCAATCCAGGAACCCACAGAGTCGCCAAGAAATAGCTTCATCTCGTGGCATTGGGGAGGGGAGGAGGAGGAGGAGAAATAAAAAGGAGTCAGGGAGAGAAAAGAGAAAAGGGAAAAAAAAGGGGAGATGGGTGGAAAAAAAAGGTCCTTCAGGGAACATGGTGTAAATGAACCTCCAGGAATGACACGGGCGAGCAATGAGGCGTAGATGGAAAATATACGCTGCACATCATGGGATAGAGATGCCGGTGGAAATAGCTTCATTGAAGTGTCAGCCCTCATCCATCAATCAATCATCCGCGAGAAACAATAACGGCGCTGCGACAGGGCGGCTTTTATGGGGCTTACTCATGGGCATCAGAAACCAGCACTTAAGTGTAGTTCTGACATGGGAAGGTGGAAAAAAAACCACTAAAAAAAAACAACAGAGGCGAAGAGTCTATTTCTCGTGCAGGTAGAGCTCAGGAGGACAAAGAGGGAAACGCGACACGCCTCTCCAAAAAAAAAATAATACACCCCCACCCCTCTGCCGTGGAGCGAGTTCCCAGAAAGACGGATGCTGGACTGAATCTGTGTCGTATTTCTGCGGCCTTCCCCCCCCCCCCCTAAATGATAGGACTCGGCAGAGTATTAGTCATCTTAAATAGCATTGTGCATTAGCATACATGATGTCACATTTTTTTAAAGGTCTTTTTGTGCTGGTAGACAGTCCATGTTGCAGTTGCACTGTTTAATATTGATTTATGCCACTGCACTTGTTATCGAGGCCACCTTAAGACCACGTTGGCCGAGGCAGAGTGATGCCTAAACCAGTTCGGAACAATGATTTGTAAAAGAATGATGACTTAACACCGTTTCTTCTTAAAATGACTATTAAACAGCACCACACACATTCTATACAGTAACAAAAATGCCCATCGCTTAGCTTGCAGTTACTTTTTAATGTGTATACCTGGGAGAAACCTTTAAAATCAATTTTAGGCTTTCAGTACAGATTTATCAGAGTTTATGAGTACAAGAGGGATCCAATGTTCACAATGTTCATCAGAGTAAAATGTACTTCATCAGAGAGTTGATTTAACTGAACATGTCATTGTCCCTGCAACATTGCTTTATAAATGTTTGATACACCTATCCTATCGCCGTCTGTGTATTATTTTTGCATTGAACAGCCCTACAATGCTGTCAGCATCCTTTGAATACTATACTGGAAAGATTCCCTTTACTCACGAGACCGTGGCTCCAAATGTCCGAGCCTTTGCCGGAGCAGCAGGTGTTTTGGATTTTCAGAAATCCTTCTTACTTATTAATATTTCAAGCAATCAGTATATGAGAGCTATCCTGGGCATCTGTTGCTTAAAAGCCTAGCATTTATGAAGATTCAGGCCTTGCACCAACCATGTATTACCATGTCAGCACCGGATTGCCTCGATGAGTCATAACTCTCAAAATAGAAAAAGCGACAAATGGTCGTTTCCTTGTATTACCCTGCCTCCAACCTCCCCCCCCCCCCCGTAGTCCACTCAGTTTGCCTGGGATCTGCACTACCAAACAGATGCCATCAAACGATACAATCACACAAAGAATGTTTCCTGAAACCGTTATTGTGCAAGTTCAGTGAGAGGAAAGTGGAGCGATAGAGCGAGAGGGAGAGAAAGAGATCATTAAAAGCCGTGCAGTCGCTTTCGCTGTAAGTATTTCTTTTGATTTCCCTGAACCGAGTCTCTTGATGGCTCCCCGGCAACATGAAACATGACACGTCATCCATTATTCTGTACGTATGTCCTACCATCCTACCCAGCTCCATATGGCCCTTGTTGTCTCCAGACACCCAAATCCCTTTCCTGCAGCCAGGGGCTGTTTTGTGAAAAAGCGTGACATTACTCCTCTCCCACAGAGGGATAGAGTGGCGACCGAGAGCCGTCGCAGTGAGAGACACAGCTCTTGCCTCCAAATCTGACAGACATTGGACAATCTGACCATGTAAAGCTTTGCTGGCCCAATTGCTAATTCATGCAAGTTGACAATCTGGAGGCAACAATTATGACTGACGACAGAGCTGAAAATATGAAGCTGGCACATTTGCACAGAGCTGTTCTTATTTTATTTATTTATATTAAGTGAAAGAGAAGCATACGGAGCTGAAGTGGAGAGAAGGCTGGGGTAATTAGGGCAGCCATTATGCATTCAGAATTGGGAAGGAAAAGAAAAAATGAATCTAAAATGATGTTTGCAGAATGAAAAATTCTTGTTTATCTCTGGCCAAGCCTCCCTTTTCAGCAATCTACCATTTAGGTATAATCTACAACTCAGGGGTAGAATACCACTTAGGTATAATCTACAACTCAAGGGTAGAATACCACTTAGGTATAGTCTACAACTCAGGGGTAGAATACCACTTAGGTATAATCTATAACTCAGGAGTAGAATACCACTTAGGTATAGTCTACAGTTCAGGGGTAGAATACCACTTAGTTATAGACTATAACTCAGGGGTAGAATACCACTTAGGTATAGTCTACAACTCAGGGGTAGAATACCATTTAGGTATAATCTACAACTCAGGGGTAGAATAACACTTAGGTATAATCTACAACTCAGGGGTAGAATACCACTTATGTATAGACTACAACTCAGAGGTAGAATACCACTTAGGTATAATCTACAACTCAGGGGTAGAATATCATTTAGGTATAATCTACGACTCAGGGGTAGAATACCATTTAGGTATAGACTACAACTCCGGTGTAGCTGGGGTAGAATACCACTTAGGTATTGTCTACAATTCAAGGGGAAAATACCATTTAGGTATAGACTACAACTCAGGGGTAGAATACCATTTAGGTATAATCTACAACTCAGGGGTAGAATAACACTTAGGTATAGTCTACAACTCAGGGGTAGAATACCACTTAGGTATAATTTACAACTCTGGGGTAGAATACCACTTAGGTATGGACTATAACTCAGGGGTAGAACACCACTTAGGTATAGTCTACAACTCAGGGGTAGAATACCACTTAGGGATAGTCTACAACTCAGGGGTAGAATACCACTTAGGTATAGACTACAACTCAGGTGTAGCTGGGGTAGAATACCACTTAGGTATAGACTACAACTCAGGTGTAGCTGGGGTAGAATACCACTTAGGTATAATCTACAACTCAAGGGTAGAATACCATTTAGGTATAATCTACAACTCAGGGGTAAAATACCATTTAGGTATAATCTACAACTCAGGGATAGAATATCATTTAGGTATAATTTATGACTCAGGGGTAGAATACCACTTGGGTATAGACTACAACTCAGGGGTAGAATACCACTTAGGGATAGTCTACAACTTAGGGGTAGAATACCACTTAGGTATAGACTACAACTCTGGGGTAGAATACCACTTAGGTATGGACTATAACTCAGGGGTAGACTACCACTTAGGTATAGACTACAACTCTGGGGTAGAATACCACTTAGGTATAGTCTACAACTCTGGGGTAGAATAACACTTAGGTATAATCTACAACTCAGGGGTAGAATATCATTTAGGTATAATCTACGACTCAGGGGTAGAATACCATTTAGGTATAGACTACAACTCCGGTGTAGCTGGGGTAGAATACCACTTAGGTATTGTCTACAATTCAAGGGGAAAATACCACTTAGGTATAGACTACAACTCAGGGGTAGCTGGGGTAGAATACCATTTAGGTATAATCTACAACTCAGGGGTAGAATACCACTTAGGTATAGTTTACAACTCTGGGGTAGAATACCACTTAGGTATGGACTATAACTCAGGGGTAGAATACCACTTAGGTATAGTCTACAACTCTGGGGTAGAATAACACGTAGGTATAGTCTACAACTCAGGGGTAGTCTACCCTTTTCTTGCTGTCCATTCTGGCATGGTTTGTTTTTAAAGAGGGGTCTGTCATTTAGGAAAAGTTGACTACTCAAGATGTCTACACCTTTCACAGATGGTCTACCACACTAGTAATCTATGAATCAGTGATATTATATTATACTGTACCAATGCATAGTGGTACACACAGGGAAGGTCAGTCAAAAATGGACTGCAACTCAAGGATTGTCTGCCTCTCAGGAATACTGCGTGACTCCAGTTGTATTCCATTGCAGAACAGTTTCTGTAGAACTATCCCACAAAAATAGTTTACCATCTACCTGTCAAAGATAGTCATGGATAGTCAAACTCTCAGAGATGGTCTATCATTCAGGGATGGTCTACCCTACACAGACAATCAATAAGGGGAATCCTATCTTTCAGAGATAGACAGTCTCACTCAAATGTCTGTCAGCTATAAAGCAGCTTTATCCTGGTTGCATCTCCACTCCACTCCACTGAAATGAAATGCAGTTACATAGATATGTTAATACCTCTGTCTGGCTTGTACAACAGCATTCATGGCTGTTTGTTTTCTTCAGTGCTGATCTTTTGGTAAAACAATACATAAAATACAAAAGATAAATGGTTTTTTCGAAGCAAATATGGTAGACAACTAAGGCCATGCAACTGACTGGGCGTGCACATGCACACACGCACACGCTCCAGAGAGTGAGAGAGAGCGAAAGAGAGAGCTTCCCATCTATATATAGGAATCCCTGGAGATTCCCAGTTGGTTCTCATTCATGTTGAGTGTTTGCAAAACTGCACCCAACTCTATGTAAAACCAGCCTTTAGGTACAGATGAATGAATGCCAAGGTAGGCGTGAAAGAACATTGGGTACCGAGTTGTGCACTAAAACTACCGAGTGAAAATGAATCACCGCAAAACAAACGAAATAAAAAAAACATCCTGTTTTGCGGGTAGTACAGAACACAGTCGACACACGAGTGCAATATAGAGAAATGCACATATTTTCTGCACCGTTTGCACAATCTGCAATGAGATTGTGCTTGCTGGGCTCGGATTCTCTGAGTGCTTAGTAATCTACCTTCATCTGAATTAACGAACCACATCACAAAAAAAGCGGTTGGGAAAATACCACTGTCTCTCCCTGTAAGCCATTTCACCTTACAATACACTGTCTCTCTCCCTGTAAGCCATTTCACCTGACAATACACTGTTTCTCTCCCTGTAAGCCATTTCACCTTACAATACACTGTCTCTCTCCCTGTAAGCCATTTCACCTTACAATACACTGTCTCTCTCCCTGTAAGCCATCTCACCTGACAATACACTGTCTCTCACCATGTAAGCCATTTCACCTGACAATACACTGTCTCTCACCATGTAAGCCATTTCACCTGACAATACACTGTCTCTCACCCTGTAAGCCATTTCACCTGACAATACACTGTCTCTCACCCTGTAAGCCATTTCACCTGACAATACACTGTTTCTCTCCCTGTAAGCCATTTCACCTTACAATACACTGTCTCTCTCCCTGTAAGCCATTTCACCTTACAATACACTGTCTCTCTCCCTGTAAGCCATCTCACCTGACAATACACTGTCTCTCACCATGTAAGCCATTTCACCTGACAATACACTGTCTCTCACTATGTAAGCCATTTCACCTGACAATACACTGTCTCTCACCCTGTAAGCCATTTCACCTGACAATACACTGTCTCTCACCCTGTAAGCCATTTCACCTGACAATACACTGTCTCTCACCCTGTAAGCCATTTCACCTTACAATACACTGTCTCTCTCCCTGTAAGCCATTTCACCTTACAATACACTGTCTCTCTCCCTGTAAGCCATTTCACCTGACAATACACTGTCTCTCACCCTGTAAGCCATTTCACCTTACAATACACTGTCTCTCTCCCTGTAAGCCATTTCACCTTACAATACACTGTTTCTCACCCTGTAAGCCATTTCACCTGACAATACACTGTCTCTCACCCTGTAAGCCATTTCACCTTACAAAACACTGTCTCTCTCCCTGTAAGCCATTTCACCTTACAATACACTGTCTCTCACCCTGTAAGCCATTTCACCTTACAATACACTGTTTCTCACCCTGTAAGCCATTTCACCTTACAATACACTGTTTCTCACCCTGTAAGCCATTTCACCTTACAATACACTGTTTCTCACCCTGTAAGCCATTTCACCTTACAATACACCGTCTCTCTCCCTGTAAGCCATTTCACCTTACAATACACCGTCTCTCACCCTGTAAGCCATTTCACCTTACAATACAATGTTTCTCACCCTGTAAGCCATTTCACCTTACAATACAATGTTTCTCACCCTGTAAGCCATTTCACCTTACAATACAATGTTTCTCACCCTGTAAGCCATTTCACCTTACAATACACCGTCTCTCACCCTGTAAGCCATTTCACCTTACAAAACACTGTTTCTCACCCTGTTAGCCATTTCACATTACAGTAATCCATCTCTTGCACTGTAACCCATTTTACCTTCCAAAACACTGTCTCTCTCCCTAAACCATTTCACCTTCCAAAACACTGTCTCTCTCCCTAAACCATTTCACTTTCCAAAACACTGTCTCTCTCCCTGTAAACCATTTATGTGGCAGAATTCTTCCTGAGGCATGCCGCCCACTAGGACTAGACCAGCTGACTTTAGATTTACAATATTTAGCATGGCTTCACCCACAGTCACCCAGGCCACATCCACTGCATTAGACATGGGTTGGATCCTTCTACAGGGCTCTCCAGGTATCATACAAAGTCTTAAAATGACATTGGAAGCCTTTGGTGATCAATCTCCAAGAGTAATCGTTTTTAGTTTTTTTTACTTGATCTAATTTGGTAAGATTTTTGTTTTTCTATCCCTGGTCTGATTAAATCTTTAAACACATCAGACACTGAGGTGTGATACTGTCATATGATGACTGGTTACTATTTTAAATAATTTAACGTTGATGAATGCTCTTCTCACAGTGGCATGCACATTATGGTATGTTCTCACAGCAAATAACCATTTCCAGTCTCTAGATAATAAACATACTATTACGTATTAACATTATTGATAACAATAGCCATATTATTTGTACAGTACCGATTACTTTTAATATAGAATGTCATTTGTTTATTAAATTTTAAGAACTTATATTTACAATATATATATATTATATACAATATATATATATATATATATATATATATATATATATATATATATATACAGGTGCAGCTCAAAAAATTTGAATATTGTGAAAAAGTATTTTTTTTTGTCACTCATTTCAGAAAGTGAACTCATATATTATATAGATTCATTACACATAGAGTGAAATATTTCAAGCCTTTATTTCTTGTAATTTTGATGATTATGGCTTACAGCTAATGAAAACCCAAATTCAGTGTCTCAGAAAATTAGAATATTGTGAAAAAGTTCAATATTGGAAACTCATGGTGTCACACTCTAATCAGCTAATTAACTCAAAACACCTGCAAAGGTTTCTGAGCCTTTAAATGGTCTCTCAGTATGGTTCAGTAGGCTACACAATCATGGGGAAGACTGCTGACTTGACAGATGTCCAGAAGACAGTCATTGACACCCTCCACAAGAAGGGTAAGCCACAAAAGGTCATTGCTAAAGAAGCTGGTTGTTCACAGAGTGCTGTATCCAAGCATATTCATAGAAAGTTGAGTGGAAGGAAAAAGTGTGGTAGGAAAAGGTGCACAAGCAACAGGGATAACTGCAGCCTTGAGAGGATTGTCAAGCAAAATCCATTCAAGAATTTGGGGGAGCTTCACAAGGAGTGGACTGAGGCTGGAGTCAATGCATCAAGAGCCACCACGCACAGACGAATCCAGGACATGGGCTACAAATGTCGCATTCCTCGTGTCAAGCCACTCCTGAACCAGAGACAATGTCAGAAGCGTCTTACCTGGGCTAAGGAGAAAAAGAACTGGACTGTTGCTCAGTGGTCCAAAGTCCTCTTTTCAGATGAAAGTAAATTTTGCATTTCATTTGGAAATCAAGGTCCCAGAGTCTGGAGGAAGAGTGGAGAGGCACAGAATCCACGTTGTTTGAAGTCCAGTGTGAAGTTTCCACAGTCAGTGATGATTTGGGGTGCCATGTCATCTGCTGGTGTTGGTCCACTGTGTTTTCTGAAGTCCACAGTCAACGCAGCCATCTACCAGGAAATTTTAGAGCACTTCATGCTTCCTTCTGCTGACAAGCTTTATGGAGATGCTGATTTCATTTTCCAGCAGGACTTGGCACCTGCCCACACTGCCAAAAGCTGGTTCAATGACCATGGTATTACTGTGCTTGATTGGCCAGAAAACTCGCCTGACCTGAACCCCATAGAGAATCTATGGGGTATTGTCAAGAGGAAGACGAGAGACACCAGACCCAACAATGCAGACGACCTGAAGGCTGCTATCAAAGCAACCTGGGCTTCCATTACACCTCAGCAGTGCCACAGGCTGATCGCCTCCATGCCACGCCGCATTGATGCAGTAATTCATGCAAAAGGAGCCCCAACCAAGTATTGAGTGCATAGAAATGAACATACTTTTCAGCAGGCTGACATTTCTGTTTAAAATATAATTTTTTATTGATCTTATGTAATATTCTAATTTTCTCCGACACTGAATTTGGGTTTTCATTAGCTGTAAGCCATAATCATCAAAATTACAAGAAATAAAGGCTTGAAATATTTCACTCTATGTGTAATGAATCTATATAATATATGAGTTTCACTTTCTGACATGAGTGACAAAAAATATTAAACTTTTTCACGATATTCTAATTTTTTGAGCTGCACCTGTGTATATATATATATATTTACAAAAGGATACAGTTCATGGTCTTGTGTTGTGGTTCATTCAGAAGTCAGTACCAGCATGTGTGAAAACATAGATCCATAAAAGCTTTTCCAGACATGAAACCTAAAATTCTTTCAGACTTTATTGTTTTTTTTCTTTCAAATAATTAATTTGAAGGCTAATGTCATTATTTCCAAGATTTTCACCGGTTAAGTGTATTTCAAATACAATTAAGTCATAAGACATTCCCTCCCTTCACCAAACTGGAGTGAGTGGGAACTGGGAACTTCATGCCTTTTCACTTGACTGTAGCAAGTCGCAAAGTGGGAAAGGTCTATTTCTCATCAGCTTTCATTAAAATGGGAGCTTCAAGTAGGATTACTTCAGTCAGCTTCCTCCATGTAAAATTCTGGGTCATCTTAATATCCAGTCTCTCAGCAGTCAGTAGGCACAACCAATGAAAGGTCACTCCCCTCCCCGTTTCTCCCACCTCCATCAGCTTATGGCCCCACCTCTGGGGAGTGGCATCCTAAGGCCCCGCCCTGCAGGCATCTGACAAACGTGCTGCGCTCAACTTTTCTCCGCAGTAACAATTAGTCCCTGAATACAAGGTCCGCATCAAAGCTCGTCCCTAAGTCATCTCTCCTGCTCTAGCTCCCGCAAGCACTCTCTCCAGCCCCTTCAGCTCATCCAGAACGCTGCAGCCGCTTGGTTTTCAACCTCCTCCATGTCACCCCCCCCTCCCGTCAACTGGCTCGCGGTGGCTGCCCGCATAGAATTCAAAACACCGGCATACAAGCTGCACCACCATACATTCAGGCCTCGGTCCAGCCCTACACCCCAACAAACCCGTGCTCTACTCTCTGCTGCCACCGGGGTGCCTGGGCTCTCCCCTCCCTATGACGACCTGGTCATCGCTCCTCCCGGCCTTAAATCTTCTCCCTACTGGCTCCCCAATGGTAGAACGACCTGCCCACCTAAGTCAGGACAGCAGAGGCCTCCCTACCCTGAAGACCCATCGGAAAAAAACTCTCCTCCCAGATTCCCATTTCCACATCTTCTATCTATCCTATATTTCCATACAGGCAAAAAAAAAAGGATTACCTATGGCTTGCGTGTTATGGCCTGGCCGCTGCATCGATCGCTTATTGGGGGTGCCGGTTATTTAAAAATCTCGGCCTTTTCTTTCTACTGTCCTCCAGTATTTCAGATCCACATTCTGTAGATATTTTCAAATTTGTTCAGAGCACAGACACAGTAACGCCCCTAAAATGGGAGTGAAATTTCATAAAATAAAACAGGGAATTCAAAAAGGGCCTGAAACTCATTGCAGTCACAATATAAGTTGTGTACATTCCCACCCTTGTACCAAACCAACGCAATTTATACGTTGTGATATTGATATGTTCGTCTATGTAGTCGACCTTTCACAGTGACAAGAGCATAAGCTTTGGCGTGAGCGCCGAGTAGAGAGAAAAAAAAAACTGACTCCAGTGAATATGTCCGTTCCCTGGGGGGTAGCCTGCTTTTGATCCTCTGAGAAGCTCACCTTGGCCCAAAATGGCCTCCAGCTACACAGCAGATGCAGGACAAAAAAAAATCACACCAACTGTTCAAGCAACTGCACAATATTCCGCCGTTGTAATCTTCATCTGCTCGGGACATGTTTGATGCTGAAATGCACATCGGAATACAAGTGCGTTTAATGCGGACGCAAAATTGTCTCGAGTAACTTGTAAAAGATTCACCTTACAATACAAAAACCACTGTAAAGATTTCTATAAAGAGCCTGCTGTAAAAATGTCCTTGTGTTCAAAAACACATAGCCACGCTACCACATTAGCGTATTCTTAGCTGATTTGAGACAAGACAGGTAAAGTGGTGAAATATAATATACTACGGAAGTAGCATATTAATATTAGTAAAGTTTTCATTTTACTTTATTTTGGTGATCCCTATTTCAGCGAAGAAACCAGAATACTTCTTTTGTCGCAACTACAAATGATGGAACCAATTTCAGGCAATAGTCATAAAGTGTATCTGATAACACTTAATGCAGTCCACTTTTGTGAGGTTAATCCCTTACAAATGAATGCAGGCATTGATTATCTGTAACCGTACTAACTGTGTTTTCTAAACTTCAAGAACAATGGTTCCAGGTTGGAGGGTTTTTAGTATCCGTCTACACAGGGCACATGTATGTTGCCATGGCTTTTTAATTAGAGGGGGTAAGAGCATCACAAATTAATAGATAATAATCCCATACATATGCCTATTCTGACCGCATCCAGAAGAGCAGCAGCATTCGATCTCTGTACTATCCTAATAAAAATAAATTGGAACCAGTGCATGCTTGACAGTGAGCTAGTGCACATTAGTACCTTTATCATTCTGCATAGTATAAGAAGTCTTCCTGAGGATGGCAAGACATGACACAGAAAAAACACACAGAAAACAATGAACTTGTTACTTATAATTATCTTGTGTTTTTACATGTTGACTATATACCATTCATCACTAATAAAATATGAGTCGAAATTATATTACATTACATTACATTATTAGCATAGCGCAGACGCTCTTATCTCTTATCCATACACAGCATTTTTTGCATTTATACATAGTATCATTGATACACAGGGATATATTATAAAGCAATGCAGGGTGTGAAGCACTTGCTTAAGGGTACAACGGCAGTGTCGACCTGGGAATCGAAAACGAACCTTTCGGTCGGTTACCCAACCCCTAACCTTTAAACCCACACTGCACTCGATAGTCATAATGTGTAATGGACGGATCAGCAACCTGGATGCGCCACTGCTTGTTGGAGAGAAGTATCTAGAACACTTCAGAGATTCACTACACCAGGAGCCACGTGTATAAAACTGAGTAAAATAATGCGCAAAAGAACGCTCAGGGAGAAAGTCGGAAATCTGCTGACGCAGTTTTACATTTTCTCCCTCTGCCTTTCGGTTACGATGTCGGCATATCACACTGACTCCAACCATTGCGTACGTATGGTATCCAGCGTGTGCAGAGGTACGCAGATTCTCTTATTTTATACATCTGAATTTCTGCGTACTCGCCTACGCAGCGTTCAGAAGGAATTTTTCTGCTCAGCACTGTTTATACATGTGGCCCCATGTATTTTACATTGCTGATCATTATTTACTCATTTATTTATGCAACAGGGTGCGGAAGGAGTTAATTTCATGTGTTGTGATTTACCACGGATAAAGAGTAATGCAGGCCTGTATTGCCTTTATGTGGCACAATTTAAGATGGCTGTATGGTGTGAAATTGGGACCCCTAGTGGTCAAAATGTAAACTGATCGTTAAATGTAGAACTGCATTTATTTAAGATTTTTCAAACTTCCAAAGTCCATATATCTTAGTTACATCATCTTTGTGTCATACATTTCTTTTACATGACAGATCTCCACTGAATTTCTCTTGTTTTGTTCATGCAGTATTTACGATTAGCTAAAGTGAAACCTGCACCCCACGTATATAAATGATTAAAATTATTATTTTTTAAAATAGATTTTATTCAATTTATAAATGAGCCTTTTCATTATGCACATGAAAAAAGAAAAATCAAGACATTGAGGAAGTTACTTATTCATCAGAGATGCTTTCTTATTAAGACAAGGCATGTCAGAACATTAAATTGATTGGACTATTTTAAAACACAGCATAGTGGTTTCTTCATGACCTTGATATGGTAAAACAGTGCTTTTGGTAAAGACAGCTTTCGCAGTGACTTTTCACATGTAGTACTCCTCTGACAGATGGTGTTTTCACTTATTTCTCTCTCCTGAAGGGCCCCGATCCACCCATTCTTGTGCAAATAACAGAAAAAGGAGGTGTGCAATATGTAAATGAGTTATGCAGTTGACCTAGAGCAGTCTCTGAGAGAAAATGTTGTCCTCAGTTTTGGGGGAAAAAATTACACTTTAAAAAAAAAAAATTATAAAAAATAAAAATCTTTATAACACCTTGACCTGCCACTCACTGGTAGAAATTATTTACATGTCTCTATGTGTATTTATATATATGGTCTAGGGGGTGTATGCATGCATGTACACACAAACACACAGAGCAGTATTAAAGAACATATGTGTACTTTTGTTTCTACTGTACATCTACATTTTTCATGTATGCCTATAAACTCAAAGCATCCTGCATTTGAACTACACTCAGTTTTCAGGCAAATGTTTTACAATACCAGTACTTCCATATCGCTGGTATCTCAAGCAAAGGCCCAGATGTAATACTATGGCGTGATACCAAAGTAATTGACTAATATTGACCTCCGCCTGGCCCCACCACATATTCTTCTTTGAAATTTAATCTGACCGCATCTGCTGAGGGCCTCCTCCTGGTGGCTATAGAGACGCACTAACATTGTTCTGTACTGAAGCAGATTTTGAATGGTAACGGCAGCACAATTGAACAAACAACTGTTTATCATGCGTATAAAAACGCCCCTCAGCTGTTCGACTTTTTGTGGAACTTTCCTTTTCAAGAAAACGAAGCATTTTACAGAAATTAGGCCGTTAAAAAGGTTCATTATTTGACGGGGCGTGTATACATACGTTTTCACATCATGAGGATGAGAGTTGGTCTCGGGGAAAAAGTGCACATAATAGGTACGAATCGTGAAAAGCCCATTTCTTTAGTTATTGCTCGGTTCTAATGTACTCTGCTTGAAACCGTTTGGGTTTGAAAAATATCTCAAGAGTTCGGCGTTTAACGTGCATCGCGAGCCAAACCTCCTCGGGGTCATTTTAACTTCCTACCCAGTCAAACTAAGCTTTGTGATGTTCTCGGAGATGCAAAGAACGTCGGGTCTCCTGTCCCCAGACAGACAGACATACTCCAAACAGCTGACCGAGGGGGGAAACATTCTAAAGCCAAACTTTCTGACTTAAAAACATCTGAGCAAATGTAAAAAAGGCAGACAACCTGCAGGAGCATCGTGCGGCCTGGGACCAGGAGTATCGGGGAAGGGGTGTATGTGTATCCGTGTATTTGTGTGTGAGCCCAAGTTTGCCTTCTTTGCCGTGTGTGTGCACCAAGTTGACGGAGTCTCGGGAGCAGAGGCTGATGCTAAGTGAATGCTCATTTTGCGTTTGTGATTGCTCGGGCCCACAGGCCATATGCACTAATGTGAGCTAATGCAATAGATTACACAGCACAGGCCCTGGGGGAAAGGCAGAAAACAGATGTGGTATACTTTAAAAAAAATAAAAAATAACATTTTTAAAAAGAAAGAAAAAGGGTCAAATTTGAAAGACTGTCGCTTGTGATTTGCTTTTGACAGAGTACGTAATTGTGACGCTTTTTTGAGCCACTCCTGTCCACGGCCGCATGCACTGCAGGGACACGGTAAATCCACGCGGGTATTTCCGGAAAACACCAAGCAAAGGGCGGCGTGTCAAAGAACGCACTGTTAAACAGGTACTGGGCGCCGACTAAAGAGGAAGACTACTCAGTCACTGCAAACCCAGAATGAGAGTTATTTTCTTTGTTTTGCATTTGCTCTTGCTGCCCTGAATGTTACTCTTGCCATTAAAATTTTTTTTTTTACAAAGCACTTACAAACCACTAAGGCTCATTTAAATGAACACCATTGCATCCTGAAAACAGCTGAATTGTATAGTGTTAAAAGCACACCTTTAAAAGTAACCAGTGTATATGCATCACTTGTCCCGACACTTCCATGATGCAAGCACTGCCCTCTAGTGAAAGTTTCCTACCAACCACACAACACTCACAGGAACCTACAGTACTTGATTCCAGAGAGAACAATATACACTCTTACTTCAGACCAAAGTGAATGTAGTCATACCGACTTATACGTTTTGTTAGTGATTCTTCAGTTTCAAGTTCCTGGGTCATTGATTGTGTGTAGAATACTTCAAATATATTGACATGAAAGATATTCAAGCAGATGAGACAGGCAACTGTGCAGAAATTTAAATTTTTTTTTAATTTTTATTTTATTTTAATCACTTAGTGCCCGTCTCATCTCACCCCACCCAGCCTTCTTTCTCAACGTGCTAATCTCTTATCAGTCAAACTCAGGCATGCCTCCAATGGCCTTTCTTTGCTCCATTTCAGTTTACTGCATCACGCACAGGATACGCGCTTCAGGCAGCTAGGTCTGTGTCTCGCTGTCATAATGCACTGTGACACGCATACATGGGTTCAAAGGTCATTGGCTCACCTTCAGAGAAGTGTTTTCTCAAAGGCAAGGGAGATGCAGGCAATTTCAGGCTGGTAGTGAACGTTTTAAAAGAGTGAAGAATAAAGGAAACCTAGCGGAAACCAGAAGAAACCAAGCCCACCTGTCCAAATCTATATTGACAAGTGATTGCAATAACAGGTTTGAACTCAAACATGCGAGTATACTCTCTTGCACTTACATCAATTACAATTCAGGCACAGAATCACGCAGAAACAAAGAGCACTCGTGTACACGGGTATTCAAGCTGTATGAGATATGTTTATATCTACCAGTACATAATACTGGTGGATTTACCATTCCAGGCAAACTGCCTCCAGAAATCAGATTGCTCAAAACAAAAAGAGTTCTAAGATGTCCACTAGTTTACTCAATTACTTTATTCTGCAAAAGAAACAAACAAACAAACAAAAAAAACAACAGGGCATATCCTACAATATTCTAGGTTCACTGATAAATTCGACTGGGAAATGTCAATTAATCACACAGATCAGGGAAATGATGGGATACAATTAAGGAATCTGTGGAATGGAAAACAAAAATTAAATGACCAATAAAAATACTATTTTTGTTTTCGTCATGTGTTCATTTGACTTTTTGTCTTGAAAGTACAAAAAAACAGCTACAGTGGGGGGAGGATGGGTGTTGGTTAACCATGATGCCCAACTCGGTGGCAAAATGGCCACCTGACCACGTAGCCGAGCAGCAGTGACGGATTCAGGACGCCTGGCAGTCACTGGGGGGGAAAAACACAGCCAAACAAGCGAATGCGCTTCGTCAAAGTGCAAAGTTGAAAGGAAAATTAATTCACACCAGAATATCGGATATGTACATATGGCTCAGCTCAGGAACAAACCCAGTTCATCACAAATGAGCAAATGAGGTTCATGCCTTGAAAAGACCTACACGTGGCAATACTGCCAAAGAAAACGCAGTCGCTCGTTCAATTCTACACCTTTAAAACAAGACTAAGTAGAGCAGCATACGAAGAACACTGGCGATTTTTTTTCTCTTTTTTTTTTTGGATCAAATGTGATGCGAACAAGTGTTTTCTGTGGAGTACATTGCCTAGTTCAATTGCTTAAAATAACTTAATCCCAGCTAAATCATTACAACAAAGAAAAATCACATTTCAACTCCCTCTCCTATTACAGTGATTGGCAGAAATCAATACTCCAAAATAAGACTGCCTGCTGAGAAATGGCTACGGGTGGCTTCAAGTTTACATCAGGAAGAAAGGAAATACAGACTAATGGTGCTTGTAAAAACCCTAAAACAGCTCAAAAACAACCGACTTCACTAAGAACGCTAATTTCCAAAACGCCAAAGAAGGTATTAAGACTAGCCTACATCAAAACCAACCATACAAAAAAAATATTAACAAAAGAAAATTATATTTCGACACACAGACCTGTAGGCAATGCCTCTATGGCGTTTCACGGCAAGGAATGTTGCTTCATTTCCCTTGCTGATCCATACATTACAATGTCCACCTACATGTCCAGCACTTTTTTCTTTTGAACATAAATACACACACAAAACAAAAATAGAAAATAAATAAACTAATACACGTACAAATGCAGCCTCACAAAGTAGTCGTGATTATTAGGGAGGGGGTGGGGATACATAACAAAAACATTCTGGACCATCAAAAGGAAACATTCATTTAAAAAAACAAAAAAACAAAAAAAACACCAAAAAAAAACACCAAGTGAGTTCAAGATTTTTGCATTTCCTTAAAAGCACGGACATTCGTGCGGCTGGTGTTGAATCCACACCTGAGTCACCCTTCGGAGACGGGCGGCCGCTCCGGAGGGCTTACGCAGTGATGAAATTTCACTTTCCCTGACACGTATATTACAGTCTTACAGTCTGTTCAGCGGGAGCCGAATCTTATTGCTGCCGCCGACAGTTAAGTTAATCAAATCGCACTTGAAGGAGAGAGAGGTCGCAAACACAAATAATAAACCCAGAAATATGTCCAGATGCTGCAGAGCGAACATGGTCCCCCTGCCTGGGGTGGGTGAACTCCACTCATGGGCCCACGCCCCAAACATGGGCTCCATCCAATCAATCGATGAATCCATCCTGCGTTGTGGTGGCCAGTTCTGGCCTGGGAATAACGTGTGAATATTGGGCGGCTCACTACGCAGGTCCGCACAGGGTTTTCAAAACCGTGTGGGCTTTGGCGGGACTGCGACGGCAAACGTGCCGCTGTATGAATATTCGGCCTTCGGACAGCTGTAAGGGAGTCTCCCACAGTTCGCGGAGGCTGCATCAAAGGCCTGGTAGAGGCAAACGACAAACCCAACAGTCTGAGCTTTCCCTTCTGGTACTCGCCAAACATACTAACTACCACAACTCTACGTGAGGTGTGAGGTCAGAGCCGTTATTTCCCCCAGCACTGAATTCCGTAGTCGTTAGCAGTCAGATTAAACGGTTCAAAGCCCTTACTGGGGCTCTCCTGATAGCCCGACAGCTCATATTTTAATTTGTTTGTAACCAATGAAACACCTGAAAGGAAAAAAATCGTTGACCTGTTCATACGGCACCCTTGGTAACCGTCGCCGGTGGTAGAACTTTCCGGAGCAGCAGTCGTCAAATACGTTTTAACACAGAAATCCTCTAGGCAAAGACATTCTATACACATCCAACTTGTCCAGCACATTGGCATATGCAGATGAGTGTGTGTGTGTGTAGATACACAGACATTCACACGAAAAAGAACACATTATAATGGCGCCGCCAACACTACTGAAGTAGTTTTTGTTGCAGAATGTTCAGTGGGGGGGGGGCGATGTGTGTGGGGGTCGCAGCTTATATGGGATGGGGTAAACCTTCCTCCTTGGTCGAGGTCTTCAGAGTCGAGGCACCGGATGGTGGAGGCTGCGCGGGAACTTCCCAGTTCTTCAAACCTTTCGGGTCAGGGGTAGGAAGAAGAGAAAACAAAATATGTTTTTTAAAAATACCGGACCTCTCGTGAACAGACCAATCTAAAGCAATTTTCGACAAGCGTGAACAGTCAAACGAAGGAATTTACCATGGTCTGTCAAATAGGGTTCAAGCACTCTTATCAGCGTGTCCGCAGTGCGTGCCGCTCACAGGGCCACCGCCGTTTCTCCTTTGTAGCGCGCTATCGGGATAATGATGGTGGGGCACGGACCTGCTCCCTGGGAAGAGAGAGGAGACCTCTTAATTGAGTGTCGCCAGGAGCATTAGCATTAGCGCTTTCATTTGAGAGCAGGCCCAAAACACTGCAGCGGACTCTCAAAGAACAGGAAAAATGCAGCTGGAAAACTTCAGCATATACCCTCAGCATACCCTACCCCTGATCGGGAATGAAGCTTTTTTTCAGAGGACCACATTTTTTGAGGCAACAGATGGAACAAGCCTCAATCTCTGTGTACGATCCTTTCCTTTTCCATTATAAAGTGTGAGCACCCCCCCCCCAAGTTGGCCTAAATTACATCTCGTCCTCAGTGGTAAATGTCATTTTCTTTTTCCCGACCGGAGTCAGAGGGGAGATCAGGCTCGAGGCCGTGTGCCATACGCGGGAGGTAGGAGACAGGGGAGGGAGTGTGCTTGGCTGTTCTGGGACAGTGAGGGTGGTTAACGCGGCGGCTGAGGAGACTGAACTTTTAGACTGAACTTTCTAATCGTTTTAAAAACCTCCCATGTCAAGGGATGGGTTACTGAGGCTGCTCTTCAGCATCTCATAAAACAGCAGCAAAATTCTGCTGGGAAACGGCAGGTCATCTACAAACCCCAATTCCAAAAAAGTTGGGACAGTATGTAAAATGCACATAAAAGCAGAAAGCAGTGATTTGTATATTCTCTTTTACATATTTAATTGAAAACAGTACAAAGAAAATATATTTAATGTTTTACCTTATCAACTGGGTATAAAAGAATATCAAAAGACTCTTGCCATCTTATTTTCAGGTACTCTTATAAGCGATACTTTAACCTCACTGCATTTTAATGGATCATTTATGGGAATTGGGGGTGGGAATAGATTAAGCTGTAAATTACATGGGAATAGTATGGAACCCATGGTTGGCTAAATGGCTGCAAGTCATCAAGTGTCTGACATATCAAACAAGCCTCAATCGCTCTGCTCCCAGATATGCAGTACATATGGATGGATCACTTTATGAAAAAAATAAGTCTGGAGAAACAACCCGTAGAGTTCAATAGGAAAATGAGTCATGCCAAATGACCCTTAAAATGATCCATCCATTTCTACTGCATATCTGGCAGAAGAGTGATGGTTTGAGGCTTGTTTGATACCTCCGACCCGTCATGACTTACAGCCATTTAGCAAACCATGGGTCTCATACTATTCCTGTGTAATTTACAGCTTAATCTAGTACCACCCCCAAATTCCCATAAAGATCCATTCAAATGCAGAAAGGTTATAGTATCGCTTGTAAGAGTACCTGAAAATAAGATAAAGAATCTTTTGATATCCTTTTATACCCAGTTATGAGAGCATTACCCGTTTACCTGTGGAATGTTCCAAACAGGTATTTTTTGAACTTCCAACTCTTTTTTTGCCCCCGTCACAACATTTTTGGAATGTGTTGCATGCATCAAATTTTGAATTAGCGTATATTTACAAAAATCAATAGAGTTGATAAGGTAAAACATTAAATATCTTTTCTTTGTACCGTTTTCAATTAAATATATGTAAAAGAGAATTTACAAATTACTGCTTTCTGCTTATATATACAATGGGGGAAATAAGTATTGGACACGTCAACAATTTTATTATCAAACATATTTCCAATGTAGCTATTCACATGAGATTTTGACCAGACATTGGTATTAACTCAATAAAACTACACAGCTAAAGAAATTGTAACGTTCCAATTCTTAAAAAAAGTGATGTGCAATAAAGTGAAATGACACAGGAAAAAAGTATTGAACACGCTAAATTAAATGTGGTAGAAAAGCCATATTTTTTATATTTGGTTGCATATCCTTTGCATGCCATGACTTTATGATGTCTGTGACCCAACAACATCAAAAGGCTCTTGATATCTTATTTGCTGGTACTCTTACAAGCGATACTATAACAGCTCTGCATTTGAATGGATCTCTATGGGAATTGGGGGGTGAGACAAGATTTAGCTGTAAATTACACTGGAACAGTATAGAACACATGGTTGGCTAAGTGGCTCTAAGTCATCAAGGGTCTGATGTATTAAACAAGCCTTTAACCATCACTCTGCTGCCAGAAATACAATAGATATGGATGGATAACTTGAAGGGTTTCTTCTCCTGACTTATTTTTCCATAGAGTTCAATAGGAAACTCTGTCAGGAGAAACAACCCTTAAAGTGATCCTTCCATATCTACTGTATTTCTGGCAGCAGAGTGATGGTTAAAGGCTTGTTTAATACATCAGACCCTTGATGACTTAGAGCCACTTAGCCAACCTTGTGTTCTATATTGTTCCAGTGTAATCTACAGCTAAATCTTGTCCGACCCCCCAATTCCCATAGAGATCCATTCAAATGCAGAGCTGTTATAGTATCGCTTGTAAGAGTACCAGCAAATAAGATATCAAGAGCCTTTTGATGTTGTTGGGTCACAGACATCATAAAGTCATGGCATGCAAAGGATATGCAACCAAATATAAAAAATATGGCTTTTCTACCACATTTAATTTAGCGTGTTCAATACTTTTTTCCTGTGTCATTTCACTTTATTGCACATAACTTTTTTAAAGAATTGGAACGTTACAATTGTTTTACCTGTGTAGTTTTATTGAGTTAATACCAATGTCTGGTCAAAATCTCATGTGAATAGCTACATTGGAAATATGTTTCATAATAAAATTGTTGACGTGTCCAATACTTATTTCCCCCATTGTACATTTTACATACTGTCCCAACTGTTTTGTAATTGGGGTTTGTATGTACTACCGTTTACAGTATTCACAGTTCTTACTCGTTTTAAAACGTCTCTGCATGCCTTAAAAATAAAGCTGGCTAATTACTATTGTTATTGCCTGCATTGTGCACCTTTGGATGAGAAAAAAATTCAGTAAGCTAGTATCAAAGTTTCAATGTCTATGAAGGTTTGTCCGTTTGGAACACCATTTTGGCCTACGTTGTACATTTCACATTACTTTGAAGACTGCGACTCGCACATACATGTATTCTGACAGCTGTAAACTGCATCCGATTTGAAGGGAACGCAAAGCTCTGCGGGTTCAGTGTCGGCACCCCTTCGGCGGGTACAGAGGCAACCACTGCGATATAAAAACACAGAATAATCTGTGACTACAAAGAGGGGTGTAGCGAGCGGACGTGCTCAGTTGAGCCGCAGTTCGCCCTTTCAGCCGGGGGTAGCGGTGGCGAGCGGTGGGCAAGGTGCCAGCTGGCAGGCGCCGGAACGTTCTCTGGGCCTCCTGCAAGCTGGGCCACTGATTTGTAGAACATGATGGCTTTATGATGTAGAATAATGTGCGCCAGGGGCAGAGATCACTAGACCCATTCTGCTGGAGCAGACTGGAGAGGCAAGTGGCTGACTGAACATGTGGAGCCTCTGCTTTTTACTGCAGTTGGCCTACACCAGTTGATCTCTGGAGGGGGGTGGGGGTCTTATCTAGTAATCCCGTTTCCTGTGACTCGTGCTTACTAAGCAGTCTGAAAATCTCCATTCAGACCTTGACAGTTTACCTTGGATGTGCCTTAGAAACCTGCGCGTTGAGAGGATCTTTTATGACCACACTGTACCAGGCTAAGTTTTAGCTTAGCTTTATTGCTGAACAACCGCACGCTATGTGCTGTTAAAAAGTGTGTGTGTGTTTGATGTGTTATGACATGCCAAGGTACTCTTGACTCAGGTTGAAAATCATTATTCAAATGTTATTCAGTAAATATCTCTCCGATATCACGGAGTGCTGGTCATAGTGTAAGACGCCGTAATAAGTCAAAGCAAAGCAACAATGACAAGGAAACAATATCTGACATCTTATTTTAGCTTCGTTGTTATGATCACAAGGTCTCCAACAGGCCACTCTACCTTGAGAAAGGTGTATCTACCGTACAGAAAACATTTATGGTCCCGAGAGAAAAGCGCGTGTACCCGCTGTAGGGACAATTTTCTATAGTATTGTGTGTGTGTACCTGTTGTAGGGGCAGTATTTTATGGTACTGTGAGTGCGTGTGTACCATAGATAGTAGAAAATATGGACAAAGTGACTGTTACATCTTTCCATGGCCTTATGAAAAGCACTTTAAAACAGTGGAAATGCTGCAAAGTAGTACAAAAATTGGAGCCAGAGACTGCGCAGTAGGGAGCAGGGGGACCGGACTTTATGGCCATTAAGTCCGGGCCAGGTCCGGTTGGTCCACTAAGCGTGTGAGATACTAGTGACGTGCAGTAACTCGAAAGTGCCGCAAGCTGTCCCGGATTGGTCCACAAAATATAAAAATATTGTCCAAACGACACAATAACTGAACTAATTGGCACATGGGGAGACATGAGACTAAGAAAAAGTACCTATTGCTGCTACATGCTGCATTTGGTACCATTGACTTGCATTGAAAAACAGGCCTGAAAGACCTATACTGGAGCCAACCACACTGGCACCAGAGAGCAATGCACTCAACAAGACCAGGAAGTGAGCTTCAACAGTGAAGCCCAGTTTTGGCCCCTTAGCATGTACCTGTTATAGAGGCAGTGTTCTATGGTACTGCACATGTACCTGTCTGAACCTGCTGTAAGCGCAGTATTGTGAGTGTGTGCGTGTGTATACTTGTTGTAGAGGCAGTATTCTACATGGGACTTTACCTGTTGTATGAACAGTGCTCTATGTTACTGCAAGAGGGAGCATGGGAACAGATTACTAGACAAACCAGACGGTTAACAGACGTTTTCTTAACATTGAAAGTTCTACGAGAGAGAGAGAGAGAGAGAGAGAGAGAGAGATGTACCTGCTGTATGTGCAGAAAATGCTGTGTGGCTGGACCCTGCCGCTGGGTGGTAGAGCGAGGCGAGGTCGCTGGGGCTGTAGGACCGCAGGATGCTGATCACGTTCCAGTCCGTTTCCGGAACTTTCCCTGGGGTCTTAACGGGGGCCATGGGGTGGAGTGTTTTGGAGGAAGGGCTCCCTTGAGGAAAGCTTCGGGGGGCTCTTGCCACGGGCCTCAGCCGGGTGTAGCCGTCCCGCAGTTCGTCGGCCTCGGGGGGGTCCTGCACTCGGGCGGGGGGGCTGGAGTACTTCACCCTCTTGGTGGAGGGCTCGCCATAGTCCCCCTGCAGGGTTCCTAAATGGCCGGGGAGGCAGGCCTGTGCATCGGGGTGCCACACCGCACCGTTTTTCACCTGCCTGTCCTTGTCCTGTGGGGGCGGCTTGACGGACACTACGAAGCAGTCCTTCTCGGGGTCACCGAACCGGGGCATTGCTTGAGGCCTGCCGGCAAGGCTGCCAGAGGGGGCGTCAGCGTAAGTGGCCCTGGCGGGCATGCCGTCATATGGGGCAGGCAGAGAGAGAGGAGCCTTTTCAGGAACGGCCTCCGGGCCACGGACGGGGGACTTGGTCCGGCGCGGGTGCTTCCTGTAGAAGTGGGGCAGGGGGCTGACGTCCTTGCCCTGCAGCGCGGGCGGACAGCCCGTGTGCCGCCTCTTCTTGAGGGCGGCGATGGAGCTCCTGGTGTGGTTCTTCTTGGCTGGCTCCAGCTTGTCCCTGTGCACTAGCCTGGCGTGCATCAGCAGCACCTCAGGGTAGAAGGTTTTGTAGGCGCATGAAGTGCAGGCATTGGTTACCAATGCACTTTTTGGCACCGAGGTAGTGGAGATGGGCAAGGACATCTTAAAGGACAGGTTCAGGGGCCCCTCCGGTGGCTCCTCCCCCGATCCGCTCTCCTCCGTCTTTGTGCTGAGGGGAGGGGGTCGTTTTCGGTGCTCCTGGTCGACGGGGGTGACGGCGGCCAGCTTGCCGTGCTCGGGCCTAGCCTCAGCTTTCACGGGCACACCAGGGGCCGGCTTTGGGGCGGGGTCTTCAGGCCCTCTCTCCTTGGCCTCGCTGGGAGTGGGAGACATTGGGACGAGCTTGGACAGGTCGATGTCAGGCTTGTCTTTGTGACGTCGGTCTAGGTGGTATCGGAGTGAGGTCTTCTGAGCTGCTGCGTAGTCACAGTACTCGCACTTGTACGGCTTTTCACCTGGAATGAACGATATAAACACCGTCAGTGCTAGTCATTAAATGTTTTTAAGGCCCAATATAAAACCTGAAAATCTGAAAATTAGGTCTTCAATAAAATGTGTTGCTATAATTCAATAAAAATAACTTGATTTTTATTATCATTTATTATCATTATCATTACCGTCTTATAGCCTACGGGACAGTGCTGAACTGAGAACCCACTGGAACCTATTTAACCTCCATACGCGTTTGTGCACATTTATATAAATGCAAGCATGTCCACATAAGTGTATACGTATGATTTTCCCTCCCTAAACAACAGACCGAGCATTAATATCAGTTTCTGAATGATCTGGAATCAGCATCCACTCCTGCCTCCGGCTAGATAGCTGCTAACCCTGTGGATCATTACTGAACTCCCGGAGCTGCGACTCTGCGAGTAACTCTCGACTCGAATATCCTGTTCTTCCAAGGTGTAACCTTGCATATTCCTGTAGGGCCCGACGATCTCCTTTCAAAACGATATGATCTACTGCGTCTGAGAGGCCGCGCCCCAAGTTATACGCAGACAAAATGTGCAAAACATTTCCAGAGAGAAATTATTACGAATTGCTGAAAATAAACTCTAAATATTTCTAAACACGCACAGACAGTTTGGAAACCCAATGTTATTTCCCCAAGGCATGAAGTTCATTTTGTTTATTTACACATTTCTTAACTCGTTTTTGAGCAGTCAAACTAGGAAACTGCCAAAGCTAATTTATGTGTGCATTGCTACGTTCAAGGTATTTCTGCATTTACAACACAACATCTCTGTAGCACACTTTGTCACCGGAGGTACCTTGCTTGGCTATTGGGGTTTAAATAGGCTTTAAACACAGAACTGAGTGTCTTTAATATTTTAACATTTTAACATGTTTAAACAATAGGGGTATTACGTTACACAAAAATCTCGGTTCAGTAGGTACCTCGGTTTTGACTGTTTCCGTATATTTTTGGTACAGCCAAAAAAAAAAAAACACATTTCAAAGCGAAATAAAAAAATTGCTCTTCATTCTTTGTGAAAATGTAAATAGTGGATAACTAGCCATAATTTCTTGCAGAACAAAATAAGGCACATTAACACTTGCATATGGCTTTTCTTTCTTAAATGTAACCATAGGTAGGGCAATACAAAAAAAATGCAGTATGTCAATATTGTTGCAACTGCAGTTTTCTGAGAGCATATGAAGGGTTTGCATACGCTTAAAATGCGTGTCTCTACAGCCTAGCACGGTTGCAGATCCGCTGCGATAAAAACTCCAATGGCGTTCGTTATTGCTTTGACCCGGTCTGAATCTACAGCAAGAGGCTGCTTTGATGTCAGGGCAGAAGGGCTTGCACTCCAATTTTTTTCCCTTCTCACTCTGGTAATAGGCACATTTGGGCACATCTCAATTGAGTTTGCATGCTCGACATATTGCATACTCGATTTCAGTTGAACAATCCCGGCAGGCTGCCTTTGTCCGATCCACCACTCTTTGCCCATTGTTACTGTGATTCACTGGGAAACCATAATGTTCCCAAATAGAAAACTTGATGACACGGGAGGGTTCTCAAGCTCTGGCTTCTCATTTGAATTCGCCATACTGACGAAGCTGGGCCGAACTAACGACATCCGGCCATTTGCAAATATCAATTAACCGAGGAAACTGAGTTCAGCCCAAAAAAAGTTCAGTACGTGCGTTAAAACAAAAGCTGCTTGTTTTGCAGCGCATACGGAAACTCCGGTACCCGATGGTTGGGTACGAATAGTGTATCATTACATGCCAATTAACCAAGTATTTATTTTTTGTTTTGAAAATTTCTACTGATCAAAATGTGATTACCGTATGCAATGGTTTGCCATTAAGTCGGAACACAAATCAAAATGCAGAAGGCCTCCAGCTAACATTTTCCTCAAAAACAAGTATTTTACCTGTATGTGTCCTGAGATGAATGTTGAGGTAATAGTTTGAACGGAAAGACTTTCCACAGTAACTGCATTCCCTTGACGGAGCCAGAATTTTAAGTTTGGACTTATCAAAGTAATCTTCACTCTTATCTGTTGGGAAAACAAAAATGAAACAAAAAAACAAAGTTAATGCAAAGCACTGCAACAAGCCAGACTGTGTGCCAAAACTCTTTCATTACAGAACACAGGCCCCTTATGTCCTAAATTAACTGAAATCAAGATGGGTAATACATTAAATGAGAAAATACAGTGATATGTAGGTTTGATTTCTTAATGGCTTTTAGTAAAAAAATATGGAAAGGAAGAAACAGAAAAGAAGAATTCACTTCAAAGACCAAAACATTATGAGCCGTCAGATGGCATGCTTTGAGTGGCTAGTCCAAAACCTCCCACCAGAGGGCGCTGAATCCTAGACAACCAAGGAACTGCAGAGCACACAATAACTGGGGCTCTGAACTGAGAAGTTACTTGTTCTCAGCAGCTCTAAAAAAAATTCCACCTACTTAATTTCCATGAAATAAAGCCTAGTTTAAATATTTAGCCGTGCTGAAGAATGCCAGAATTTGTATGTAGTTAACATGACACACCACCAAGGCACAATTGAAGAATTGTCACGCCTTTCCTTTCAAAATGTGTCTTGTTTGGAGGCTAAGCAGCTGTGAAAGTGAAAGTTTCATACAGCACTACATGTTCTCATGATTTCGAAGCAGCAGTTCCTTCCTAAATTTGGAATAAAAAGATTTACTCTTCTCATCCCTGACACAGCATGTTTTAGTTTAGCAATCTTTTAATACAATAAGGCTGTTTTGATTGTATTGTGACTTGCTCTAAACTGCTGTTCATCTAAGCTTATTCTAATCTATATCCCACATTCCGTGTCTTTAGCTAACCCAGAATAGGATATATAACCAAATAGAATATTGAATAAGTGATAATGTAAACTATACTGCACGCAATTACAAGTTATGTGACATGTTGAGAACACAATAGCACAATGTAGGCTTGTACAATGACTGTACATGAACAGTCTACGAACAAAGCAGCCTGCTTATTGAGTCTGGTATATCATAGCCAGTGCTATCAGAGGGTTAAACATTGTATGCAGTCAATGTACAAGACACGGCTTTCCTCTTGAAATGCGGTAAGTGCTACAGGTAGTGGTTTATCACGTGATGTGCTTTCACAAAGTGAAAGCGGAGTGCGATCGAAGTGGCACCATTAATCGAGGCCCACGAATTGGCTCATTTCAAAACGGGCTGGAAGGCTGCTGAGCTCACGGAATCTGTTGCCAGTAAACCGTCTGATCGACAGGAGACTCCAGTTCACACGATTCTCACACCAGCAAAGCAGAGGTGTAATGAAATGCTTCTTCATTTCTCAAAACTTGTGACAAGTTCTCATTGTTCAAAAGCAGCTACATTCTAGAACAAAGACATTCATTCAGCTCTACAGATCCTAAAAAACCCCTCCTGTCCAGTTCCCATTTCATATTCCAGTGGGGGGAAAAACACAGTCCTTGATACTTATGCATTATGACTTTACGCTACAAGACAACCTTTTTTAACAAATAAACTGTACAATTTTATAATACTTTCACTGACTAATATTCCTAGTGCTTTGTATTTTTGGGCTGGTCATAAGGCTATCCTCTTAGCTTTATTAGCATTTTGCATGTTATTTTGATTGTAAATCAAGTACATGTAAGTTGAAGGTATTGTGAAGGGAGATTTTATCTCAGGTGATGCAGTGTTAGTACTTCCAGTGTAAGATTTCTATGTTGTGCTTTTGTTATAGTGCACTTTTTACCTGCCTGTTCATCCCGGACAGGCAAATGCTATGACCTTATGCCTTTTAAAATATAATTTTTTTTATGACATCAGCAACAACATGACATTACCACCTGTTATGCAGTTAGTCTGCTATCGATGTTAGCTGAAGCTGAACAATAAGGGCTCAGTTAAACACTCTCTCCATGCTAACAAAGCAGAAAATATCCTATTACACATGAACAGATGTGGCTTTCCGAGGCATTTAAAAAAAAAAAAACCATATATATATATATATATATATATATAGTATATATACTAAAAAAACAAAAAACAGAATAGCTTTCAAATGGATTACATTGGCCATCTACCCAAAAGCACATGAATGCAAGCATTCATCTTGTTCATGATATTGAGGATGGTTAAAGAAAAAGAGAGAAGTTAAGATTGAGCGATTGAGCTCATCCCCTCTCACTATGTGCGATGTTCCTAGTCCAGCATCAGTTAGCAGGAGCTAGCGGCGTAAATCCTACGCCTTGCCGTGTCATTATGGAGAAATATGTATGCAGATGAGCGTTTCACATTCTTAATTAGATCATCATCAACTGCAATACACTAAATAATCTGTTAACTGATTACAGGCGTTCCCAAGTCAGTGTGCCATTAGCGCATGATCAACCTCCCGGTCTGTTAAAAGATTATGATGAGGGATCATATTCGCCGCGTAATGATGTCATGGAGGGCTCTCACCAAAGACCAATTCAGTTGATGCTGGGTCATGACATTGCGTTTGTTATTAATTACAGAGTAGATTTGCCATTACCTGCACACCTACAATTGGACAAGAGCAATGGTCAGTTTGTTTGCTAAGAGTGTGGATAAAGGTAAGACGGATCAAGAATGTTGTGGGTGAGTGCAAGATTGTGTTGACGTGTTTACTGCAAATTTAATCTCCTCCGCTTACTATAGCTTAGCGTGACAATAAACTCTTTCAAACAGAATGTATAAGGACTTACTCCAGCAGTCACACAACATAGTACATTCTATTCTGCATCAGGCAGTGTAGCAGTTTCCTGATTATAAATATATATATTTTTTTATTATCAATTATAATAACTCAAGTAGTTTTGCGTATGGATGCACGCCATCAGATATGTCGAGTGACCATGAGACTTTCTTCCATACTACGGCTGGCTCAAATGAACTCACTCACAACCTTTGTATATTTTGAACATTTTCTTTTTCTTAAATAAGCAGTGAAAAGCAGAACATAAACTCATTATAGAAAAATGCTGGATAAAATATCACAGTGGTTGTCAGTAAATTCAATACAAGCAAAAGTTCATAACGGGGGAGAAAGTGAAACCGAAAAAAGGAATCATATGAAGTACTAAGCCAGGGTTAAGGAATTTTAGCAATTTTAGCATTTGTCCTGTAACGCAAGATGTCGTATACCTGATTTGACTGCTGAAATGCCTATAGTACAGTAGCCTACATGACGGGATGGGATGGGGCGGGGCGGGGCGCCCAGTGGGGCTGCAGCCTCACCTCTAATGACCTACACAGAACGACTCACCCCGATCATGTTTGTTCTCCGAAAATTCCCTACAACTGTAGATATAAATCTACAAACCTTCCATGTTAATACATACCTATAGAAAGAACATTAAGTGCCATAGGATAGGAAGCACCTTAATGCTGCGTGTCTGCACTGTGATTGTGATTCTCAGGGGGGGGGGGGGGGGGGCAGGAAGACTATAAAAATAAGCACCGCAGTTTTGAGGCGAAGCAGCAGGCTTACGCTCAAGAAGCTGTTTGTTACAGAAGATACTTTTTCAGCAGGGATGTGATTAATCAGGAATCGCTTTGAGTCTCTGAGTTTGAACCATTGGCAGAGGGCTTGGGTAAAGGGATAGATAGGATGCTGTCCTGGTCTCACCGTTGTAGCTATTCGAACTTGCTTTAAAAATAACCGCTTAAATCCACTCAAATAAGGTTTAACAACAGCTTTACAAGTGTCGTTGTTGGAAACAAAAATGCACATATGATTACCAAGTGCACAAGGACGATATTTTTGCTCAAATTACTGTATATGATTGTGTGGTTTCGGCCTTCCGTTTAAAGTTATGAACATTGCTCCAATTCAGGATAGCTACAACTATAAGACCAGGACAGCATCACCACAGCAGGGTTCGACAATAACGGTGGCTCGATGGCCCGGGGCCAGTAAAAAGTCAAGTCGGGACAGTAAAACTAGCAGCTCACTGTCCCGATCGGGCCAGTGCAAAAAATAGGAGATTGTTTAAAAAATTTTTTTTAAAGATCATCGCATTATAAACTCGGAATCCTCCAGTGTTCTCGTTATCTGGCACAAGACGTCTGACCGTCACACTTTGGCAGCGAAGAAAAACTACGAGCTCGCACGAAAGCGCACATTTCTACTTCAGTGGGGGAAAAAAATTCTCTGGGTCGACTTCGATGGAACGCAGATGCACTGTGTCTGTTGTAAGCTCCCGGCTAGAACAGACTAAAGTTCTACGTTAACTTGGAACGTAAAGCTCACATTACAGGCTTAGTATTTACTATTTAGTTTACAGCTAGTGAGCTACTAAATGGTAAAAAAAAAAAAAAATCTGGTTGCACAATGTGTCCTTAATACAAAACTTAGTTAGTAGCATCTAAGCTCTTCGTCAAGTAATGTACAGTCGCACAACTTTACGCTAATGTTGATTGATCCAATAAAAAATGTAAATAAGAAATAGCGTTGCACTAGGATACTTTGGTGACGCAAATTCGTTATGGAGGCTATCACTGACCCACCATTATTAGGAAGTTACTTAATGCTGCTCTTTTTTGTTGGGATATCTAGTTAGCTACTGTTACAGGAGTAGTTATTTGAGACTGCCAACTTCTGTTAGCGAATCCTTAGTGGCCACTGTGACATGATCAAGCGGTTAGTTAACATTAGCTATGTTTCCATCTAAATGTCATTCGAATTTTAAGCGAACTTTTGGAAAGTTCGCAAAAAGAAAAAAAAAGAAAATGCGAATTAGGTGCGTTTCCACCAACTGAGTTGGAGCGAAGAAGTAGAGGTTGCATATCGTAAACAAAACCAGTTGCCTTGGTAACATACCCACGTGGAGAACATAACGCTTGGCAATAAAATGGAAAGAGGTCTGCAGGAATTAGTTTCAGCTGGGCAAGTTGTAATTGTCCTTTCAATTCAACTAATATTGGCCGTGTTTAATGCTATCCGAAGACGAAGACAGAGAGATGCATTGATTTTGATGGAAACGGCTGATCAGTCACGTGAGTTCAATGTTCGCTACGTCAGAACTTATTCGGCAAATGTGTTTCCATCTACCGTTTTGCGCATTAACTCTTTTTCGCAAAAGACAAAAACCACCTCAATTTTTGCGAATTAGAGTAAGTTTTTTCGAATTTTGCCGTTTCCATCAACCTTTTCTGATGCGATACTTGAAAATGCGCATAAAATTAGGTTGATGGAAACATAGCTATTGTCGTTAAAGCGCTGCGTTCATATCAATTTCGTTCTGGAGGTCAGCCGCTAGCATGTCTTAATCTCGTTAGCCTAGGTCCTCTCTTAAAACGAGACAGGCGTAGATATCAACGTCGTCATACAAGTCCGGAGGGTGCAGTAGTCTATATTGCAAAATTTGTTGTCGATGAGGAGGCTGGCATCAATATATGATTGGAAGTGTTTCCATTTGGCTGTCAAAAAAAGGACTCCAATGGAGAAACTGGCTTTTTGAGTGCAAATCATAGATATCAGCAGAGGGGGATATTATATCTGATACTGAGGTTGAAAGCTGGCCCCTTGAGTGGCCCCAGAGACAGTTAGGGTCTGAAGAAGCCATTTCCTGACTGATCAAATAAAACTTGCAGGAAATACAACAGTGCATGCAGTCTGATCGTGCAGTTTCCCTGTATACATCAGTTTCTAAGCACTGTCTCAATTGTCTTCTTAAAGTGGGCCTCAAAATGTAGGCACACTAAATCAGTACTTCCTGATTGTGTGGTTGTAAACGGGCTGAATTTTTATGGGCAGTAATTGGTTTTACCTGAGTGGGCGAGGTCGCCAGTGCCCCCCTCCTCCGACCCGTCCTCGGAGCACTCCTCCGCCCTGTCCAGTGCTCCAGGGTCCGCCCCCGCGCCCTGCTTGCCCTCAACGGAGGCGGTGGGGCTGTCGGCGCCAGCCCGCTCCTTCTTGTGGACCCGGGAGTGCAGCACCAGCTGGTGGTAGGTGCGGAAGGTCTTCCCGCAGTCCCTGCAGTGGGTGGGCTTCTCTTTGCTGGCCTGGGCCTTGGGGTCAGGGGAGGGGGAGGGGGAGGGGCCGGCTTTCTGCTCACTCCGGAGCCCCTCCCTCAGAGACTTCCCTCCCCGGCCGCCGGCCCAGATCTCCCCCAGCTCCTCCTTGTCGGAGCCCGAGTCCTCGTTCTCCGAGCCGGCGTCCGCGCTTAGCTCCTTGGCCTGGCTGGGGCCCGTGGCGATCTTGCCCCTGGTGGCCAGCTGCCAAGCCTGGTAGGTGTTGAAGGGGTCCAGCTGCGCGATCCACTTGGCGGGCCTCTCGGGTGGGCCAGGCTGGGCCCCCCTGGGGGCCCGCGAGCGCAGGTTCAGGAGCTGCAGGAAGGTCTCCTGGGAGACGGGGCCCTCCGGGGCTGGCTGCGATTCGGCCTCCGGGCCCTCGTCCTCGCCAGCCTCCGGCTCCCGGCTGTGCACCTTGCTGTGCTCGGCCAGCACCTCTTTGCTGGGGAAGAAGAAGCCGCACACCATGCACATCCTATAGGGAGAGCCCACGGGCGCTAGCGCCTCCTCCTGGACCACCACGTCATTGATGGTGGCGGGGGTCTCCGGGTCCTGCTGAGCCCGGTTCTTAGAGCTGGCCTTCCCGCCGTGCGTCCTCATGTGGTTCTTGAGGAACCAGGGCTCTTTGAAGCGCCGGCCGCACAAGGCGCAGCTGTAGGTGAACGAGTCCTTGTGCTTTCTCATGTGGACCTCCAGCTCACCGGGGTCGCCCACGACCTGCCCGCACACCGCGCAGCTCGCCCGCTCCTCCGTGCCATCCCCGGGCGAGGGCGGGGCTGGGTGCGGGGCCGGGAGACGGACCTTCTCCCCGGGGCTGAGGAACTCCGCCTCCACACGCAGGACAGCTGGCCCGAACAACGTGGTGGGGTGCTGGGTCAGCACGTGGGGGCTCAGCTCCTCCTGGTGCTGGAAGGTTTTGTCACAGAACATGCACTCCACGGCGGGGGGCCGGGCGGCTGGCTTCTCACCCACGCTGCTGTGTGGCGTCATGCTGGACCCCTCGCCCGGCATGCTGGCGCTGCCGTTGTTCAGGAGGTCCTGGCCCAGCGTGTCGGGCGTTTCTACATACGATATCATGTTGTGGGTGGGCATGTCTTCGGCAGAGCGCAAATAATATTGATAATAACCGCAAGATAGTTTATTTAACCCAACAGAACCCAATCCGCTAATTGATCGATCCACTGGACCGTAAGGCAGGATGTGAAGCGCAACTGGGAAAACGGAGGCAGAGAGTGTTCAGAGGTAATGCTGAGAAATCCTTCAATCTTCTCACAGCACTTTGGCATGTTAACACGTCCACTGATGTGCACTTACTTATCAGCCCTGACAGAGTGTACAGTTCTGTGATAAGCCATGGTGTGTTCCTGAAGTGAAGGCCTGTTGATTAGGTGTGCCAGCACAAGTACTCTGATGATCTATCACCACACATGCAGGAGTATCAGGTCTTGGCATGTAGCACCTGTAAAAAAGACAACACAAAAATAAACAAACAAACAAAAAAAATAAATGACATTAAGTGACAACTTCTAATCCAACCGAAACCCAGAGTGACCGTAGCACAATATACAATCTTATGCCTGAAGACACATTTTTAACCCTTGAACATTCAGCAACCAACATAAGATGACAGTTGAAATTTCATCTGAGAGCGTCTCGCGTTACTCAATGTGCAACAGGAAACGTATCCTCTGCCAGAATTTTTTACGAAAGTATTTCCTCAAATTACGCATGGAACATTTTGTGAATCGGTCACTGGCGTACGAGGGACTGTCTATACCAGCAAGAAAGTTGTACCTGTATAAACTTTATTCTTCATTTGCCACGAAGGCTGTGTTCTATTCCGCTTTTTTCATTTGCATACACTCACACCCCCACCCCCCCTCCCCTCCCCTCCCCTCGCAGAGAAGCTTCACTACATGAATGTGAGGACTCCCTCTGCCTACACATGCATGCCATACCACAAGTATGGAACAGTTTGAAATGCAGAAAGCTGACAAAAAAAGAGATGTCTAAAAATTTTTAAAATGCTGTTACTCACCCAATAACACCTACTTAAGATATTGTAAACTGAATGCACAGAACTATGTTCAGTTGAGAATATTTGCCTACCGTTTCATCAGTCAACGCAACTGTGACAACAGAAAGAATTACCGGTGGAGAATACTTTTTGGGGTTTCCCGGGGTTTCAATTACTGTGCCGTTGCGAGAGGTCCCATTTAACCCCCGTTTTGATTATTGCAAACCCCTCACATTCCAAAGACATAAATCCCCATGGCCACGGGACTGAAAACTGCCCCTGCGTATTCTCATCAGGACGTTCCTCGCCGCTCTATGCATGTGAGGGAGAAGATCCTCGCTTCCTATCAATGTCACAAAAAACAAGCTATCACGAAACACCACTGGTGAATCGTATGCTCCGAACGGCTCTGGTAGTCCAGATCAATGTGTGGAGCTCTGATCCATGCTACCAAGTCTACCTTAACTGGTACTCTGCACGGTCGGTGCATTTAGAGCTCACGACGCTAAACCTCCCCTTCGTAACCATGAACGTGAAATCATTAAACAGCTCTCAGAGGTCACCTCTAAAAATCATGAGGTGCTTCAAAACCAAACTATTAATGCAGACTATAGGGCTGTCACATTTTTGTTTGATAATCAAATAGCCTAATAACCAAAGAGAAAGTCGCCTGCAAGGCATGCAAGTGGCAACTCGGTTTAGTTTAAGCCGTGCCATTGCTGTTAATTAATGATGGACTCATGCGCTACAATTTCTCTCTCGTTTCAGCAGTTAGTCTATAGACATGTTATTGCTGTGAACAGCATCATTGGCATTGCTATGATCTTCCCTGGTTTTATTTCGCTGAATAAAAGTTCAAGATACTGTTGCGATTATTTATTAGCTATAGCCTAGCGTGTTTAAGCTATCTAGCTTAACATTTTACATTCCGATGATAGAACGTTTGAACAAATTCTAACAAATTTCTCTATTATGAGCCATTCGTTCAAACTCAAGTTTTGGAAAAGGTGACAGCCCTAACAAACCAAAGCTACACCATTTGTGCCATTTACAAATGAGTAGCATTAGTGTTAAATAACAGGAGACATCGGTGTCTCTGTAAGTCACTGAATTGAATGTCAACTCTGACTGGTTCTAGTTTTGAAAGAGTTTTGCTGGATTTCTTTCACAAACTGCTTGCAAAGTGAGGGGACAGGGCACATAGGGACAGGGGTCGTACTCGGCCACAGCCCTTGAGTGAATTGAAAGGTAGGCCTATAGGCCTAGGTTCCATAAAACACAGATTTGACCTCTGACATGGACACCACATGTGTTTCACATAATGTCAGTACAGAAGCCCTAAGACTAGCCAATGTTCTTCCCCTTGAGAATGACATAGAGAACTACCCCCCTCACTCATCCTAGTTTGCCAAACTACAGAGACCATCATTTGTGGTTTGACATTACAGTTAACCCAGGGACCTAAAACACACAAAGCATGACCTCATGTCCCTTTAAACAAGCAGAGAAAACCTACATCTTCATAGCCTTTATATTGAACTACATTTAAGAGATCAAACAAGTATTTCCTACAAGCCAAAAGCAACAAGACTTTCAAAGAGAGTCCCGTCACAGACTATATATTTTTTAATTTACTCAACTTCACCGTCTACCATGAAAGTACCCAAAAGCCTGTTAACTCAAAAAAAGACAGGAATTAACCATGGGAAAACACCATCCTAAAGGGAGATACAGTAAAGCAACCTAAAGGCAACAATCCCCATACAAAATAATATTTTTTACTAAACCATATAACTCACGCAAGTACATCAATCTCTGACAGGACAACCTTCGAAAAGGAAGTGACTTTAAATAAGAAGCATGGGCTACACCGCAATACGAGTTGCGCGCAAACACAGGAAGAGGACCTCTCCGCACACCAACCTAAAATGCTTTCGGGTCTAAGGGGGAGCCCTCCTTACTCTGAACGTTACACATCTTGGAATTAACTAGTTTAACTAAGATAAGGAAGTTGGATTGCCATTCTGACAGTGGCGTCTGCATCCTCTTGGCACCAACCTTAAGTTGAAGAGCCAAACTAGATGTGTAGACAAGGAGAGAGGGAGCGATAGAGAAAGGAAAGTGAAAGAGATACAATAATCTTTAAACGCATGTCAAAACCTTTCATTTCTGTCCCATCTCAGTCTTGCATTGAAAGCCAGCAGCTTCACAGGTGCAAAACCTGAAGTAGGCTGAAGTACTTTCTCATTTACTAGAGTTAAATGACAGAAATGAGTCAGTGCGTTGAATTATCATTCATTCGCATACAGAAATGGTTTTGTTTTTTGTTTTGCCAAGAGATGTCCATTTTTATAAATGTGGAAATACACGAATGCAGCAGTTCTGTAACTGGGTTTGCCATTCTGAGGGATTAGTGCAATTACTTAATAGCCTGTTGTCTCTTCTCCAAGCCAGAATTCCTCATTCATACCGACTGACAGAATAGCATGCATTTCTTTGGTATCGTTTACTTTAAGGAAAAAAATAACACTTTCCTTGACATATTGTAAAGTATTCAAGGAAAATCACCAGAGCAAACACTTTATTGCTAATATGAGCTAGTCAGTCAAAATAAATGTTTGTACGATTTCAAAAAATGGTTGCAGCCCAAGATTAACAAAAAAGTCGCTCATGAATCTTACCATTACAAAAGATTCTGAAATAGTTAATTATCTAATACAGATCTAATTAGCCCACGTTTGAAACATTTAGACCAATTTTACTAGACTCGAATGAGACGAGAAACGTGTTTTAATTCTTGACGGGTTCTTTTAACTGTCTAACGTTACCCAAGGATCAAGTATAACAAGTTACACATATCTTAACGTTAACTCCATCCTGCTCACTGTATGGCAATTAGCCAACACCCTTCAGGCCCAAAACTAATCGCCAATCCCCTCTGCAGCAAACACTTAAGCCGGTTTCCTGATCACTGGTCTGCCAGTCCTTGCTATCATAAATCGCCATAAACTGAATATTTGGAGAATTTATAATGGGGGTAAGCGAGCCATTAACGCTACTATTGCTAACGTTAGCATGCGAGTTTGTATGGATCCGTTGGAAACTGACCAACCAAACGCGTTGCTCATACTGATACACACGCCCCCCCCCCCAATAATATGAGCGCATGCATATACGTACCAAATTCATAAACTAAATATATGCACTTTTTTTCACCTGTGGAATCCGTCATATAGGCGAATAGAATAACATGCATACATGTCTGTTTGGCAAAAAGCTCGGAATAGCCAAACTACAAGCCCTTCGTTCTCGCTGGAATAAGGTCTAGAGGCCAGCTGTTGCTCTCCTCACTTAATTCTTTTGTTGCGTGGCTCCCCCGTGAATCACTCGCGACTCACACAAAAGCTCCGGCACTTTACATTCTACAAACACCATCGCTTTCAAACTTCATACAATGTGAGAAAAGCATAAAAAACAATCGTTATGCCCCGATCTATATACCGAGCCAATGACTTCGCAAACGACACCAATCAATGGTTAGTTTTGACTAAAATAATGACGTGTTGTCTAATTTAACATTATATTGAGGGAAAAACGCGTTTTAGATTTAACGTTGGTGCGAATGAATGGATCCCAGATAGTAATGTATGAAGTTGGACACACGCTCTAACTTAATGTATTCATAAAATAACTTAAACGATGGTGCAACCGCAAATAGTGCCAGCTATTCCGTCACTCAACTACGATAACTATTGTAAAGTCAGGTTGAAAGGTTTCTCTAACTGATGATATTCGCAAACATAAGCGAAGTTAGCCAACCAATACGTTGGCTAGCTAAAGTTAGCTAGGTAACTAGTATCAACTTCTAAAACGTAACTACAAAAACAACCGCACCCATCATTTAACATTAAAGACTTGATCTGAGTGTGACCATTCTTTCTGTCAAATAAAGAAATAACGACGGTATAAAGTCAATCAAACCTGTTATTCCTGGTGTAGCTAGGTGGCTCGCTAGCCTGCTACGGTACTGGAGCGTGTGGTCGATAGCGTGGGGGGTTAACTCAGACCATTGTCATGTTATTCGCGTTGAATACCTATCAGACACCGACCAACCACCAGCATCCAATGATTCATTACACAGCAAGTCACTGCCTGCTCACTGATATCCATCAGACTTGTATGTTCGTATTAGTCACAACAAACCAGTCAGCAACCTGTTGGAGTAATTTAGATTACAAGGACGGTGTGTTAGCATAAACTATGTGATCCGCAACGGTCATTTAATTAGTAGCAGCAAAGTATTTGTTGACTTATGATGGGGAGGAAAACTCCCGTAACAAACGAGAATAGTAAACATTAACTTAGCTGCTGGCTAACTTAAGAGAAACTTTTTTTTTTCTACCTCGAAAGAGGATCCTGGAGATAATAGTTGTTGAAGAAGAGTCACACAACACGAATCTATTGACACATTTCCTGACACGTGTGCGTAAAGAACCGTTGGGCTCACAATTGGCAACGTTATATTGGTCATCCAAAAGGGTTCATCTAGTCTAAACTTGATTAAATATAATAAAATGTTCTTACATACAGACGAGTGTTTTAACTTTCGTACCTTGACATGTTTGGACTTCTGAATTCCTGCAGTCTTCCTCATGTGACTCTTCTGAGGAAGACTGCAGGAATTCAGCAGTCGAAACATGTCAAGGTACGAATGTTAAAACACTCGTCTGTATATAAGAACATTTATTTATAGTTATATTGGTCAGCTCACAAGCTAGCACTCCCTTCGCTTGCTAACCATCCGTACCCGAGCTAAATGCATGGGCAAATCCAAGCTGTAACGTTACGAGCAAGCATGTCGCCATTAACCTGCTGCACGTTAGCAAGTCTTTAACTCGGATAACTCCCCTGAGTCCCCTCATAATTAGCCAACACCCTGACAGAAATGATTCAACAAATATGAATGGTTGAATTACACAGGAATGTAATAATTCGTTGGTAACATTTGTATGGTTAGCGATCAAGTTATACTTGATAAGCAAGGTCTAGCGAGACAGGTAGGCTATAACGTTATAACTGGTTGGTAAATGTTAAAAAATGAACTCGAGTGAAGATTTCACAAAAAAAAGGTTACCATTCAGGTTGCACAAAATGATCAAATTAGTACGTGAACTGTAACGATTTAATCTAACGTTAATAGAAATATTAATTTTACTGATGAACAAACTTTTGTCAGGTTGCCAGTCTAAAAAGGAAGAAAACAAACACGCAAGAAATGTAATTCTGGCCAGATTGACTTCCATTGGTTTAATAAATTAACGTTATATAGTTTGGCAATGTCAGCTAGTATGACTCCGCTAACGTTACATCAACGAGCATTTATCAAACTTGGCGCACTAACTTTGTAAAGTTAACAGACAAAGAACAATAGCTTGTTATTATTAGTTATGTAATGTAGCTATACCAGCTAGCTGCTATTGTTTCCATTCATTCACATAAAGAACTTTAAAGCGAACTTGTCGATGTCAGCACAGCAGTCTTAACCTCATTAATAAATAAATAAAACAGCCTTAGCTTTCGTGCTCATCTGCGCAAATTAATTTCATAAGCAATGTTGTACAAGAAGGCAAGACTAAAGGCAAGTGGAAGATGACTAACTACAAAAGAACAGCTTCCTGTTATGATTTATAGCTAGACAGAGTTCATATACACTAAACGACGCTCGTCAAGCTACTTACTAGCATCCACAATGAAAGAATTAGCTAGCAGTAGCTCGATAGCTAGCTAACGATGTTATCAATATCGATGGCTGACTCAAGCTATAGCTGCACGTTACGCTTGTGATGTTAGATAAACGAACTGAAGAATAGGACAGATAAGTTTAACTCACCAATACAGGTTGTTCAAACGCGTCAAAACTGTCTCTAATAGGTTATTTAGTTTATTTAATCTCATACAATGTAATGTGGGTACTTCCCATTTCCTCCGTAGTTTTTTGTCGAGTTGGAGGTAGCTTTGCCAGACAGCTATAGCTAATGTTATCATTCGCTTCTATTCGCGTTTGTAAATCTCTCTGTGCAGCTGTTGCGCTCAGAGGCGCGCGCAGCACCACAACGTTTCTTGGGGAGTCAGAGCGCGTGCACAACAGCGCTACAGGGGTGATCACGTGACCCACAACTTTAAATTCACAGGCTATTACTTTTTTTTCCTGTATGTCTGGTGGGATAAAGTTTGAAGTTTGAATGGAGCTCATCAGCTTCTTTTGATATGAACATGTTATGTCTAATTTTACACGTTGCATACTGTATATTTTAGGCATTGTTGTGATTCTCAATTGTACATGCAAAACAGCGACGTTATTTGCCAAACTACTTAAAAGTAGGCTACCTTCACTTAAATAATCACTCTTACAAATATAAAGTGATTGACTTGTATATAGGCTATGCATAAATAGTAACCCGCAATTTACTGTGTAACTACTATATCACTAGCAACAGACAATTTCAAAACAAAACCAATGTCAGTTGGACAAAAATGAAAGTAAAAAACACATATTAGCCGATTATATTAGGCCTGGATTATCTGTATCTTGTGCGATATTAAACTTGTTATTGTGCTCAATAAAGTTTCCATCCCTAAGAAGGATTTGCACGTTTGCACATTTTTGTTATGGTATGAGTTGTACAGCACCAGTAGGCTACTAGTTGACACTAATGAGTTAGCATCAGCTTTGCTCGTCAGCTAAACCTTTATGCATTAATTTATGCAAGTCTTTCTGAATAAGTTTTTTTGATAAATGTAATTGAATGTAGCAGCACATCAACTTTGCTTTGGTAAAGCACTATTATTCACATTTCTAGATAAAAAAAACATGTTTAACAAGGTTCTACACCATTACAGTTTATACAATTGACCACAGCGAAAATTGCGGAGGCTTTGGTTGAGCAGAGTCCTTAATTCCAATACCTACTTCTACATTTGTACAGTGTTTTAATTTAATGCCTCAATAGCTGGTTGCCTAAGGACATCATGTAAGATCAATACAGTCCCATTTGAACTCAAAGCTTACAACAACAAGAACAAAAATGTGATCATTAGTGTTGTTAAATTGTGCAACATTTTCATGCTCAGGCTTCAGGTGTGTGTGTGTGAGAGAGAGAGAGAGAGAGAGAGAGAGAGAGAGAGAGAGAGAGAGAGAGGGGAGAGAGAGAGAGAGAGAGAGAGAGAGAGAGAGAGAGAGAGAGAGAGAGAGAGAGAGAGAGAGAGAGAGAGTGTCTTTGGTTCTGTTAGACATCATTAGTATCTGAATGTGCTTCTGTGGAAATAAAGGGCCTGATTTACTAAGACCTTTAGCGGGTGCAAAATTTTTGGCAGACGCAATAACAATAACATAACCAATGATTGGTGCAAAACAAATATCATGACCAATCATTGGTCATGTTATTGGTTTTGCGTGTGCTAAACGGTTTAGCACCCACTAAATGTCTAAGTAAATCAAGCCCAAAGTGTATTATTGTTTCCCCTAAATCAGCAAATCCCTAAATCTCAAATCCAATATGACACCTACCAGTTGGTATTATTGGATTTGAGGCTTCTTGAGGTACTGCACAGCAAAAATTGTGGTGTACATTTAACACCCTATGGTATTTAATGAATGTACACAAGCAGTGATAAATTTACACCGGCATTTTTTCTGTCTGTAATCTTTCTTTTTATCTCTCTATTTACCTGTATATCTATTTTTTATAATTTTTTTTCCTGGGTAGAAAATGGATTAGAAATATTAGAAAAGATTAAATACAAATGCAAATAAATAAATGCATACATTCATACACACACACACACTGTGAAAAAAGGGAAATCCTAGACGCTACAGTCAAGCTATATAAAAAAGGACCGGGTGCTCAACAGCCAGGACAAACTGCCTGAAAGAAGATTCCTTGCCCGGACAACTTCACTAGGACTAACCCGAAATAAGGAGGGCTGGAGCACACAGAGCTCAGAGCAAAATACATTTTTCGAACAGGAGAGATGGACGCTTCGACGTCTTCCTCAGAGTCAAAAAAAAAAAAAAATTTCTTCTGAGTAATATTAAATTAGACATAAGCAGAGTACACACTGTGAAGCAAAGTGACAAAGTGTGAGCTGACATTAAGCCCCTCTCTCCTGCCTCTTATGACAGCCTGGCTGCTGCTGCTCTTCTAGCAGCAGGAAGCTGAGTGCTGTTTGAGAATAGAGGGCAACTGAACTGATGCCTTTTACATGTCCACAGCTCCTCTTTCCACTGTGGGGGAGGGGCACGGCATGACACACTACAGCTCTGGTTCTCTCAGCCACATGTGGGGCAACAAAATGTCCTCTGTGGTCAGTCTGAGCAGCTGCTTTAAGCATACAGTGAATTACAAAGTGGTTCTGTTGCTGGTTGAAAGATGTTGAGTCTGATTCTATAATGAAGGGTATTCACCAATAATCAAAGTCAAGAATGTATGTGTACACATAAGCATTTTATATAGTATTACTAAGCACACACACAGTGCCCTCCACTATTATTGGCACCCCTGGTTTGGTGAATTAGCTTAATCTCACACTGAAAAGATGAGAAAAATCCAACATTTAATTGAAATAAATTTACTATGAGAAAAGAAAATCCCCCATCAAGAAATAATTATTTTTTAACAAAACCACGTGTGCCACAATTATTGGCACTCCTGCATTTATATATAGAATAAAGTAATCGTTTTTAATATTTGGTCACATATCCTTTGCATGCCATGACTTCCTGATGTCTGTGACCCAACAACATTAAAATACCCTTGATATCTTATTTTCTGGTACTCTTACAAGCGATACTATAACGTCTCTGCATTTGATTGGATCTCTATGGGAATTGGGGGGTGGGACTAGATTTAGCTGTAAATTACACTGGAACAGTATGGAACACATGGTTGGCAAAATGGCTGTAAGTCATCAAGGGTCTGACGTCTCAAACAAGCTTTAAATCATCACTCTGCTGCCAGAAATCCAGTAGATATAGATGGATAACTTGAAGGGTTTATTCTCCTGACTTATTTTT